>MEJB01000008.1:2384287-2437440 GCA_001752375.1 Rhazya stricta
GGCGAGACCTAATACAGTAAAAATGCTAATCTACATAATACTCATCTTGAAAAAGTAATCACGGTCTAGAATAACGACTTAGTCATAAAATTCCTAATAAAAACAATAGAAAATTGAAACATCAAGCCAAAACCCTATCCCGCTGACACGAGTCTTCAATGCTTCAGTCCTTCTTTTTTTTTTTTTTTCAAAGAGATCTCTAATGTTCCATAATGTCCCTCAAAATATGTAGGCGTGATTCCCCAACTAATGTTAAAACTTTGTATATTTATAATTTTCAGAAAACAAAAAATGGAAAAAAAAAACAAAATAGATAAACAAAATGTCCACAAACCGTGCGATTTCGTTATCCATGCTTTGAACCAGATCTTGTGGGAATGGTGCCATTTGGCCTAATCTATGCGGTCATTTTGAACTCTATTTCATCTTTAACACTCTTTCAATTTTTAAAATCGTAACTCACGATCGAGAATCATGTTAAATCAAACAGGGATCCGTTTGAGTTATGTACAACAAAAGTAGAATAAATACACTTAAACGAATCATGCCCTCATTCATTGGTGGGCATTTGCATAAAACAGGCCATTTCCACAAAGAGCTACGGACACAGTTAAAGAAATGTACTTTGTAAGGTTACCAACGCTTGCCGAATTCAGTTGGCGATCCAAGAAGTGTTCTACAAAATAGTTTACCTTATTTTATTTTTCCAAAAAATTAAGTTTTGAGTACAATCCTTTTTACAAATAATTGAATTTTGATTTCTTTATATTTATCTCCCAAAATTACAAACAAAACAAGGGAATTACTTAATTGGACAATTTCCTTCCTTTCTCCTAATCTCTTTTATAATAACCAACAACATTGCCTTTCATCTTTCCACTTTTCTTTCCAAACTAAAATTTTAAAACAAACAGCATACCAGGTCCCAGAATTCTCCTACTCCTGCTTCCCGACCAAAGTTTCGAATGTTATAACGCAGATCTACTTATATAAGTATTACAAGCGACTTAAAGTTACCTCAATAAGGCTTTCATCTGCTTTAAGAATTTGATGCTTTAATAAGTTTGTACACTTATGATTTTTCCATCGGATTGGAATAGAAATTTTGGGTTGCACATGGAAAATGATATTTATTGAAAAAAAAATTATTTTATCATTTAACGAATGTTTACTTGAATTCTACAAGACTTAACCCAAAGAATTGCCGGTGTAATTAAACTGAAACTTGAGAGTGAACGGTTATAACAATCGTCTATACTCTACTTTTTTTATTTAGTGGATTTTTTCCTGATCTTTTCAAGTTTCCACGGTTATGTTTGTAGCCCATGTGCTTGGTTAGGCTCACAATAGTTAGGTAATATCTAGATAATAAATAATTACGTAATAAAAATATAATTGTATTTCGTATGGAATAATTTCAAATTCCAGAATAAATTTTTTATATGCAGATTAAGAATGAAAGATTTTGCCTCGCTCATAATAATTAGATGACGCACTCTTCAAATTTGATAAGATTTTAAAACGTTGGAGTAGTCTTCCGCGGCCAAGGATAAGTAATTTCGCCAAAAACATGGTACTCTCAATCGGTGAGAGTTGAAATCTCACATACCAACAAATTGTACTCTTACCATTTTTGATTTCGTGGCTGAGTTGAGACCTCGGAAGCTTTTGTGAAATAGGTTAAGAGATGTATATTGTTATATTTTTAAATAATTTGATTTATTCCTATATTGAAATGAAATTCATGTTAAGGCGTGATTGTTAAATTGTGATTCAAATTTCATTTGGCTCAACATAAAAGCTAGCCGAGTGAATCAATTGGTGAAACTTTATGCTATCTAATTTAACTAGGATTAGAGTTTTATTTTACTTAATTAAATTAGGCAATTTGTTTTCAAATTAGTTAAATTATATCTTATTAGAATTAAATAACTTATTTTAATGAACAGTAGGGTTTTTCATCCCACGTGTCTATATAATATATTATATGGGTATGAAGTCGGGAAGTGAGAGTAATGTGATTAATAATATGGATCCTTTATGAGTGTGGATCTCTCACTGGAGCTGTGTAGGTGACATAGCATGATTAACAAGTAAACGGGGCTCTTATAATCAAGTTTTGACTTTAGATAACTATCTCTGGTATCCATCGCTCTGAATTTTTCTGCCTACCCTAAACTTTCCCACTTAAATATGTCTTCGCTATTATCTGATTTACTAATTTTAAATACATTAAAATGCCTGCTAGAAAGCTAGAACCATGATACACAAGTACTTGGCCAAATGTTGTATATTTAAAGGACGAAGAGGCAGAGAGGCTCAGAGCCATCATATATGGTCTTCACCCGGCAATTCGTGACATAGTTAGAACAGTAGCAAAGTTTATAAATGATAAATTTAAAAAAAATGAATCGCAAATCATAAGAAATTGAGAGAATAAATTTATAATTTATCGAGAAATATTAGAATCTATTTGAAAGATTTGAGAGAAAATTTCAAAATTGATTTATGATCATACGAATTAATTAAATCTAGAAGCATAAAGATCTCTTCAATAGGAAAAATATAAATTTTAAGCTAATATTAGTTCAAAAATTCGAAAATTAACGAAAAAATATGAAAAAGATGAAAGTTTTAAAGTTCAACTTAATACTCAATTCTTGACTATCCGTCCTACCATAATACAACATGATGGCCGTAGCTTTAAGCTCAATTACATTGAAGAAGAGGGCACTACTGATCCTGGTGTAGAAAGCAGCATTAAAGAAGACCAGATAGAGTTGCCTTACCCTGCACCGCTCCGAAACCATGATCAATGGCAGGCAGAAATCCCATTCCGTATCAGCAGTTCTTGCCCCTACATCAGGAAAGTGGTTTTAGTTATTTCAAAAATTGACGGATCCCAGAACAGACGCAATGAATGTTGTCTTCAAAAATTGGCCAATCCGAGAAAAGAAGGAAATGAATATTGTATTGGCATTGGATTCAGAGTCCTGTTGTCTGGGGCGATTTGTCCTTCTGTTGTTCAGATTCATCCTTCTGTTGTTCAGATTCATCCAGTAGTGTGGTGTTATTTGCTTTTCTACTCCTACCCAGCCAAAACTTTATCCAGGTTAAACATTCAAGCGAGAGTGCAGTAAAACCAAGAAGCAAAAGCAGTCCAATGTATGCCCATTTCCAGGTGTGCTCTGTGGATACGATGGCAATCCCTTCAAATATGTTTGCTGAAATTATAGCTAGAAGTGCAAAGCCCAAAAAATGATGATACATGTTCCAACCGGTCCGGTACTGGTCGTCCCTCGGGGGTCGAAATAGCAATGCCAAGATCTGCACATTTCATTAGAAATAACCGAGCCCTTTAGTCTTTAATTCACTTAAAATATAAAGGCAGTCGCAATGAATTTTCCCTTCCTTTGAAACTGATCAAAAGTATAAAAGTAGAAACACACAAACAGAGAAAGAAAGCTAATGGAAGTAATTGTGCAAATATTTACTTGTAGTGTTGTCAATGTGAAGATGATTATAGCTAAAATTCGATGAGTGCGAAAGCCATAGTCTTTGGTAGCATTTCCAAGCAATATTCCTAGGATCCAGCCACTTGTACCAAGTATCCATCCAGTAGTCTGGCAGCCGACATGAACTCTATACCAAAAACTGCATGGTAATGGATAATCTCTGCAATATCTTGCAATAATGACTCCAATAGGCAAGAGAGTTCCCCAACCCACAATGTTTAGTATCCCATGAGCCTGCCAATAAATCAAAGAGTATTTCGCTGGGTTTGTTTAATACTTCCATTTTACTTCCATTTTTGAAATTACAAAGGAAGATGCAAAGCATAAATAGTGCCTAATATATATATATATATACACACATTGGATAATCAGAATCTCAAGATTAATTCTCTAGTGAAAATAAGGCTGTTACTGATTCAAGATAAAGTAAAGTTCAGTTCATATGTCGTAGCTTGCTTACAATTCTTAGTTTTTGCCGTGGATGAGCAGCATTACTCAAGACCCTTCCAGAAATCAAATCCACTGTCTCCTTACTATCTAAATTGGAGAGCTTATGAGGATGCATCTGGGGCACCATTCCAGCTGTGGCCATCCCGATTTGCCAGACAAGGTTCATCCTTGAGATATTGTATTCCGGAGGAAGGACTATTGAAGCTTCTATTACGTACAATTCAATTTGTACCTCGTAAAAGAAGCTGAAATTGCGAATTCCCAAATCAATATTCTTGGAAGGTTGCAGCTCACAACCTAGCTTGGTAAAATGAGTGACATTGTATGTGCTGTGTACTAATGTCTGATTTTCTAATTTGATGCCTATAAGGGCTCTGGTCCCTACCATCTTTGCTTCTTTCTCAGGGTTCACTCCCCAGGCCAGCCACCCCATTTCACTATCTAGCCTTGCTCCAAATAGAATATCCAGTGTCCTGGTTGCGTTGTGGTAATTCCAGCAAAATTCAGCTCCCAAGATTTTCTTCTGGCAATTCTTCATATTTCTATTCTCAGCTTGAAGTTGAAAGTTTTTGCTACGTGGATGTGATGCAAGCATCAGGTCAAACAAAGACAGGATTGTGAAGAGCAGTGATGCAAAATGATGAGCAGACATTCTGGTTTGGATTCTCTGTCTGTCTCTTTCCCTTATTATTTGCTCTTAGTGAACTGGGATCCCTCGTTTTTACCTGTTTAGGAGATCATGATTCAGAGACTAAAGAGAGAGCTTTATTCTCTTCTGTGTAGCTCACTAAAGTAACTAAGAAACCAAGGCATATGTCCTTTTCTTCAGCTCTCTTGCTGTCCACATTGCAAGTTCTTTACCTGAAAAAGGAAATTGAAGCCGATGTTCAACGTCATTTCAGAGAATCAAGATAATTTATTTTTATTATAAAGATTTATTAAAGGCATGTTATTCTTGTTTCATGCTTATCCAGAATTCATCTCGAACAAGTTGAATGACGAAGAAAAAATTAAAATCTGTAAGACAAAAGAAAAAAGTTGATCTTGGAAAAGACTATTCTAGCTACTTGCTTCTTGTAATAACTTTTGAACTGGATATCAACATTTTCTTGGACACTCTTTGATTCTTTTAATGAAGTTTATACAGCGTTGGCATTACTTAAACATTCGATTAGCATTAATCAACTTACACTGACTAAAAGTTCAGCATGTTTCACATTGTCTCCATTACTTTGCTCAAAACAGCTCGGTTTTCACTTTTCCAATTTCCCTTTGATTTTGSAACTTTGGATACCTCAGGCCCATCCCATCTCCAAAAGGGTTGCTACTAATATACCTTAACTTTCACTGCAGTAAACGAGGTACGCTCTATTCTTTTCCAGCTCACCTCACCTCCCTCCTATCGTTATCATTGTTTTTTTACGATTCAAGTAACGAATCCACCCTCTGTTTCTGAGGCTAGTTTAATTTGTTTGATAATTGTACAAGATTATAAAACAACAATATTTATAGTCCATCTCTATTTAAGTCGATAAATAAAGCAACAGGATCTCTATTTAAGTCGATGGATATTATTTTTATTTATTAGACACGTAAYTTTTTYTATTTTAAATCRATAAAATATTATTCATGATAATATAAAATAAATATTGAATGATGCTATAATCTTAAGTTCAATTTGAAGTATTGAATTTCATTATTAAATCGTTCCAATTGCTCGGACAGATTATTGCTTGCAGTGGTACAATATTTAAAATTCTTTCAACAATTGAATTTATTTTTCTTTCCCACAGCATCCATGCTTGTAATGCTAGGTTTCCTGGCATTTTCAAGATACGAAAACGCTATAGAAGATAGCGTCTTCCTCATCTTCTACAAAGTTCTATCTTTTGGCTTGTATTCTCTCAAGTCTTTTCAATACTATTACATGAAACAATTTTATTTTTTTTTTTGGGAAAAACTTACGTTTTTACTATATTAAGTTTCACTCTATTTCAGAAAAACAATTTGAGACAGCAAAAGGGAGAAAAAGAACTTCTGAATCAATCTTGAGCATTTTTTTCCAAAAGAAAACTCATTATAGAGGAGAAGTATATGAAGCCCAACTGGTTTCTCTGCAAAATTGATTGGAATCAATGATGAAGCTGCTTCTCTTTGGGTTCTGGGTTTACATCCAAGCTAGAATCCTCCCTTGCATCTTCTTTTGGCTTTTGCTAAATAAAAAGAAATGAGGAATAGGATGTTTACTGCGGGGTTTGCTATCAAGGTCATCATATCTGCTTCTAGCTTGGATTACAAGATGACGGAAGAGAGTGTTGTGTATTGCCTGTCCATAACGCTAGGATGCTGAGAGAAAGAAAAATAAAGATAGTTATTCCTAAAAGAATATAAAAGAAGTGGGTCATTGGAAACAACAACCCTACCCGAACCAGGTCTCATAGGTAAATACGAGGTTAATGCAGGAGTTTGGGTCTTTTTGCCACTATGGACACTGGCATTTTTGGATGCAATGTTGGGCCAATTTACCAACACATGCAGTGAATGCATTTGGTCTTGAGTATGAATTCCTGGCATTTGTCCAATGCATTCATATAATGCAACTATTTTGTATATGCAGTCGTCCTATACAGGGAATGCGATCTTAAAATTAAAAAAAATATTTCCTTTTTCCATTTCACTTTATTAATTTTAATCTAATTTATCTCTCTTTATCTGTCTCTCATTGTCATTCTCACTATAATTTCAATCCGAGTTTTATCCCCTTACTGTAAATCTCCCTAATTTTATTTCCTTCTTTTGAATTTTTATGTAATATATTGCATTCAAATCTTAATTTATATAGTATTATATTTAAAAATTTAATCTTTTATTCAAGTATTTATTTATATAACACCTTTTTGTATTTGACAATGATTGGTGTTTTTTTTTTTTTAATTGGAATGAAAATTGTAATAGTAGTTTGTATTTGGCAAGAACTGTTGTGATAATTTGTATTTGGTAAGGATTGATGTTGTTGTGATTGGTAGGGAAATTGTCATAATCTGTATTTGATAAGGATTGTTATCATAATTTGTTTGGCAATGATTATTGTGGTGATTTATATTTTTAGAAGGCGTTGTATATTGAGGTATGTGTTATTACACATTGTTATCATTGTACACAAATAAAGTTCGAGTCTAATTAATAAGCCAAAAAATAGAGACAAATGTATTAATTTATTGATATTTGATGTAATGAGTTACAATCTCCGAAAATTCTAAATGAGAAGAATATGTCTACCGATTCTTCAATCTTTATCTACACTAATGAGAAAATACATTCCTCAATAAATGTATATGTGTATGAAGAATGGAAGCTTGAATCCTGTGTTTATCTCAAATATCGAATCTTTATCCGCTCCAATAAGAAAGATATCTTTTTCAGTATATACATGAGGAAGGAGGAATAGAACAAAAGTCGAAACTTTGAATATATTCATTAGAGGAGTTCTTAATCTTGAGTTCTTGATCTTCAGTTCTCCTCTCCAAATATCTCTAAGTCTTCATCTTTTTAAAGAGAGTTTTCTTCTGTCTCGGGAGCTTAGCTTCTCTCCTTATGTCTCGAAGGAGTGCCCTATTTATAAGTAGAGAGGTCACATTCTTTTAGGTAAATGCACGTGGTTTGAATTGGATTTTTGTTGTCCGAATAACCCATCTTATTGGATTTATTATATTTGATCCAAACAATTATGTATTTGGGCTGCTTTAATAGATACGATGCGTATCCACCCTAGGACAAATTTAATTTATTTGAACTTAATACAATTTGACTCATCTTCGTAATATACCAGACTAACTTCAATCAATTGCCCAACTTTAATTGATCCAAAATAATCAAGTTTTTTTTGTAAATTTAATTAGATAATTAATATTAAAATTATGTAATAATATTAATTAAATTAATTAATTTTTTAATGTCTACAATTATCTAATTTGTAAAACTGAACCAATGAAAACTTGAATGTTGGAAATAGAAGCATTCTCTAAATGTGTTGGGGGCCGAAAACCTCACTCATTTGGTGAATGCGTTGTTGSATGTTGGCTCAATGCTTTTGCCCATAAATGTCAGTGCTTAGAAAAGACGAGATTCAAATGACCTTAAAATCCAATTTCAGTCCAAAGTGGTAAAAAACCTTAGGACCTTTGCTGCATAAAAAAGATTGGGTATTTTGCAAGTGAAAAGCATGTGAAATTCGCGACTTTCATGCTCGTAACCCTTCTTCTTCAGCCGCCTGAAGTTCCCATTTCGTGTTTAGGAGAAGACTTCCATCGCCAACCTTTCACTGACTAAATCCAGCTACTAACTTACATTATACAGAATTTGAAGTTTGACGTAGATTTCTGTATACTTCAGAGATTGTAAAGGCCCATATAAAGACAATATTTGTGTACGAATTAAGGCATTGATTCTTGATATGCAAGGTATACCCTGATCAAGAAGATGTACAAACAATAAGCCATGCAGAATTTCAGGACACTGGAAACATGACCCTTTTTCTCAGGTAATGGAGGTATCTCAACCATTATTTGTACTGTATTAAACACATATTTCTATGGTGGAACAAAGTGATTTTGACATTAGAGAGCTCGAACTGCATCGAATCCATCACAGACATCTCATATTTTTGCAGGATAATCGGTCAAGGATCTACAAGTTGTATAGTATTTAAAATCCGACTCAGTTAAAGGAATACCCATTTCTAAACAATAACGCGCAGAAGCCAAAGAAACTTGACCAATGGTGAGGGAGATATCAGGACAAAAATGATGAATATATACTTGTAATCCATGTTCATCAATGAAGATTAAGCTATAATGCATAACATTAAGCATATCCTAAATAATCAAAGACAAGAACTGTGTCAGAAAATAATTAATATACTTGTATATATACTCTTTTTGTTTCCTTAAATCATGAGGATCAAATACTTAGCAACAATCAAAATTTTTATAGTTACATCAAACTATATATCTATCCTCTCCAAATTAAAAAGAAAAAAGAAATAATTATGTATCACGTTATTAGTACATCACAATACTTCAAACACGAAATTATAATCAGTAGGATTACAGAATCCTTTGGTAAATCCTTTTGGATTTACAAGACAAATATTACTATATTATTGAGAACCACCAATCGAATGTGGTTTTTTATTGATATGTAAATAAATAACGAACCTAATTATGTGTTATGACCAAATAATTAGAACTCTTCTTGTTAAGCGTAGTCGCACATGCCGTATATACAGAAGCCGCCCGGCATGCACTTGTGGTTGCAAGCCCCGCAATGTCTCTTATCATATGAAAGACTCACACATTGCCCTCTGCAACAAGATTCTGTCACCAAGCACTTCTTCTTGCAGGCACCACAGTTATGCGAATCGTATGCCAAATCGATGCACTTGTTGTTGCAGCAAGTAGAATTTTTCCCTTCCAATTGGTAACAGATTTCATTATCTTTCTTGCAGTGATCAGCTGCCCTTGGATTCTTTGGCTTAAAATCTTCGGCTAGGAAACGACTTAATCTCTTCGATGGCATCAGTTCCTTCTCATGCCAAGCTGTTTCTGTCTCCAAGCTCTTCAATGGCCGTTGTTCTTGGCCATCATTGAAGTTCCTCATCGTGAGGGTGATGGATAAAGCCATGGTAATGGCAACGATGTATATGAGGGCGGAGATCACCTTCATATTGTTGTGAAGGTGGAGAGCAGTAGGGTAGTAGAGAAGGAGACTGAGAAAATGTGACGCTTGTCGTTTTTTAGCTTCTTCTTGATGAGAGAGAGAGAGAGAGAGAGAGAGAGAGGAGAGAGAGATTGTTTAGAGAATTGATTGGAGGGCTTAGGGTTTATAGGGTGACCAGAAGGAGAAGTTGACGCGGCAAAAGTGGTAAAAGGTGTGAGTTCCTCTCGGGATTTGCTGCAAAGAGTGTGGTCGAATTCTCGAACTTCGTTTTAAAGAAATGCAAGTGATTGAGGCATTCTTGCACACAATCTTAATTTATCAGACACCTCTTCTTTACTCTTCTGCCCACATGACTTTTATTTTTATCTTTTCACATCTCATCATGCAATGCAAGTAATTTTATGGCCATTTTTTGATGAAACATGCATGTATAGACACTAATTAAAGAAAATGTTTATCATATATCTAGCCAATAATAGAAGTATTGTAGCTTAATCTGAATCATATTATTCCCTATCCCTATCGAGAGTGATAATCGAACACAATTTAAACGGTCCTTTGAATTCTCCATTAGAGTTAGTAATAGTGAACCTATGAATGAAATTCGATTAAACACGTTCATATCTATTATGACTCGACATAATGCAATTAATGATAGTGTTTTTAGCTTTAACTTTTTTCCAATTGTACTTAATCAAGGGTTTTCACTTTCTTTTCTTCTGCAATATAATTAAGGGATAGATTGTAACAAGTATAGTGGCCTGCATGCGAAGCTAAGAAGATTGTCAATGCGGTTGGCTTTAGCAAGAAGCAGAGGAGGAAATGAAGATACCAAATAAATAGAAGCGGAAAGAATTGATTGAAACATGGCGCTGATCTGCGTATCCAGAACAAATCTTGAGCTCAAAGCACCTATTCTCCTTTCTTCTGGTTTGGTTCTAACTTCTCCCACCCCCGAATTAACAGCAAAACATGGCACGTAATTAACTAGTTCCCCACCTGAGGAGTGAGCACCACAAGTTTATTCACTAATTAATACGAAATGCTATAGATGCGAATACARGAATGCCACATGTCCTGTATTTAATCGGACGTAATTTCTTTGAATATTCATTTAGTCCTTGAATTTTGCATGCCAATTTGGTCCACGTATCATGAAGGAAAACCCTCTTACATTTGTAGCCTCCAAAGCAATGAGGCAATTATTTAATTAATACTAGTTTAATAGGTGAATGAAGAAGGCCAGCAAAGCAATTTGAAAATTCGTCTGCCACTCGAGCTATTCACACTCTAATGAATCAATGTTTTTAGACAAAGTAAGAATACATCGAGAAAGGGGGGGGAAAAAAAAGAGTTAAAATTAGTTAATGTATATTACTATCATTCTTTGGTCCAACTCCCTTCTTTCAGTTTATAGATGATAGAAGCAAATAGGGTTATTAAGGCAACTTTGCCGGCTACATAATATGTATCTTGTATTTTACAATAACATAGTTAAACGTGTTGACCAATCGAGTAATTAAGCCCCATATTACATTTCTCCCCAGAAAGCGTGTATAAGCACCGATGAAGTGCAATTTCAGTTGACCCTCCTATACACATTCATTAGTCAAATATTATTTTTTCCCCCTTTTGCGGGAAAGTCAACTCCTTTCTCATTTGAGCTTCTTCTCCCTCAATATGCCACGTCTAAGCACAAATGCAAGAGAAGATCTCTCGGGAAAAAGGAAAAAAGAAGCGAAAGAGTAATGATTTCGAACCTTCAAATATTCATTTTCGCTAAGCCACTAATTACAAACACGAAATATATTTATTTATTTGATTYTTTTCAAAATTAATTTATCTAATAATACAATTCAACTCTTACAATTAATAGGAATTATAATAGATAAAATCTTGATTTAACACGTATAATAGTATAGTTACATGATGAGGCTATTTGTAACATTGTCATGTGCTACACTTAAGCCATGTTTGTTTTGTGATTTTAGTGTAGGGCTGGTTATGATTTCACAATCATCTGTTTTAGTCCTGTACTTTAGCATTCAATTCTATGCTTAAGAAATTTCTACTCCATATCAAACACACACTTGATTCAACACTAACTAACTCATGAAATAAATAGTCGATTATTCATGAAAATATCCTCATTTATTTCATAAGATTYAATATAATCATTATATAAAATGATTGATATTTAACATTTATACTTTGAATGCAAGTCGATTATTGCTATGCTGTGATCTTTTTATACAACATCGTTGACAATCGTTTGAGAACAATTTTGCTTTGCAATTATAATCGACAATGAAATATAAATAATTGACTATTTGTAAATAATTTGAGTATTAGCTATACTTATCACATAGGCGGCGGTAAAGGACGTGGATGAAATTAATGTTGATTTGAAATCAACAGTTGAGATGTATCCTTGAGACACAACATCTGAACCGCGAAATAGAAATCCAACGATTACTGCTTTCTTCAAGACTTTGAAATATATTGTTATTATTTGTTGCTATCAGCACAGGAAGCCCGCCAGTCTCGAACAATAGTTCGTGGACCACAACTAGGCTAACTTCCTGGAGTCATRAACTTTTCTCTAGTTGATTCCAGCAGGCCCAAATATTGAAACTAGGAGCCCAACCTACATAAGGTCCAGAGAGGATTTGGGCCAATATGAAAAGTCCAAACAGAGCTTCCGTGAAAACTCATCCCAAGTCACCTCGCCCAGGTGATATTTTATGCCAGAGCATATAGAGTTAATTCATTTATCAAAAATGAAAAAGGAAAAGAAAAAAACAATTTGTAGTAATCATTCATCAATTAAAATGTTTTTCYTCTTTGAAAATAATTCTAAGATACCTCAGTATAATTTGATTTATAAAAAGGCCTAAAATGTTATTATTAATAGCAAATAAATTCAATTGTTATGCTATCTTTAACAAAAATTAATAGTTTTATAATAATTGTTTTCTCACGTCTCAATTAATTATTTTTTTTCATTTTTATTCTTATCCAAATTTCAAACCACGTATCAATATTATTATATAATTTCGATTAATTATTAATTTGTCTGACAGATGAACTGTGTATATACCCACTACGCCGTAGCCCCGCAACTTCCGTGGCAACGGCAAAGTCACTCTGACTGTCCTTCCATGGAGCTTGAGTTCAGATGTCGAGACTACAGAGTCGAGGAGGAGGCTTATGCTCTCCCTCGCTTACCTGCAGAAATTCATCCTCTCTCCGCTCCCTCTTCTTCGTCTCCCCAGGTCACAAACTCCGTTTCTTCTTATGTCTCATTTACTTCCTCTTTGTCTTCTATCATTATRTATGTCTCTGACAAGTTTTTRTATCTCGAATGAAACTAGATAACTCGTTCTGATGCTATGTCATTATTTGTACCTTGTTGATCGTATCTTCATCAATGCTCATATACTCTTGTGACCTGTATCTGGAAATGAATTTTGGTAGACTTCAGTGCATTCCCATGCCCATTAGTTCTGCTTCAAACATTCTTGAATAAAAATTTATAATCAGTTACTGATATAACTATGCTGTTGTGGTATTGGGTAGATGAGCAAGTATAACAATGTTATGATCGCATTTTTGTTTAGTCAATCATGTTAAATAAGCGAAGGGCTCTATATGCAACAGTATATCTTTTTTGCAAGTAATAGACTTAGTTTTGGCTTGACAAGAGGTAGAAGAACCTCCTCAATATGATGAGGTGAACTCTCGTACTGATATGGTGTAATGCGGTGGAYGATCGTCTGAGTTTAGAGAAACAATATTTCTTCTATTACTGTCTAAGGATAAGAGAGAAGCATTTCATGTGACTTTTCGTATCAGTATAAACGAAATAGATCCACCAAACGGGAATAATTCTCTAATTAGGGGGGGCGGAGATCAAATATGCATTTGTAGATCATATGTTAACATAGACATGCTTTTATTAGAGGCAATTCTTCAACTTTTTCATGATGTAGTGCCACTTACAGTGTTTACTGATTTCTTTTCTCGTCAATGCTTTTTCACATGGTTATAACATTTCCCCTACACATCCCAAAAGAAAAACAAAATCAAATRAAATAAATTAACCATCCTGAAGGAGTTCAGGTGAATTTTTCACAGGTTCATTTGGCGTATAAGGAGAAGGGTGATATCATTGATCCACTTAGGGGGATCAGTGGGGAAACAGAAGTACCTATAGAGGCTTTTCAAGACATAGAGAGCAATTTAACCGTAGCGCCTCCCATTGAAGCTGCAGTTCAATATTCTTCAAAAGAATGGTCTTCCTTTAAGAAACTCTTGATGCAAAGATTTCCTGTTCCCAAGATGATTTCAGTAAGTGTGGCTTTTGGGCTTGTTAATTAAAAGTCTGTTAAAAATTGCAAGATCTACGAATGTTTTTTCCCCGAAAAAATATCTCTCAGTGAAATATTTTACTCTTTGCTGGCCAACCGAAAAAATATCTCTCAGTGAAATATTTTACTCTTTGCTGGCCAACATTAAGTGGTGATCTGTTTCATTACTTGCTTATCCTGGAGCGATGGATGTAACCCTATGTTTGTTCAGTTAAAATTCTGACCAGTTTGTTGGATAAAGGTTACAGCTGCGTAAATTGATTGTCAGAGGCCCAAGAATTGGATTTCAGGGAAAAACTATTTATGTTACCTGATTTTCAAAATAAATATTATTAGCAAATTGGCAACTGAAAGACACTGACCATGTTTGTAAGGAATTTACTTATTAAGGAATTTGATAATCCACGATTCTGGTATTCCAACTATGTACAAAAAAAAAAAAAAAAAATTGCAATATATGCACATTCATTGTGCTTGATTAGATACTTATAATATGGATAGTAAAACAAAGTTTTGGATATTGTAAATGTGAGCTTTGCAGGTTAGAAGTGAGAGCGCCAATATGTTTTGCTATGTGTAAAAACAGTTGCCTCATTTTAGATAGTAACTAGATGCTACAATAATCTGTTTCTTATTGCAAAAGCTGAGGATTTGATAGTCGGAATTTGCTTCAACAAAGAAATGTTTTGACTTTGAGCAAAAATTGTTGACTTGACTGAGTTCAAAACAGAAACATTCATATATGTGTTTTTACTTTTGCAGATTTCTGGTGCAATTATGAAGAGTATCAAGGGTATGAKCCAACTTTAATCTTTTTCTTTAATATTCTTATTTCTAAAACTGTCTCTCTGCTTGTGGGATGGGATGGCTGCGAGAACCTAGTTTTCTGTAGGCTTTTATTGTGGCAGGAAATTTTACACTGGTTGTCTATCCTTCACCGTCCTTCTTCTATATTTGGACTTTTGAGCTCTTTCTAGTTTTGTATGTCTCAGGATTCACCTATTGGTAGTTTTCATTACATCGTAGCAATATTCTGTTTCTTGTTATGAGCATCAGAGAACAACTACTTGTGGGATGGTTGAGTAGCCTAATTCTGCCTGACCTTTTTGTCGCAGGAACTTGTGTACTGAGGTTTTATTTATCCTTCACGATCCTTTTCCTTAGTATGAAACTTTTTCTTCTTCCTGAGTGTTGTATATCATGTGTTTCTCTGGTTTGTTGTTCTCATTATAGTATAGCATTTGTTTTTTTTGTGTTCTAAGCATATACAACAACAATGTGCAGTAAATAAAAATTCATCAGTGGATGTGCATTTGGAGGAACTGGATGATCATACAAGAATTTCTGAAGGTGTGAAAGTTATAAGTCAGCAAGAGTATATCTCCCGTTTACATGCACTGAAAGGTGAAATTACCCATGCTTGGCATAACAATGATCGTATTACATCTTTGAAGTTGTCTATCAAGGTAAGCTTTGTTTGTCCACCTTGTTTTTTGTTTGTTTCTAAGTTTTTGCAGAGGAGTAAGTACTTTTATTTGGATATGGTAGATGATAATCTACAAGATAAGAATCTTTTCTCTGGATTCTAGAACTTGGGGTTGGAATTCCATTTATTGGTGTATTGTTTTTAAATTGTTGGCTCTGCTCCTATTTACGTCATGCCATCTTAGGGAAGACAAACTAAATTTTCTGCAATGCCAGCACTAGTTGTCCAAATTAGCAACACTTGCCTGGCTTGGACTTGAAGAAGTTTCACTTGTTATTTGTTAAATGTGGAATAGTTTTTTTAAATTTTTTAACTTTGTTCTTTTCTCCCCCTCTCTTTCTTCCTTTGTAGAAATCTTCTTCATAAGGTGTTTATGTTGTTTAAATATTTCTGTCTGAAACTTAATTCATCTTACAACTTATTGTAAATCACTTATGAAATAAGACTCAACAGCCTCTTGAAAAAAGAATGAGAATGCAAAGGCAGTTTCTGGTTACTGTTTGGCATCAAAATGTCTGTTGGGGCAAGTCAAACCAAGAGTGGTGCAAGACAAAGTAAAGTAAATACGATTATGTTTTGAATAAACGATTATTCTTTTTCTTCTCCAGGTTGCTAGGCTTCTGATGGACACGTCTGTCCTACAATTTTATCCCACATTATTTGTTTTAGCTACAGATGTGATGGATCTGCTGGGTGACATGGTGCTCGAGCGAATTAGGCAGAAAGCTGAACGTGCAGAAGATGGAACCTTTATTTGCTCTTTACCTGGTATGCCAGTGAAATTCAGATAATTCTCTCATTCATATTCTCTTTTAGCTTTGACGCACAAAACATGTTTACCTTTTATCAGTGTACTTTTATATTCTTTTATTTCTTAAAAGAAATTTGAACTGTAGTTTTTATTGTTATAGAATTGGAGATAAAAATGGGCTTATATGGTTAGGCCACATTGTGTGTTTTCTTACATTTCCAGATGGTGATATTTTACTGTAGTTTGGATATGGTAAGTGTTTCTGCTGATTAATGACAAATTTCATACTAAACCTGTCTTTCATATGTGGCAGATAATTTTGGCCCTACTAATATTTGTGATGATGCCAAAGACACCTGCAATAACTGGTTCTGCAAAATTGGTTCTGTCCGTGAGCTTCTTCCACGAATGTGAAGTCCTTAATCTCATTCATAATGTTGTTATGTTTTTTTCAGTGTTCAATTCAATATCAATCAATTTTTTTGGCTCTGGTCTCTTCTCTCGCCATATGGAGTACTAGTATAGTGCTGAATACATTTTTTAGCAGATCTAAATGCATGAATAGAATGCAAAGCACAGTATAAACCCTAATCAGTTCATATTAAGTTGAAATTCAATTCATCAAGGTTCAAGAACATGCCTTATTGATAAAAGTTTCATGTAGGAAAAATAACATTAGTTTTATTGGCGTCTCTATCTTTAGGAGCATTAAAAACTCCATGTTTCTGATAGTTTCYGCATGTGATTTACCAGCTATTTAGAGCTGGCCATATTACCCTGCTGGCGATTCCTGGTTGACCATCCTGTGAAATGCCTTCAGCGCGTGGTTATGATGACAAGAGGCATAGCTGATCCATTAGCAGCRGCCTATTGCCACTTATATATGGTCCACTGTGCACAAAAACTACCGCAACATGATGTAGGTATGTCTTTCTTTGTCTATTTATTGGATACAAAAACTAGGGGGACCTGGGCATATATTGTTCTTTTATATTAATTTTCCTTGAAGATTTCAATGCCTGCATATACTAGGGTGGTGCTGCTATCTTTGTTCTTTTTTGCCTTTGATTAGAGAGGGCTGTGTTCTGTGACAGGGTACATGATCACTGGCATTAATGACTTGAAGCATCTAATAATGCATGCCGTGTCTTCACAGAAGACAAGACATGAAGTTTCTTCAGGAGATGGAAGGTTGATTGTCAGCTTGATGGAACCAGCTATTGAGTATATGATGAAATTCATTTTTAAGGATTTGAGTGAGGTTAGAAATCGTGGATCTAGTAAATTGTACTTCTCTGCTGGTTTTATTAGGAACTGTGCTGCCAATTATATGCTGGTTTAGCTCTCAGTTCTGAAGGAATAATTTGAATGATCATCTGTTGTATGTTATCTTTGTGGAGAATGTCACAATAACTTGTGGGCATTCAGGAAATTGTCTGTCTGTGTTTTCATTGTGTTGCATGACCTTGGAATGCCTGTCAAGTTTTTTTGTTAATCATTCTAAACTACACTATACCATTTTACTTCTCAAGTTGGCCACTTATTATCTGAATATCATATCATGGATTTTTTTTATCTGAAGTTGTTTGGTGTGCTGTAGTTATTTGAGTGGTTCCATCTTTCTTTTCCCCTTACATTCTTATTGTATTYGTGCTTCCCGCCACCAAAAAATAAAGGGGCTTGCTAACCAGGGCCCAAGGGCTGTGGTTAAGCATTTATGGATAGAGAGACATTAGTGAAGTGTATGGTTGACTATTAAGAGGATGTAATGAATAGAATCATTAATGGCTTAGCTGGTATTAAATGTTTGTCATCTAATTCATTTTGACCCTTTTTTTATTTAAATGAGTATTATAATTTTCTTTCATTATTTTTTCCTTTTCTTTCTTTTATTTTATTTTATTTTTTATTTTGGAACAAWAGTAAAATGGTCATTTTAAGAATGCCTAATTATGAATCAATTACATAATAGGGGATTTATTATATTAAAAAAATTCCAAAAGAAATGCAATAAATAGTTAAAAATTAATACAATTCTAAATTCCACAATTTGGAAAGAATGGGAGAAGATAAAGTGGGGACRGAGAGAAAAAGAAAGAGAGGTGGGTTATTGGAAAAAGAGAGAAATGGTTTTGGAGAGAAGGGAGCGGGAAAAGTTAGAGGGGAGTTCAAACAGTGATTTTAGGGTTTGGGGAGGAAGAATTCCTTTTACGGTTTTCAGAATTAAATAAAAAATAACCCTAAATCCTAAAATCCTAAACCCTAAACCTTAAAACCTAAAACCCTAAACCCCTAGATCCTAATATATAATTTTTTATTTTTTATTTTAATTTTGATAACAATAAAAAATGAGGTGATTAACTAATTGGTTCATGATTATGCATGCTTAAWATAAATATTCTACTAYTGTTTTAGAATAAGGAGAAACAAAGAAAGAAAGAAAGAAAAAAAGAATAAAAATTAATGAATAAAAAGGAATAAAATTAATACTCATTTAAAKGAAAGAAAATGGTCAACAAACTATTTAAATGACAAGTAGTGATAAGCATTTAATACTAATTTCACAATTAATGCTTTTATTCATTATCTTTTCTTGAAAATYAAAGATACTTGTTATTAATGATTATTCATTTACTGCTTGGGCTGTRGTTAGCATTTCCCAAGAATAAAATAACTATCTACAAAAATATCACGTTACTATTCTTAAGTTATTRCAATAATGAGACAATTTTTCTGGACATTGGCTGAAAGCTGTGGTGATCATTGCTGTAATGTTATTTTGCAAGATCCATGCATGCTAGTCTTGAACTGGCTTTTTAGCTTTTTCAGTATTTTAGATAATATACAAGAAATTCTTAGAAGAATGTACTCTTAGTTTTGGATGCCTTGATTTTTGCTAATTCTTTCAACATCTTGTGACTAAGATAGCTAAAGGAGTACCTGTTCTAGGGATGAAACTCTTACGAGAGTCGCAATATAGATGGGCTCTTAGTCCTAGCGGGTTTCTAGCTTGGTTATTAATTATTATTTTTTTGAAGTAGCAAATGCTTTTGACTTTAAGTTTTTTCAGCAGAATTCCGATTTCCAGAGAAGCATGTTGGGTGCACATGTATTTTTTGTAATAGTCTATGTATGGTAGACTTGCTTAAGAATAATTGGTATTTTATGAGTCATCCTGAAAGTGGCCTGACTTACTTTATCATTTCTGATATTCAATAGAAGACACAAGTTCAGGACATCCTTGTAGGGCTTGGACTTGGAAGAGACCAGTCAGATTCATTTGGTGATTCTTCATGCACTTCTATTATTATACATTATTTACTAAATGAGCTCCCTGTTGGAATAATTTGTTCKAGTGCCATGGGTATTCTTGATCTAATTGCGTGCAATGCTGATTGCTCGTTTCATCAGGTATCTATCYTTGTACTCTCATTTGGCCTGTTATTTCTGTTGATCAGGTCACAATTTTTCYGGCTATTTTTACATTATTATGCCATTCAAGCAATTTTGACATTTAAATATGCAGTTTTTGAATTACAAGTTGCTTGGACTSAGGCTATGTGAAAGCATATCCCAAGTGAGCGAGGCTATTGCCATAGTGGATAAGGTTATTCAGGTATTCATATTATCGTTTCTTGTTTGTTTATTGTGAGAACTTAGAACTTGATTTGCCAGGTTGCAGTACATTTGACTTTCATAGCTTTTAATGTAGCTTTACATATCTGTTTGATATGAGATGTTCTTCTGGATATTGAGCAAAAATTTCTTCTTGAATTGAGGTTCAAGCCTCTTCCAACCTCTTTCTTTTAATCTGTGACATAACTCAAAATGCTATCTATTTCTCTCTATGCATGCTGCAAACTTCCCCCCCCCCCAAAAATATAAAAAAAAAAAATAACAGCCCAGAAAAAAAGGAAATAAAAAAAGAAAGAAATTAAATTTCCCTGCTTAGCTATATTGTAGTTCATTAAAAGTCTCAGTGGAGTTACTTCAATAAATAGTTGAGGCCGGCGGCAGAGAAGAAGCATATTGGATTTGGCGAACTCCAGAACATCACTTTAGATAATATAAAAGTAATTTAAGGAATCAACTAAGAAGCATTGAGTTCCAGATTGACTTTGTTTGATGAGATATGCCTAATATAGTTATTAGACTATATGCCAGAAAAGAGACAAAAAGAAAAGGTGCAAAAGCTCAGTCTGATGAATCTTCTTTTGTAGATTCCCATTTAAAATATTAGTTTTCTGATGCAAAGAATCCTAAATCTGATGTACTTTGTCTCACACTAGACAACAAATTTGTGCACAAGCATTGATCACAGTGTAGAGATTCTTTCTGTGTAAGATTGGTTACTGGGAGAATCAGGAGGTTTGAGGAAATCGATTTTGCTTCTTCAATAAATTGCTTTACTTCTGTTTTGTTGAGTTTTGGTATTGTATGTGTTTCATTTACATGTCAGAGTATTATACTGGCTATTGCATCTTCTTTCAAAAGTTTGTAATTACCATCTTCAGGTCACTTCTCTCTATGATAGCTTGGATGAATATTTGAAGGTTTTAGATGCATATGTGGACATTGTTCTGCAGAATCAACTGGTAAGTTATTCAGTATTGATCATTCTGTCTGTTGACATTGCAAAGTGGTTCTTCACATCCCTAAACTTCTTTCACCCCATTTAGTATAATTCTTGATTCAATGTTTAAGTTCCAGTTTGCATCTGAACCTCTAATTTGGGCATTTATGGTTGCCTGTTGAAAAACTGAGGCGACTGTACTCTATGAAGATTGTTTCCCTTATATTCTTCAATGGCAGCAGGACGCCCATCTGAACATGATTCTAGACAAAATATTTGAGTTAGTATCCAATGAAGGGATTGGTGAAAGTGCGCTGGCAAGTTTGCAGTCCTTCTTTCTGAAGCTTCTCACTCATTTTGACAACCTAAATGATATATTATCACTAGTAAGCATCTCCTTGAAGATACAACTTCTTTTTCTTCCTTCTCTCTTTTTTCTCCTTTTTATTCTGTAAATGTATTCTCTCATCATTTACAAGCTTGATAAATTTTAGAAAAGTTCTGGTTCACCTCTGCAGTTAGAAGGTAAAATTTTTGACCCAGTTWTATATGAATTATTTTGTAGAATCACTTGATTGACATCTTAGATTCGATGCATGGGACTGCAAGGAATATTATCAATATCCAGATCCTTAAAATCGCAACAAGGTAAGTTATTTYCGCAATTATCATTACATTGAATGCCTTTTTCCTTGGGATTCTGACATCATAATAGTTTTCCATTCTTTTCAACTGTGATGCACGGGACTTACCTAGTCAGGCAGGCATTACATTGTCTTTGCGGTGTATGCTTATGCAAGAGCTGATAATTGGAATATATAATATGCTAGCAAATATGTATGTTTTCCTCTGCTTACTCATTGAACCTTCTCCAGGAATTATGCACATTGCTCTGTTCACTTGCAGAGGGAGAAATGAATGGGAAAGGAAATGATTAAAATCACTTCTTCTGGATTCATTGAAATTGTGCCTTTTTGTTTGGCAGAAACAGTTGCCTTCAGGATGGAACAATCATTCATTTCCTATTTGAAGTTTCTCAGGCCTTGCATGATGGTTTAGACTTGTCAAACATAAAAAATGATGAACATCAACATTCTGCACTGCTGATCTCTCGTTTTTTGAATATAGTAAGTTCTTTTTGTTTTTTTCATCACATGATAACTATAAAAGAGAATTTACAAAAAGGGGGGGAAAAAATGAGGCTACAAGTATCTTATGATTTTTGTAGTTACAAAAGYCAATCATATTGAAAATGTATTTTTTTATATTTCATAATTTTTATTTTTTCAGGTTGAATTTGGGCAAGACTTCGAGCGCAATTTATCATTTTTAGTTGATTGCCGGGGAGCTTTTGGAGGCACGAGTCTACTCAAGGTTGTATATATCTTTAGTAAATAAATATACATTTCTCTTATTAGTAGTTTTTTTTTTTTTTTTTTTTTTTCATTGTAGTGTTAATCTTTATTCTCCATTGCTCAAGACAAGAATAAAGTAAATGACAGAAGCAGCTTTCACATTTGTRCACCTGAGCTTTCTTTTTTKGGCTTGCAGGAGACTCTTGTACACTGCAGCAATCATTTAGCCATTAAAGCTATGCAATATGGAAGCAACCATGTTAGTTTTGTGAAATCTTGCCTGACTTTTAGTGAAGTAACAATACCTTCTATTCCAGTCCATTCAAGGCAGTTGAGCCTCTATATTGACACTGCAGAGGTACTGCATGTTTCTTTCTAATCAATGTATGAGAAGTTTGGCTAACTTCTAACCTTTTGATATGTGTTCTTTGCTTATAGGTTGCTCTGCTAGGTGGTCTAGTTTCTCATTCAGATGGCTTGATAGATTCAGCAATCTGGTGTTTCCAGAACTTTGACTTAGTGAATGGTTAGTTCTTGTAGGTTCCTTTCATTGATCACTTGAACCCTCCTAATAAGTCCATCAAAATCCTTTATTGTATTATAACAACTTCATGCAGTTAATGTATGGGTAGCTGACTGCAGTTTATTCATATGCTTCCCGATGTCTAAAATGGAGACGATCAACAATGTCCTTTTCATGTATTTATTCTGCTATTTTGAATACTCCTGCTTTTTGTAGGCTCACTGACATCCAATGACCATGATGCATGTCTTAGCTCAATATGCAAGTTATGCAGCCTAATGATTTTGGTTCCAGGTCTTCAACTTATACTTTGATAGTTTGATTTCTTTCTGCTTTAGACTTTTCTTCATTGTACAGCATGCTTGCATAGCATTTTCTTGTATTCTTTTCACACTTTGCGTCTGAAGTGTATAATTTAGCATAACTTCTTATCTCAGGCAATTTGGAACAAGGATTTATAAATGTCCTACGTGGTGTATTTGCTTTCCTTGATTTCCAATCATGGTGGGGCTTCCTTTTAGGATTTGGGTAATTTTGCATATATTCACTTTGTTGTTAATGATATGTCCTATAATGGCAGGATGACCTCAAAATTACAGATAAGAGGGCTATGCACAATAATTTCAGTTTTAGCRGCACTGTCCCAGAATTCTAACCCATGCCATCTTTTACATGGCAAGGTATTTCATGTAAGATCTCATGGCCTAATTTTCATTAGTCTAAATTTTCATGGTCATAAGATTTTTAAGCAGGAACTCTAGTGAATTTCCTTTCAAGAAAGATAACACAACTAGAGGGTTAAGATTGTAACAAGTTTCCATTCCGTTTTTCGAGTCATAGCTTCATTCTCGCCCTACTACTAGGGCATAGTCATTAAAACATGCTTTGCTTGAAATGAAATTCTTCATATTCTGCAATTTAGTGTGGCCTCATGGTAATTTATTATATATCCCAGGTAATAGACAACGTCAGATTATTCTTTGGGGAMACAACTTATTTGCAAGAACTTCTGTCATTATCCGGTGTCATTGTTGAGAAAATAATCAATGTTGTTTCAGAAGAACCTTTGCAGGTRACTTGGCACTGCGCCAGATTCTTTGGTTTCAGGCTGCATATTCACTTTCTATATGTTCCTTTCCCCATTTTGGTTTTGACTTCCTATGAGATATTATTCAAGCATTGATAGGTGAATGTCTGACTTTTACTGAAAATGCTTGGTCTCAGACAACTCGTGGATATATCGCACTTGAAGCTTGCAACTGTATGCATCATCGTTCAAGGTAAGTCACAAAAGCATATATCGTTTTCTGGTTCTCCCAAAAAGATTAATATTATATGAGGTACAATGGTATTGGGCAAACGTCTCATCTTTTCACCAAGGTACAGGGTCTTTCCCTCCATTAAAGTGGCTGGCGAAGTCCTATCTCTTCCGAGGACTTCGTAATTCCCAGCATTTATTCTTCTGCCCCCAAAACAGAATACAGAAGGAAAAACTATAACCGAAAACAAATAATTCATGAATCTGACTGCTAACTAGAGGCTTACATGTATGTTTGTATAATTTTGACTTTTGCTCATTATACTAACGATTTCTGAACTTGCTCTGCTTTAAACAGGGGAGTGGAAAAGGTGTGACAGTCTGTTCCAACTGGTGGAAGTTGCTGAGTTCAAGCTTGGGTTCTGAACAACAAAATATTTCCAAGTCCACAAGAAATTTCTTAAGATTCACAACAGCGTTTGCTTCGCAGAACAATGATACAAAATTAGCAAAACTCGGAGTAATATAGCTGGAAGTAAGAAGTCCGGAGTAAAGAGATCAAATTTTGCAAGTGTTACTTGAATAGAATGCCGAATTAGATTCACGTGCACATAGGCTTGGAGGTTTTGGTTGGAATGTTTTGATGATTGTATATTTTTCTCCTGGAAATTCATTCATTTTTTTACATAAATCTTTAATGATTTGACTTTTTTGGAGCTAAACTCTTAGGCCTTGTTTGATCGTTAAGGACTTTGCACTTGGAAAATAATTTGATTTTTCATTATTAAATTTCAACATTTAGAGAATTACTTAGTATTTGGAAGGAATCAGATTTTTCAGGTTCAAAAAATTGATTGCATAATTTTGAAAAAAAAGAATGCATGCATGGAGGTGATATTCTGTTTACTTTTCTCAAAATTTTAAAATAAGAATATATATATACATAACAAATTTTGAAGATTTTAATAACTTTTTCTCTCCCTTTCTTTCTCTCSTTTTTCTCTTCAAGGATTAAACTTCAACATTTTTCTCCAAAAAATCTCTAAATTCTTCCTCAAAAGATCTTCCATTCCTGTAAATCCTAAATAAACTCAACATTAATTTTATGAGAAAGGATTTTGATTTTTCTATTTGTCATCACATTCTGAACTGAAAAAAATTGTTTTCCTTCCTACAAAAGTTGATAATTTTTTTTAGTAATTTTTTCGTCGTCTAGCATAATTATATGATATTTTATTTAATATAAATTAAATAGTTAGATTTAAACTATGGACTCTATTACTATTTAAATTATTATATCCATTCATAAGTTTAATTCAGACAATTTAATATAAATATAAATTCCTTTCCTATCTATATTTAATTACTTTCCAAAGAAGATAAGTGAGACCTCATGTGGTGTTTTGAAGGTAACAGAAAGATCAACTTGGATTTTTTGGACAAATTTGACCTTTTATTAAGAAAATTAAAAAATGAAGCCTGTAATTGAGATTTCATAATATTTTTAGGGACAGTTTCAAAATTAATTCATAAAGTGATGCTATTTTTTCTTTTTTGAAAGATAAAATAATGCTATTTTGTGTAATAAATTTTGATTTCWTTTTAACCCTGTTGCCTAATCAACTGATTAACTTTTGGATTTAGATTCTGATGGAGTATGATTTTAATTTTTTTAAAAATGAATTAAGATCATCATGAAGGTCGGAGAAGAGACAAACATGAAGAAAAAGAAAGAGGTGATGGCAGTGCCATTAAGAGGGGAAGAGAGAGATGGACACTTGGGGTGGCAAGTGCTTAATATATATTTATAAAAGTGATTGTCTTAATAAACAATTTTAAGGTATTTATTGGTAATATTATTAATTAAAGTTGTTGTAACATGCAAAATCACACATAATTCATAAATGATGAAGGATATAAATTAATTTTTATTTAATTTAACTGGTTAAATATTATTATAAAATTCGTATTTTAGCTTTCCTCATAAGCAGTTAAAAATGCTTTCCCTGACTATAACTCAATTTTACCAAATACCTTCTACACCTCATCTTCATTTTTTTTTTTTTTTTGATAGCTTCTTTTGATCTCAAAAGCAGTTTTTGGGGTTAGGAAACGCAATATCAAACGCACTCTTAAAGGTCTACCAAGTTTCGTGAGAGAGAGGGTAGGGTAGTGGGTTAGAGGAACAACTATGTTGACTGTGAAGCAATAGTAGAGAAATATAAAGTGGCAACAACTTAGTGACAGGGGGAGGGAGGGAGGAAAAGAGTTGCATATGTTCCAAATGAGGTGCTTGCATAAGTTGCATTGTTCCTCGACTATGCTCACCTCAATTGCATATGCTTTGATTGATTAGATTACATAGGTGGTTTGAAAACATAAAAGAAGAAAATAATAGTCCTATGTGTTGGGAAAATAAAGAGGTGAACACCATTGAGTTGGCTATTTTTTGCATTGAAGCTCAGACGTTTTGCAGAAATTAAGTGCATTTGGAAGGCCTGAACTGCTATATTGCTACAGTTTCAGCATTAAAATAGTGCAGGTTTGCAACTGTTACAACAGTAATTCATTTGATGTTTCAGCAGTAATTGCTGAGCGAACCCTCAGTAAACCATTGGACTAAGACATTTCTGAATCCTAGTGTCTCACGTAATTCTCATTTGCACCTTAAAGGTTTTTCTTGGCAGATCATATCATGAGAAAGTCTTTAACTCATGTAAATATAACCCAATTTCTAATAGACCTTCACAAATTTAATGAAAAAAATGTTAAAATATTTCGTAGATTGCGCACATTGAGGATATCTAGTGAAATTAAACTAATACTTTTATTGATTGCAAATTAGAAAACTTGCATCACTTAAAGATATTCTTTATGACATGACTAGAATGCCGCAAGATTGACCATGACTTTGAATGACCTACAATATGAATTTATCATTGTTAATAGAATTCATAGCTCTAATAATTACAACACTGATAAACTTGAATTATTTCAATGTGCAGCAGTCTTGATTAATGCATTTTCTGTTTATTAGTGACMTGAATCTGGATAAAGGTTGGACGAATCTTCCAATAAWTAGCTTMACATATGAGAATAGAGTTGAAATATTTTTAGATTTTGCAATGGAACCTRMAAGTTTAAATGGAATGATATTATATCCGTGTTTAAAGTGTGAARATGGAGWAGGAGAACAAAGCTTGAGGTAAGGGACCATTTARTTGTTACGAGTATTAAAGGATATACACAATGGGTAGCACATGGAGAACTTTCCTATTCTAGCTCATCTACATCACATTCAACATATTATTCTTCTAGTGTAGTTACTCTCCCTGATGACATGGAAGAGATGTTATATGATGCTTTTGAAATCCCTTCTAGTGATAGTTTAGAGGATGAAAATGAATTGCCAAYTTCARATGCTAAAATTTTTTACAAACTCATTAATGACTCACAACAAGAGTTATATACGAGTTGTAAGAAGTTCTCTAAACTTTCTTTCATTATCAGGTTGCTTTATCTTAGTGGAGGAGAGTGGTCTAACAAACATTTCGATATGCGCCTTGATTTGTTAAGGAATGCTTTTCCTGATGCTGCTGAACTTCCTACTTCTTTTTATGAGGCTGACAAATTAATGAAATAGCTAGGCTTGGACTATGAAAAAATATATGCTTGTCCTAATGATTGTACATTGTACTGGGGGAAGAAAGAAGGGTGGAAGGATTGTAAAACATGTAAAGAGTCTAGGTGGGTTATATCTGAAAATGACCCTATAGCGGAAAAACGAAAGATTGCAGAAAAGATTATGTGGCATTTTCCTCTTAAACCTCGACTTCAGAATCTATTCATGTCAACAAAGACAACAAAGTTTATGAGATAGCATGTAGAAGATCGTGTTGATGATGTTTRTGTGAGACACCCTRCTGACTCACCTGCTTGAAAATTTTTTGATTATCTACATCTGAGTTTGCAAAAGATATGYAGAATGTGAGGTTAGGATTAGCATTTGATGSCTTTAATCCATTTAAAATCATGAATGCTTCACATAGTACTTGGCCTGTGATACTCATGCCCTACAATCTACCCCATTGGATGTGTATGAAACCACCGAATTTCATATTATCATTGATGATACATGGTCCATCTGACCTTGGGAACAATTTAGATGTGTATTTTCAAACCCTAATTGCTGAATTGAATGAGATATGAGAGATAGGAGTATCAACTTATGATTCATATTCTAAACATAATTTTCAACTATATGCAGCTAATATGGACTATTAGTGATTTTCCTAGTTATGCAATTTATCTGGATGAAGAACTAAAGGTGAGCTTGCATGCCTCGTTTTTCATAAGCATAGTAATTCATATTGATTGAGGAATGGTGAGCATTGTTATATGAGGTATTGTAGGTTTTTAAATCCTACTCATTATTTTTGAAAGGATGCTAGGTTATTTGATGGTAAACAGGAGCATGGAAAGGCACCACCTAAACTTATAGGTGATATTATATTGAATAAGTTGACAGGTATACAATTCCAGTTTGGAAAATCAACAAATGATAGAGAAAGGTTGCCTTCTAATTGGAAAAACGGAGTATCTTCTTTGAGTTGCCATATTGGAAAGATAACTTATTGCGTCATAATATAGATATAATGCACATTGAGAAGAATATAAGTGAATGCATATGTGCTACATTATTGGAGATGGATAAGAAAAGAGATTTTAAGTCACACCTAGACTTAAAAGAAATGAGTATTCTACCAGATCTTCATCCTATTGCAAGGGAAAATGGAAAAGTTTATTTACTCGACTCCATTTTTGCTAAATAGGAAAGAAAAGACTATCTTTTGCACGCTTTGAAAGGTGTCAAGGTACCTAMTGTTTACACAACAAACTTCTTCAAATGAGTGCAATTGAATCCACCTAAAATTTTGGGACTCGAGAGCCATGACCATCACATATTGATGCAACAATTGATGCCCAAAGCTTTGAGAAAATTTTTACCAAAATCTTTGCAAGACTTCGAAAGAGTCAAGGTACCTAACGGGTACACGGCAAACTTGTTCAGATCAATGCAATTGAATCCACCTAAGATTTTGGGAATCAAGAGCCATGACCATCACATATTGATGCAACAATTTATACCCAAAGCTTTGAGAAAAGTTTTAACGAAATCTTTTCGCTATCATTGATAAAGCTGATAGGTACTTTAGAAAGTTGTGCTCTACAGAAATTGTTCCACAAGAGATTATTAGAGAAAGATATTATAGTAATTCTTTGTGAATTGGATTGGGTTAGCAAAATCTATTCARCGTGGTAATAGATACCTTATAAGAAAACTATTAGATGTGGTAATAGAACCCTTATAAGGACGCTATTAGAGCGTGATAATAAATTCATTATGGTGACACTTAAAAGGTGTAATATGAGAAACCTATAMCAACGCTTATCTTCGTAACTAAATTTGTAAATGCATTTGAATTTTTTACCATTAAAAGAGCTATACCTATGCTGCACAGTAATAGCATATGTTTAACAACGCTTCAAAGTGTGATGCATATATTGTTTCAATAACGCATTAAAGCGTGGTAAAAGCCTATTCCCACAACACTTTGCACCACACTATTTCTAAGCATGGTGAGACTCAAAGCGTGGGAATAGCCATCCTATAATGATGCTCTAGCGTATGGGGATAGCTTTATTTTCTAGTATAATTAGTGTATTTTCAAGAGAAAAATGAAAGCAGACGGAACTATAGACAAGTACAAGGTCAGATTAATAGTAAAAGGCTGCATACAATGAGAAGTTCTTGATTATTCTCATACTTGGTCTCCAGTAAGAAGAATAACTTCTATCTGGATGATAGAGCAATAGCATCACTATGAAATATAGAAGTGCATCAAATGGATGTGAAAATGACTTTTCTAAATGGAAATTTAGAAGAAGAAATCTATATGGATCAGCCAAAGGGGTTTTCTGCACCAGAGCAAGAAAATAAAGTGTGTAAATTAGTGAAATCTTTGTATGGCTTGAAACAAGCACTAAAGCAATGGTATGAAAATTTTGATCATGTCATGATAGAAAATGGATTTAAAATCAAAGAATGTGACAAATGTAAAATGGATTTAAAATCAAAGAATGTGACAAATGTGTATATGTCAAAGATAGTGAAAATAGATATGTCATTTCATGTTTTTACGTTGATAACATGCTTATTGTTAGTAACAATAATAAGATTTGACATGAAGGATATGAGTTTAGCTAACGTAATCCTTGGAATTAAAATTTCAAGAGAGTCTGATATATTTTGTTGACAAGATTCTTGAAAAATTCAACAAAAATGATTCTAATACAACTAGAACATCAATAGATACAAGCCAACATCTTTCAAAGATTAGAGATGAAGGTATCTCTCAAGTAGAATATGTAAGATTTATCGAAAGTTTGATATATCCAATGAGATTAGATATAACCTACACAGTTAGCAAACAGTAGGTACACGAGTAATCCAGGAACTGACTATTGAAAAATAATAGTGAGAGTACTGAGGTACTTAAGATATACTCAAAACTATGGGCTACACTATATCAGATATTTGACATTTATTGAAGGATATAGCTATGCTAATTGGATATCTGATATAAAAGACTCAAAATTCACAAGCGTTTTTGTATTCCCCTTAGAGGGTGCAACTATATCTGGAAAATCCTCTCATTGGGCCAAGCAAGAATAAGAAGAGGAAACCCTAAATTCAGTCTAAACAGTGGTATGGTATGAAATAGGTTATGAAGCACAGGATCACTCGACGAAGAATCCGAGTCCAACCCCCATCCATACTTAGTTGAGTGTTAACAAAGGTACTCCTAATTTGCTTGAAGAGTAGCCTCTTTCCGTCACATCCGAAGAAGGAAGTAGAACTTGGAGCAAAGCTATACCAGCTCTTTCAATTAAAGTGCAGTTGACGAAGGAAGAAGGCAAAAGGCTATAGAATTGTATTACGATGCTATGTCTATGGAAAAATAAGTCATGAACCAAACCCCCTGTTTTCAGGCTCTCATGAAGCCTTAGGGTGAAAGCAAATATTCTTCTAACATTGGGAACTTTGCTTACTTCCTCAAACACTTGAGACTGAGGCTCAAGTTACAGCCAGATCCATTATAAAATCTAAGTTTATAGCTTTAGTTAAATGTAGTGAAGAGGCMRAATGGCTACGTCAGTTTCTAGAGGATATTCTGAGATAGYCGAAGCAGTGCSAGCTATCAGCATATATTGCGATAGTCAATCTACGATTGGAAGAGCAAAAAATAATATGTATAATGGTAAGTCTAGACGTCGTAGACATAGTATCATAAGGCAACTATTCTCAACTAGAGTTATTTCTGTTGACTATGTAAGTCTAAGGATAACATAACGGATCCGTTGACCAAAGGGTTAAATAGAGTGTTAGTTGCAAAATCATTGAGAGGAATTAAACTTAAGCCTTTGAAAGAATAAGTTGATACAATGGAAACCCAACCTAGACGACTGGAGATCCTAAGATATATGTTCAATGGGACAATCTAATTGTAAAAACTTAACTAAATCATTGTGGGGCTATCTCATGTCCATTCCTAGGATGTAACAGTGATTCTCGTACTTAAACGATAAGCTATATGCTTTTAATGATTCTTATACATCGGAGGTTCGAGTAAAGTAGAACAAGCTACTATTTGTTTAATAATCACCCATGCGAGAGAGAATTGGAGCTGCTTCTAATAGAATTCGTGGGCTCAATGCTTAGAGACTGTCGAAGAACCAAGTGTATGTTCACGGCCATAAATAAGCATAACCATGAGAACTGAAACATGTCAGAAAAAGCCTGCGTGAGGTATGTCATTGTTACACAGAAGGCAGAACAGCTCAAGGCATCGCATCTATTGGTCAACCGGTAAAGTAAATATACTTTCACAAGAGAAGGTTCAAAGGTTAACACCTGCCCATCCTATGTAGGATTCGGATGTGGAACTTTACCACTAAGTTTTTAGTGTCTCAGTCAATTCCATTCATGTGGAGGATTTTTGGAACAATTAAAGAGGTGAATAGCATTGAATTGGTTATTTTCTGCATTGAAAGCAAGGAGGTTTTGTAAAAATTAAAGAGCAGTTTTAGGAGTTAAAACTACACTCAAAAGGCCTCTAAAACTATTGTATTGCTGCAGTTTTAGCATTAAAATAGTGCAGGTTTGTAGCTGTTTCAACAGAAATTGCTGAGCAATTTTGCCTAGAAATTACTGCAATTTCAACAATTTTGGTAGTAAATTGACTCCTGAAATTTTCAATCCCATCTATTCTATTTTGGTTCCTCTATTAAATTGTATATTTTGTTGGAAAGGGTCCAAACTATTAAGTGAATGATTTATGCGATGAGTCATTCTTCACAAATAGGCATAAACCATGGGTACTTAATCAACAAGACAAATTGGCTCTTGATCTTTTGATAGAACTGGGCATTCTATCATGATAAGATGATTGTGCAATTGATTCTAATGGTGAATAACTTGCCTTAGTTAGTGGATAATCTATTTACTCCAATTGTACAAGCGTATTTGATATATGTAGAGTAGGATCTGTGATATTAGTTTCTGTTAAAGTATTATCCCTATAGAAACCAAAATATTACTGCTACTACATGGATGAATATCCTAGTACTTGMGTRSTAGTTGGTGGTCTGRTGAACCTAGAGCTGTRTTCTTTGATATACTATAGATGAGACATTTGCATAGATCAATAACCTTGTATGTTGGGAATACAGTATCTACATAACTAAGATAGACTGGTAAAAGATAGTTTTTTGTGCTTCATTTTGTGAAGAATTAATCATCCTTGTGTGAATGTCAAAAGGATAATCAAATGATCCAGGACCCTGGGAAGGTGACTTAAGAATGTGTACTTTTGGGTAGGTTCAAATAATAACTAAGGACATTTGAGTTAGTCATGGATTATCAGACTAGCCATCTGAGGATGGTAGATGTGATTGAAAAGGTGTTAGTACATTATTCCTGTCTTAATGATAGGTGTTACACAGAATGGTATATTCCTCATTTCACATGTAGGTCGAAGACTCTGCTCATGCAAAGTTGTTCGTAAAGTTAGTATATCCGCATGGTGATATATAGGACACTTAAAATGACAGAATACACCTACTAGGTAGTAGGAGTATTTTGGTCATTTTAGTAGCAATGAATAATTTGTCTTTTAGTTCCCTGAATAGCTCAATATTACCTAAGTACTTAATTGTACAATTGGGCTTCAGGGATGAACTTTTTTAATGACATGCATTATTTTATTTAGTTTAGTCAATATTTATTAAGTTAGAATAAATTAATCCATTGAGTATTTAATTAATTATTTGGATTGATCCAAGAAAAGAATTAATTAAAGAATGAACTTGGGCCTTAAATTAGAGTAGGGAAGAAGCAGACCCATAAAAGATCAAGAATTGTAGCCTCACAAGAGGAAATCCTAGGGTGACTGAAATTCCCCTTTTCTTGGGAGGATTTCRATCACCCTAGGGATGTCTATCCCTTAGCCGAAATCCCAAGAAGTTGGGGATTTTCTAAAACTCTGTTATTTTAGGATTTTATTCTTTAACCCTAATCGATATAATTTCTCTTGGTAGAATTCTCCTCCACTCTCCGAGCTGCTTCTTTGGCTRCCACACACACACACTCTCTCTCTCTCTATCCTATGTTCTCACTAAATCTATCCAGATGAGTCTTTTTGCTATTTTCATGCGCAGAAGTCAAAAACTCACTATTAAGAATTATCAAGTTACAGAATCCGAGCAACCTTCAGGGCCCTTGGTTCTGCTACCATCTTTAGCTCAGACCGAAGAGTTGAATCAAGAGCATTCAATAACTTCAAAAGGAACCCTAGCACCCATTTTGTTCCGCAAAAAATAAAAAGTAGGTAAGTTTTTCCTAACTCACTTATGAAGGAATGAAATTCTTAACTTCTGCTTCTGCGGTATGATTTTCTACTCCGTGAGGTCCTACACCTAGAAGATTTTTTCAACATTCTTCCACAGGAAAATACCAGCTATGCATTAGTTTTAGACACTTTTTTCGCTTTTCTAGTTTTATTATAGAGTGAAAATTAATATTTTTTTTTTGCATATAATTTTAGACAAAATTCTCTCCTAGTCTACTTGGTGTTTGAGTTCATGCAGTATTTCAAGTTTCCTTATGGATTTCCATTGTATCTTAGGAAACAGACGTCCTATTACAAATGATAAGGGACAAATTTATTTTAAGAAAATTGTGTTTACACAAACCTCGATATTGCAACTAACTTATATAAGTTGYTGTTCTTCTACTCCTTTCTTTTGATTCTCAATTTTATTTTATTAAACGATTGTGAATTGTAATCGAATTCCTTATTGAATTATTGGACCATCACTATGTTTTGGTTGGTGATATATTGCCATTCATACGTTCACTAAGATTAGAAAACTTAAATGAATATAAGTCAATCACACAAATTGCGTGGTTTTGATGGGAGAAATAGAGAGAAATGTAAAGGGGAAAAAAAAAAAAAGGGAAGAAGAGAACTTTCTCTACTTTGAGAGTTTTGAGCAAAAAGAAATAAAGGGAAAATGCCTCATTTTATCTCCAAAATTCTCCATCCAAAGGTGGGAGGAAAGAGAGAGGAGAGAAAGTTATAGAAAAATTTAGGGTTATTTTTCCAAATTTACCTCTAATTTCTTCTTTTTGTTTCTTTTTAACTTCGAAACAAAGGAGACGCATAATGGCTTCATGGTATAATTGTAAAAAGTATCGTATAACCAAATCTTTTCTTTCCAACTCCCATATAAAAAATAATAATTTCTTCAGTTTTTCTTCATAAACTCCTCAACAACTTTAATGAATTTTTCTTTCTTTTCTCTCCTTTTATTTTAGGGGATGGTTAAATGCAACACGCCCAATTTTCTTCATGCAATATTTTTAGGGGATCTTTCCAACAATACCTCTAATATATTTTAATAAATTTTAATAGACTTCATCCCCTAACAAATTTTCTCTACCTTTTATCTAAGATATCGATAAGATTTGTCGATTTTGTTTTTTTAGATTTTGACTGCATAACTTATTAAATATCACTTAAATATGATTGGGATTAAAAAAAATAACTTTTTGAGTTAAAAATTAATAAATAAATTAAAACTTTAATTTATTCACAAATTTTCACTCGAAAATGAGGTCTTACGCACCAAATGTGCGCAACAACCAGTGTCGCCACACCACATGTAACAAAACTCTATTACCACGTGGCATGCCACAATTCTTTTTTTTTTTTCCTTTGCATTTTTTATTTTAATTTCATTTTATTTTTGGAAAAATTAATAAGCATGCACACGAGGAACCTTTACGGTTCACATGATTATACTATACTAAAAGAAAACCAAATATAAATTAGTTCAAAAAAAATTATGTTCCTATATGAGATAGAATGAACTTCTTGCTCAACAATTATGTTGAACTCCATATTTGAGTCTTAATTTTTCATTCGTCTGATTATCATTTTGGACAATTGAATACACAATTATGATAGTCTCACAGAGGAGAATATGAATTCATTTTTATTATAAATAACGCGAATGTAAATTTAGGTAAAAAGCATGTCCAAACATAATGATGACCTAAACTTGTGATATTTATCCTTGTGTATAATAAAAATTGACTGATGTTCTCCTCCACGAGAACATCTTAATCTTATATTCAGTTGCCTAAAATGATAATGGGATGAMTAAAAAATTGAGGCTGAAAGATGAAATTTAAAATACGTTGATAGGAACGAAAATCATCCTATCCATATAGAAGAATCATTAAAATTTAGAATATTTTATATTTGGTTTTCTTTAAGCATGGTATAATCATGTGAACTACATAGGCTAACTACATGTGCATGCTTATTAAATTTTTTTCCCTAAAATTGCATGGAATTTAAAAAATTTCAAAAGAAAAAAGTGCATGCGCACTCGTGCAAGCAATAGCCAATGGCATTTTGCCACATGGCAGCGCAACTACTACACACGGCTTGCAGTGTGTGCTGCTGCCTGGCATAGCATTATTGGCTAGTGCGCATATTTTGCGAGTAATGCTTTGTTTTGTATGAAAATTTATTAAAAATTCAAAGAATATAATTTCTAAAATAATTTTTAACTCATATATTTTTCTTTATTCTCAATAGTCAACCATTGCGATGTTGGTAAGTTCTATAATCAATATTCAAAGAAATTGATAGATCAAAATGATATTTTAGAAAGAAGGTAACGAAAAATTAATGAGGTAAAATTTATTAAAATATGCTAGACGTTGTAAATAATTATTAGCGAATGATTTTCCTACCATTGAAATCCTATAAGTCCTAAATTTTAACCTCTATAAATAGACGATTTTAATTCATGTCAAAATCGATAATTCATTTACGATTCCTTTCTACTTYTTTTCAACACGTTATGAGCATGATTTTTTATTTATAACTCTATCATGACTCTTTACTTACGATTTTATCCCTTAGAACTTAAAGCTTTCGAATACGAACCTCAACTCTTATTAATTATGATTGAATACGAATGGTACGCCTATAAAACTCGTAATTTTATGCAATAACTGAGAAATCAAAAGAAGGATCAGCCTTGAAAGACGGATCCGGCTAAAGGTTAGTTAGTTGACCATGCGATTTGCAATTGGTTGGAGCGGCAAACGTACTTTGCTTTAGATTGAAGTGTCCAAATTACTTTTGACATCTTCCTCTATTTCCATATATTTAAAAAGAAAAGGAAAAGAAAAAATAATATACTTATTGCTCGAATTTGCATGTTCAATATAAGAGTGGATCGTGTTTTTTTTTTTTTTTTTCTTTTTGCATGTTCTGCATTGTTGCTCACCAATGCCTCTTCTGTTTCTATTCGTATAGTGCATGCTTTTGTTTCTATTTTCTGTGATTTCTCTTAATCTTTGAAATGTTCTTCTCCAAGGTGTGATTTTTTATTTACTATTTATTGAAAGAATCTTTCTTTATAATATCTTTATTAAAAAAATTCTATTTATAAGATTAAGGTTATATAGCATCACGAGCTTCTGTTTTTTGCTTCGAGCATCATAGCTGCTATTATATTAATATCATGGAATCATATATATTATTAAATTATGTCTATATATTATTAGTTATATTGTAAATAATTTAATTTATAATAATATTGGAATATTTGTAACTTTAAATACTTTGAAAAATACTGAATTATTACATATTTTTAAAGAACATCAATTTTATATTCATGAAACATAATTTAAAAATATTCTAAATTGTTTTATATTATCTTGAGATCATATCATAGTTAAACATTAACCTAAATTAATTTTAGTTGCTCTTGAAGAGCTTAACATTAATATTTCAAGAATATCAAACTACTGCTCCTGAAGTAGGATAATCTAAATTTATATTATTTGCTCTTAAAGAGCTTCATGTTATAATTTCAATATTCCTGAAGAATATTAAATTATTATTTTAAATTAATATTATACACTCACGAAGAGTTTATTACAATCTAAATATTCATGGAGACTATTGAATTATTACTCTAAATTAATATTTATATACTTCTGAAGGGTATATTATAATCTAAATATTTCTGAAGAATATGAATATATTGCTCTAAATTAATTTATCTATAAGTTAATAATATCTACTTCTAAAGGATAGGCTCAATCAATCATTACATTAGTATATCATTATTGCTCTTGAAGCACCATTTATTTTGAGAAAAATGAAATATTTTGGTAATATAATATGTAACCCACGAATAAATGCGTACAATATATGTCCTGTTGACATTGATTACTTTGTTATGACTCTACATCGTTCATATATATGTTATCCCTTATTCTTATTATAAAATTACACATATGAAAAATACTATCCAATTTGAATTCGTTGCACTTGACATATCCAACAAGAATACAAGAATTATTTGTCATAGGCCCTTAATTCTGATGCTGAAATCTACCTTAAAGGATCTTAGGAAGACAATAAAAGAAGAAAAAATGAATATCATCAGGATCGTGCAAAAATATTAATTTTCCTTCATCATTATSCCCATGATAACTTGAAATTAGAGTATGTACTATCGTATAACGAATATATAATGGATCTCTATCAAAAATTGATCAAGAAAAAAGGAAAAGTGAGATAAAAGTTTTCTTGATTTTGATGGTTCTGTCAATACGATTCACTTGAATGTCTCTTATTTTTTGGCCGATCCAACAGGGAATATTGACCATTTAACTGAAGGTGATGTGTTAGAAAACGAGAATAAATTCTAATTTTATGTATTTTTCTTAAAATTCTACGTGGACTTTCTTTAAATATTTTCAATTTTTTTATATTCAAACTATTTTATTATTTACTTGGGTTGTTTTCCTATGTTAATGTTGTTTTTATGTAAGTTTAAAAATTACTTTTCTTTACAAAATGTTTATAGATTTGTAATATATTGTTGAGATATATGTCTCATTAATAGTGCAACATTAATTAAAGAGTATTTATCTCACCTGAAGATGAAATAAACAAATATGAATACTACATATGGTAATCTAAATTTGATTTATTATTCCGGAAGAACTGTCATATTTTTATTTAAAAAGGAAAAACTTTATATGCATTTGTTGTTCTAGAAGAACTACCATAATTTTGTCTAAAAAGGGACGAAATTTATATGCAATTCTCCTTAAAAGTTCCTGAGAAATTTATTAAGTTTTAAAGATATCCATAGAAATGATACCAGACAATGAAAAAAGTGAGTGATTCAAATCACTATAGTCTATCTCAAGAATTGTATTATGGCAAGAATAATAAATTTGGAGTGCATCTATCTTGTAAGTCAGAAGTTTAATTGTAATCTAGCCATTCTTATCATTTGACATAAAAGATTGAGTCATACTTAATCTAGAAATTCAAAAGTCTTGAACTCAAATAAATTTTTTTGTGTCCCTTGTTTTCAAGAAAAATTGATTATTAGACAATCATCAGCAAAAGTTGAAATTGAAAGTCCTACATTTTTAGAATAGATATATGGTGATATATGCAAACTCATTTATCCATTATATAGTCGCTTTAAATATTTTATGGTCTTTTGCATCGATTGATAATCATGACATGTAAGTTTATTATCTACTCACAACCTAAAGTTTATGAGATTATATGCTCATATAATTCAATTTCGAGCATAACTGTAGATCACCTAATTAAAAATATTTATTTGAATAATGCTGGCGTATGTCCATCCCATATTTTTGAGTTTATTTCATGTTAGTTGGGATTATTGTTGAACATCTTGTGGCTTATGCTCATAAACAAATATTTTAGCCGAATATTTTATTGAATAGTTTCAAATGATTGCTAGATCGTTAGATTGTTGCTCATGAGARTAAAGCTCCCTACAAATGAAGCAACACTCTTACGTACAATGCCAATTGGTTATTATAAATTATCTCCATTAAAATTGGTGTTATGAGCAAATTCACGTGTCTAATGTTTAAACCAAAATACTAAGTATAGAGAGCTCTCGATATTATGAGTGATAATGAGGATCTTGAACCAAAATCAATTAAAAATGTCAACATATATATAATTGGTCAAGATGGAGAGATGCAATTGAATCTTAATTAAACTTAATATCGGAACATAAGGTTTTTGGTCATGTAGTCCCAACATTACAAGGTGCAAAACCAATTGATTATAAATAAGTATTTATATTCGAAAAGGAGATTAAAATAATGAAGTTGTGAGATATAAAGCATGACTAAGACTCAGCTTTTCACAAAGACAAAGTAATGATTATACARAAACATATTTAGTTGTAGTGAATACAACTACGTTCAAATATCTTATAAGATTAGCATCACATGAAATCTTAATATACATTTGATAGGTGTAATCACTAATAATTGTCTTAGCTAATGTCTGCTGAATGAGAAATATAAAAATAATGATATCTAATTTTATTCATAATTGTCGCAGTTTATATTGATTTAAATTTAATTAAAGAATTAATTTGAAATGAAAGATTTAGAAAAGAAAAAAAAAATGTTGCATAAAGAAAAGTAGGCATAGTGTATATAACAAACATATTGTTTTATCTTTTTTTTTTTTGTCTTTCGATTCTATTGTTTTTTCTCCCTAGCTCCCAAACTAGGCCTAGAGACTCACATGAAGATAATTAAAGGTTAAGTCTGCGTTCTTCATTTTAAGTTTTCATTTTAAAAAATATTTTCAATTTTCTGTTTTGAATGGATTTTTTTAATTTTGTTAAAAATGCATTTGGTTTTATTTATGAAAATATAAAATTAAAAACTACATTCGTTTTTAAAATTTAGCAGAATCTTGTTACTATTTTTAATGAATCTATTTGTAAATTAAATTGTAAGTAATATTAGTCAATGTCATAATATTTTTAAATTAAAAATAAAAATTAAGTATCAATAATTTATTAGAAGTTTTTTAGATAATTATTAAAGAAAAATAAATAGAAAATACATTTTTTATATTTTGACTTTAGAAGGGTGTTTTACTTAAAAACACTTAAAATAACAATTTGAGTTATTAGCATAATTTTTTTTTTCTCCTTTCAAAAGTAACATTTATGGAAACATACAAAAGAAGGCATTTTCAAAAAGTAAAAAAAAATTAAAATAGAAAGCAGGTCGACATGGGCTAATCGATTTCTCCCCACGCGAAATAGGGATCAGGCCCTAAACCAAAGACCTCATAACAAGTATGTAGTAGCCAAACGGCCCATGCCCAATTTTTTCAGTTTTAACAGAAAGGAAGACGATTGGTTAATAATCGTTGTGTAGATTATATGTAGATACATCATACAGACCATCCGAGCAAGATACTGCTAGGGTTTCGATCTCAAGTTCGATTTCAGAACTTGGATAGTACTGAATTAAATTCATAACAAAGAAGATGGATCTAGAGGTGGTGGGTCGCCACAACCTCTTCTTCGACGACGATGCGATGGCAGCGTTCGTCAACTCCAGTGATGCTCTCGTTGATTGGAACTCTCTTCAAATCGACCGCTACGACGTCCGCCACCTACTCTCTGCTCCCCTGCCTCCCCGCAGGCGGCGAAACCYGCAAACTTCTTCTCAGCTTCCCGACTTTGCGTTTGAATGTGAACTCGACCAGGAACGCTATTTGGACCTTCCTCCGCCTTCCAATGAAGCAGGTAGTCTTTTTATTCTCCTTCTCTATTGTGAGTTACATACCATCTTTCTTTTCTTCACAGTTACAGAATTGTTAGCTTTTCCTACTTAGCTGTTTGTTTGGATCTTGTGGCTTCAATCGTTTGGAGTATGCTACCCAAGTATCTGTCAAGAAAATTTAGGCTACTAAAATTCCTTTACGAGCAGACATGAGGGGGAAATTTCAAAAAGAAAGCATGTGTTRTTAGAGATAGATACTGCTTATGTAAAAGTTTTACTTTGTATTTCTTGATTTGAGGCGAAAAAGGTTTTTATTCTGTAGCTTCGTCAAAAAACAGGATTGTGGAAGTGCTTAGTTCCTACGTAGTTTGAGCAATATTGTACTTCTTTCCAAAATATTTTCAAATCTGCAGGAGGAAATTATTTTCCAACTGTTGCATCTCCATCTGACAAGTAAGATTATTTTACCTTATCCTATCATTTTGTTTTAGTTTGTGGTTCTTCTTTACCCTTTAATCTGGTTCCCCAATTAGCCTGTTTATCACATTATGCCTTTTCTGTTTATACATCCTTAAGAAAAAAAAATGGAAATTTCTCTTTTTAGAATGTGACGAAGCTGAAAAGCCAGGGGATAACAGTGGCTATAATGCTGTGGGCTTCTCTTATGGAAACGCTGAGTCAACTGACCAGAAAAATGCTGATGGAGAGTTGGAAAGTTTTGAATTCCGTCCTCCTTTTGCAGTTCCAGATAGCCTTCTTCAGAGCTTGGTAAGTTCATTAATTCCAATATGCCCTTTTGTATGCGTTTAATAGTTTGATCTCGCTATTTGCTTGCTAGCTGGATTCCTGATGTGGCAAATCATTATTGTCAAAGATGCGGTTATTCTAAGGCTCACCATGTCTAAGTTTCAGATGCTCGGAGCAGGATTGGAGTTATTCTGATCTAAGGTTGCCATTCACGGGAACCTTGTTTCCTTTTGATGTCATGACCGAGGGGCTGTGCAGGTGGGATTAGGATTGTAGATATTCTCTTTTCATGGACTAGCATCTTTACTATTTGAATGAAGGGCATTTAGCAAATGCACAAGTAACATGTTTTTTGGAGCTTTTTGGTGTTTGCTATTGGACATGTTTCAGATAATTTCATGCTTCCTTGGAGTTCTATTTCGAAGCTTCAGAGCTACTATTTTTTGGATTTGGAATTCTGAAGTTACTCAGTTTGATAGTGTTTCCATTCTCTCGCTTTTGCTTCTTTTTCAGCCTCCTACAGAGAAGGTACACCAGATCATTGCAAGGACTGCCACATTTGTCAGCAAACATGGTGGGCAATCGGAGATTGTTCTAAGGGTAAAACAGGGAGATAACCCAAGCTTCGGGTTCTTGATGACTGATCATCACCTTCATCCGTACTTCAGATTTCTRGTTGATCACCAAGAACTCTTGCTATCTGACATCGATGGGAAAACTCAACCTGATGATCAAATAGCCAATGCTAACCAAAATTCAGCTGTAGGAGGAGCTTTGTCTTTGCTAGGATCTGTTTATGGTTCTGGAGAGGATGAGGATTCTGCAATGGAGGGTGGCCATGTTGTTATACCTATTACTTCGGAGAAAACTGTAAATACCAATAGTAAAAGTGATTCTCATGGGTTGCAAAAGACTAACTTTAGCTCAAATGAAGCTGAAAAAGATATAGATCGTRTTATGGCCAAGCATCAGCCAAGTTCTAACAAAGAGAAGGCTCCTGTTCTGAAGAAGAATCCTTCAATTGCTGCATCTAAGACTGGAATYACAGGTAGCATGAAACAGAAAGATGGCTCTTTTTCATTTCCTCATCCTGTGGAGAAGTCAAAGGAGCTTTTGATTTTGGAGCCCCCTTYTGAAATGAAGAGATTAATTGACAAGATTGTTGAATTTATTATAAAGAATGGAAAGCAATTTGAGGCTACACTACATGAACAGGACAGCAAACATGGGAGATTTCCATTTCTTCTACCATCTAATCAATATCATCCTTACTACCTTAAAGTTCTCCAGAAAGCTGAAGACGTACGCGCCCTCTCCCTCTTCCTCTCCCTCTCTGCATGTGTCTGTGTTGGGGTGGGTTTGGCATATGTACAAGGGATTGCTTGCAATGGGGTGTGTGCCAATGCATGTTTAGGCATTTCTTAGATATGGTACGTTTCCTTATTGTTTAGTATCTCAGAGTTTTCAGACCCTATAATCAACTTTTTGAGAAATGCAAGTAATTTGTTATTGTAGAAACATCTGGTGCAATGTTTTATATTCATTCATTCCCTTGTTTGTGCTAATGCTTCTGAATTTCTTTTGCAGTCAAAAGTAGGTGCCAGGAACTCCATTCATGGGAGAGATGATTTAACAGGACGTAATCTGGACAAGAGAGCTTTAGTGTCCAAGGATAATGATGCTTCATTTTTAGGATCTGTTGGTTCTGATTTGCCATTTGAATCTGATAGGAAAGAGAAGTTTAAGATGGTAATTGGCAAAGGAAAGAAAGATATGCAAGACCCTGCATCTAAAGCAACCCAACAGGAATATGGGATAGCGGTAGATTTAGAAGCTACTGCAGCTATTCTTCAGGCTGCCACAAGAGGTATTAGAAATCCAAATCTGGGAACTATTTCAACGAGTGCTATAAATAGTACTACTCATGGCTTTGGCAGTGAGGTTGGGCAGGGTTCAAACTTCAGAAATCAAGCTTCATCTCAACTGAATGATATYATTCAAATGTCTGATCAAGATGGAGGATGTAATTCCTCAGAGCATATTTCACAGACTGCACAAGGAGCTGTTGCCGAAACTGCTGGTGAGGTACACTTGACTAGGGAGCAGAAATTGAAAGCTGAGAGGCTGAAAAGGGCAAAGATGTTTGTTGCCATGTTAAAAAGTGGGGCTGGGCCATCTACTGCTGAACAGTCACGCGCTTTGTCAGCAGAACCTGTAGAATCAGGAGCCATGGGTACTGGTGCTGAGGTTAATCTTGTCGATAAAGCAAAAGAAGGCAGCTCTGTTCCAGTCGGTAGTTGCATTCCCGATGAAAGTGAAAATACTGTAAGACGACATTTTGGTCATGAATATAGTGAACGAAGATCGAGGAGGAAATATAGGTTAAGATCTGAAAGACATGATATGGATGATCAAAATGATGAAGAGGAAGGTGCAGAGGAGGACCCCTTGAGGRAAAAACACCAATTACATGGATCYTCACTGGAAGGCAATGGTGGAAGAGTAAAAGATGTAGAGRAAATGGAGCACAAACATTCCAAAAGGAAGCATCGGTCTCATCATTCTTCGTATGGAGAAGACAATAATAATGAAGACCGGAAAGGAAAGTGTCATAAGCAGTCCAGGAAGAAACATCGATGGCGTCATTCTTCCCATGAAGATGAGGATGACGAGAACGACGTTAGGACGAGTTATCATAAACACTCGGGCAAGAWGCGTTCGTCACTGCRGTCCTTCCATGAAGGGGACGATGAAGGAGAATATGAAGATGAAAAGTATCACAAGCACTCTAGGAAGAAACATCGATCTCATAGGGAAWGTCATAAAAACAAAAAGAGATCCCATCGAAGGACCAAGCATGAGAGCTCTTCTGATACTCAGCATGGGGACCGTACAGGACATGTTGAACACTTGGGAAAAGAGGACTTGGAGGAAGGTGAGATCAGTTCTAAAGGGTTGGATCAGTCTAGAAGAAGCGTGGCTGAGGGTGGTAGCCGTGAAACTTCAATGGACATTACACGTTCAAGGGCCCCATCTCAACCATCTGAGACTACCCAGGTCCCTGATGATCTCAGGGCGAAGATACGTGCAATGTTGATGGCAACTAGATAATATGCTCGAGAAAAACAAAATTGCATAGATGGATAAGAAACAATGAAAAATAGGGAATGTAAGGGCACACTTGCTTTGTGAAAAACTGCAGAATTTCATTATGCTATCAAGGTTTTATTTAATATAAATGTCTCACGTCAAAGTTATTTTCTCCTTCCTCTATAAGCAAGCATATATATGAGCTGAGAGGTCGATATTCAATCCCAAGAATGGGTTAGATGGTGAGATCAATCTCTGTTAAAAGAGTAAACCTRAAAGAGAGTTGAAAGCCAACTATATATGCCCTACAGATCCTATCTTACCATTATTTCCTTCAAGAGAACATAGGAGAAGCCTTCCAAAGCCTTCCCCTACTACGTGGTTGACCATCAATCATTTCCGATTACCTGCCTAATGCTATTGGCGTTATGGGAAGGGAGTGCCTTGTTCACAAAAAGATTATTTATTTGAATTTGACGATTTATGACGAAAAAGACGTTGGCAATTGGCTTTATGATCAACATTCAAGAACACTGACGACTGAGGGCGAGTATTGCGGAGAGTTTAGCAAAGCCGCTGGTAGTAATATCCTGAACGGAAAGGTGATTATCGTTCAAAGTCTACTCCCTTTCTATAACTTTGGTGGACGGTCCCAATTGTAATGTCGATTTACATTTGTTTCAACGTTATGAGTTGTCAAGTACATCACTTGCATTATAATAGTCTCAGGTAGGTATACAGTACTTTGCAACTTGGACGACCTTTGCCTTGTCTGTCTCGTATTTGGGKTAGGAACGTGTTTGTTGGTATTATGTAATAATAGGTCCATCTCACATTTAACTTATAAAGATAAAAATATGATAAAGTTTCATTAGCTTCTGATTAACCCCTTGTTCACAGTCTAGAGTGAAATGAATCTTGAGATGTTCTAAACTTGGATTAATTAATCCACAGTCTAGAACAAGTTTGTCTCTATTCTACTTGTGGATTAATATTTTAATGGCAGATTTTTGAAGACTGGAGTAGGCAAGTCAAGGGGATTTGAATGTGACTATATTGAATTGAGATTGAACCCACCTGATCTTATTTATAAGCTCTTTTCTTAAGGCCTTTCTTCTACTTCTAATTTTGTCTGTATTAAGATATACGGTCAATTACATGCATTTATATTGATTATCATATGCAGTTAATCTTCACTTGAGGCAACTTAAACAATTTTATGTAATGCAATAGTTTCTTTCTTTTGGTGTTTCATACTTGTTAAAAGGATTCGCAAATAATTAAGTTTATAAGTCTCTCAATTCATTATCAATTAATTTTAAGTTGAATCTTTATATTTTATAACATTATGTATACAAGATGGATCAAGATAATCTCTGAAGGAGGAGGAGGAACACATCCAACCTCTAATGTTCGTCTTGCTTGGCTTCCATAGTTTATTTGGTAATTTATAATTAAAATAAGATTGTCAGTGAAATGATAGGCATGCCTTGCAGAAGTAAATCAAAGGCAAAACAAACTCGTCACCTATGCTGACATTACACTCTATACATAGTGGTTCACCTGAAACCTCTCATAATTTTCAACAATGTGAGGAACTACCGTATAGTTGCGTGCTGCAATCAGCAAACCATTAATTTATCTGTTATATAACGCAGTCTCGAAGAMTATATGAGAGTCGTGATCGAACTCATGACCGGTTTGGTTCTTTTCCCACAATCGTATACTTAACCAAGCAAGCATGTCGGTCGGTATTTGGTTTCTCAAGGAGCAAGCTCGTCTGTGGTTGCATCYGACCATGGCCAATATTGAGCATAAACATATAGGAGAAGTCTAGTTCACGGACAGGATACCGTTTAGTCAACATAGTGATTTTCCTTTTCCGGTGTGTTTCTCCTTTTTACGCATGGATGTTTTGAMTGCCCCGACGGGATTTTCAGCAGCCGTAACCCCACTTGTTTGAACTGGAAACATGGTTTCCTTGTCGTTGAAKTAATCCTATTGTTTATCAGAATCTGGTAACCTTTATACTTCAGAGATCACGACATCAGTCGTCGGTTCTAAAATGCTTTACTAACCCAGGTAAGTARTTAAGGAAATGAAGAAAGGCCACTTGAAAGTGGCAAAGTAGTTTTTACTAAACACGTGCTGTGCGGTGCCTTGAACCCTTTCTTCCACCATAAGAAAGTGATGAGAAGGATGAAGATAATCAAAGTCTCCATAAAAACATCAATTTCTTCATCTGGAATGGTCGAACACCGAAAAGTTTGGGTCATATATGACGGGCTTGATTCACCCGTGATGACTCCGTCGATAACCTAATTATGCTTCAACAAAGAGATATTTTAGCTTTTTATACTAGTGTACAAAGTACAATACATATGTATGAAAATCCAGAACCAGAAGTCGCATGGAGGAATGGAATCTWAGGAGAATGCATGAAACTCGTTGCAGGTTTGGGTCACATGKTTGAAAAGTTGAGGGCTTTAAAGGCCTCCTGGTCTCGTTTTCACGGAGACAACAGACAATGTAATAATGGTACGTAGTCATAGTTGATCATGTACGCAAGACTAAGTAGTTTTCTGCGATGTTTGAAAAAGTGAGAAGGGGCCGAGGAGGCGCCATATTGACTATGTAATAATGAAAGCGATGAACAAAGTCGTCCTTCATGTAGCTGTCTTCTTCAATGATCATATCCTAATTCTATCTTCTAAATTAACAACTTGGTTGTACCAGTTTTGTGGTTATGAAATAGAGATGAAACTGAGATTCTAGCTATAATACAAAATGTGTTTCTATATTACGGAAGTAATTAGTAGAGAAAGGGGAAGAAAGATTTTAAAGGTCGGGTTAAATAAGAAAAAGATAATAGTAAATAATATTTTGATTTTCTAAGGTAATAAATAATTTAAAACAAATTCTTGAACTGTAACAAGTATTTTAAAACGGAGATAATGCAATGATTGGCTTAAAAATCTTTGTTGAGAAGTAGAGATACACAATTGTATGAAAGAATAAATGTTGCTAGTGAGAAGAAGCACCTAAATCTCGACTTCACCACAAGGGCTCCTCAGCCCTCCCAGTAGCTACCTATATTTACCACAAAAACACCGCCGGAATCGTAGAATAAAAGCAGAAATAATTGACTTCCGGTACTCATCATTTTCCTCTTTTTTCTCCTCAAGTAAAGAGAAAATTAGGGTTTTAAATAGTCTAGTATATTTTTTATTATATATTCTATATTATATCAATCACAACACAATATATATATTTAACTTGCCTAATACCTCTTTTTCTCTATATTAAAAGTGAAGTGTGTATACATATTCTAATTGACGTAGCATTAATACCTTGTTTCCTTTTATCTTAAGAAGTAAGAATGAAATATATATATAAAATTGGTGTAGTATAGAATGTGTATTACAGAGTTTATTAGAAAGTCTCTAATCGAAAAATAATCATTTTCATAGTTTTCTTCTTTACCTAAGGGGTTGCTTATGGGTTTCATATTGACAAAGGCCCTACTCTCAATAGTCGAAAAATAATTGGTATTAACTTTTAACTTAAAATAAGTTATTATTGACAAGACTTATTGACTATAACTCGAGTAAGTTGAGTTGAATAAAGTTTTACAAGCAAGCTCGAGTAATGGAAAACAGAGCCTAAATACATGCTCATCCTCTTACAAGTTCAAAATTGAGTTAATTATCAATATTGTGAAATCGATTTGCCACATTTTCTGTCCATGATGGKTGGAAACGTGGCAACCTATATCAGACGGTCAAAGGGTTTGCAGGGGCCAATTAAGTAGAGAGCTGAGGGCCGTCAATTTCGTTGACTCTTCCTTATTTCATTCTCACGTGGAACGCGCCGGACCAATCGGGGCGGTGGATTTGTGAGAACTAAGAACGAGTCAAACCCAGTTCTGACACTCCTTTTTCTCTTTCTTTATTTTGTCTCCAGTTTGTACAGTGCCATCTGTTCTCTTGACGCACCATCTTACCTCACTTCACTCCCGTATCCTATTTTCTTCCATCTCCTCAGGATCACATGCTCTCGGACACTCTCGTTTTAGTCGCTTCCACATTTGGTCATAAGTCTTTTAGTCTCTCTTCTCTGTTCTTTAACCCTAATTAATGCCTGGTCAATTGCATTTGCGTGACATTTTAGGACTTCAATTTTAGACCATATCATCATCATCATCCATCCTTCGACATTCTCGATTTCTGCACACAGTCACACACTTATCTTGATCTTTTTCCTGAGTTTCATGGACAGAGAAATACCAACAGGGGTTTCTGTTGAACATCATCATCCTATCAGTGTCTTTCTTCCAAAATGGGCTCTTGCCAATTCATGTGATCAAGAAACTATAATTCTCAACTCTCTTGATGATCAAGAAATGCCGCGGATCGTGAATGAAATGGACTTCTTTCGGAACACCAATAATTTTTCTGGAGATGCAACCCCGAAGGCTGGAATCAAGAAAGAAACTGCTCCTGATGGGGTTGAACTCACTGTAAATGTATTCTCTATTAACCTACCTGCTAAATTAGTCTTCACGATCTAAATTTTGCTCTTTTGTGATAATGAATTCCTCTGAGAATACATATTTATATATTTCCTCTCTTATGTATATCTTTACATATTTCTTTTTCTGTTGGGATGAATTCTAGACTGGTTTAGATCTTCTTACCACATCCACCACGGGAATCAATGACAAGTCTACCGCGGATGATGATGATGCACAACCGGAAAAAGATAAACCAATTAAAAACGAAGTAAGATACATACATGTTTCGGCTCTACATCTATACAAAGCAAATCGTATAAGTAAAGATGTTATTATATATGGCTCCATCTACCCTGTTCTTCTGTTGTCCACTTGGGTATAGACTATTATCATACATTAACCTGAACTTGATTTCCTGCGTAGTTTGCAGTTCTAAAATCTGAGATAGACAGAATGAACACAGAAAACCAGCGTTTGAGGGACGTATTTAATCAAATTACCGACAAATATCGCACTTTACAGATGCAWGTCTGTCAAGTGTTGCAGCATCAACAAAATCCAAATGCTGACAACTCATCCGAGAACCATAAGGTACTTATATGTTCTAGTTGACACAAGACTAGACTTCAACCACTGAAATGTAAAAAGAAATCTGTTAGGACTAACTTTTGGTAGATGATTGAGCTGGTAATATTTCCTAATTAGGCAATGAAGCCTCTGATAATCAGTGTCTTCATTAAACCTTGTTTCATGAACTTTCTATATAGCTGAATATTGACGGGAAGCAAGAAGTTAAAAAGCACCGACTACTGCTCCCCAGAGAATTTGTGGGTCTCGGTCAACTTGATATTGGTTACACAGATCAACGTTCACGTTCCGATTCCGGAGACCAGAATAGGGAAGGATCAGGCTCACCACCGGATGCAGAAGAGGTTTCAAAAGCCTACGAATTGCGCAAGAAAAATCATGATGAAGGTGGTTTACTTGATAAAAGATGCGCCCAAATCCAAAGAGAAGAGGTCCCAGCTACAGATGCACAAGGATGGAGTCCTAACAAAATACCTAGACATCATTCCCCTACCGATCTTGAGSAAGCCACAGAAGCCACAATGAGAAAGGCCCGCGTCTCAGTYCGAGCAAGATCTGAAGCACCTATGGTAAGGTCTAATTTGAATTCCAATTACTTCAGTTAAATGATCAATCACAGAAAAWCCYAGTGACCAGGGTGAGCATATTATGTGAATTTAGCCAGGCTGCAGGAGCAAGATCATATACATGGATAATCTAGAAATCTCAAGGCATGTTAGAAGATGATCAATTATATAGTTTTCCTTGATAAAGTATTTTCTGCATGCAAGAATCTCTTTAGTTGTTTTAGAGTGCAAGTATAGTGTTTATATATGTAAGAGCAAATTAAATCTCGTTGCATATTGCTTTCCACCTCATTTTTTGCATCTTAAATATTGTCTACATATTCTTCATCCGTTACTGTTTCGCAGATCTCTGATGGTTGCCAATGGAGAAAGTACGGGCAAAAGATGGCAAAAGGAAATCCATGCCCTCGAGCTTACTATCGTTGTACCATGGGAGTCGGATGTCCGGTACGCAAACAAGTGAGTCCATTACAGTCGTCATCTCTTTGACCAAGTTTTCAGCAAATGAACAATGGAAAATTTGTTCCTTTAAAATCTAATGAAAAAGATGATTTAACAGGTACAAAGGTGTGCAGAAGATCGTTCAATCCTTATAACGACTTATGAAGGCCATCACAACCATCCACTCCCACCTGCAGCCATGGCAATGGCATCAACCACMTCTTCCGCAGCATCAAGCTTACTATCAGGGTCAATGCCCAGTTCAGATGGGCAAATGAACCCAAATATTCTCGCCAGAACTTTACTTCCTTACTCTCCACACTTGGCTGCCACAATATCAGCTTCGGCACCGTTTCCAACTATTACACTGGACCTTACCGACACCTCCAACCCCAACGTCCTACAGCTCCAGAAACCACAAGGGCAATTTCCCAATCCATTGTTAAACCAACCTCACACATTGCATCATATCTTGAACCAATCACAATTCTCTGGGCTTCAAAGTTCACAAGAAATGATGAATGCAGCAACAGCAGCAATCACCTCCGACCCTAGTTTCACTGCAGTTCTGGTGTCAGCCATCACCTCCATCATGGGCAATGTTCAGCCAAACACTACCACTGGCAACAAAGAGAATACTTCAGGAAACAGTAGTAAGAGTAGGTTGGGAAACTCAAAACCCTTTTTCCATTGAAACAGACGTAGTATTTCTTCTACTGAGGTTTTACGGCTTGGATCATCCTTTTTCTTACACTTTATCTTTTGCCTTCCAAATTAGTTTGATGAAATAAATCTCCACCATTGTAAAGAGTATAATCCTTGGCATAATTAATGTCAATAGATKACTTCATTTTCTTCAAATTTTCTATCAAATGTTATTAAATCATTGGTTATCTATATTGACTTGGAAGAACTGGAGTTCAAGGTAGGAGATGAAATTTTAATGCATCCCCTGCACAACGTGGACGGATCGACTTTCCGGAAATGGTTCAACTCTTTTAATGACGAAGCTGTCAGATGAGGATTTTGACTAGTTCTTCAGTCAGCACTTTCGCAGGTAAAACTATTGCATGTCGAGCATTATTTTCTATTTCTGTCCCGTACTGTTAGGGTTTCATATTTCCTGCCAAAACTCGCCACCTGAAGCTGCAAACGTAGACATGCAAGGCCTCACATGGCCATTGATCYGTCGAAGAGAGATAATAGAGTACAATCTCCATTATCCTTTGGAYAAAGAATGTTTTAAGTGAGTACTTGAATTGTCCTAATTAATTTTTCAAACTAAACTTCTTGCATAAACCGGCCACTTTTTTTCTACTGTTTTCAAACCATTTTCTATTTTGAATTTTTTTGAAATATCAAAATGTGTTTGCAGAATATGTATTTTCAAAAGCAAGAAGAAAATGTTATTCTGAGTGTTTTCAATGAAAACAACCAAACAAACCAAAATATGGAAAACAAATTGGCTCTCTATCTTTCTCTCTAACCCTAGCTCCCTTGTCTCCCGTTCTTCAAGCCTATTCTTCTAAACTTATGCTTTTCTTAACTGTTGAAAAAAAAAGATTTAGAATATAAATAAAATAAATTTTTATTTTTTCTTCATCATCAATAAGAAAAAAAATTTTTAAAAAATTATTTCTAGGTTATTTTTTAAAAAGTTTAATTGTTTTAAGCTAAAAGCTATTTTGAAAGCAATCTAGAATAATTCAAAACAACCTTTGGTTTTTTTTAAAAAAAAAAACTAAACTAAAAGCAGCTACTTAGAAGCAAAAAAGAACATGACCTTCATCTCTCTCCTCCCTCAATTTATTTCACCTCAATTTATTTCTCTTCTCCTCTTATGTTTAATTGATGTTTTATTATCCTACATGATTTCACGAACAATTTCTTGAAAATTATATTTGTCATTGACAATGAAATGTGTAATAGCGCAAGTGTGTATATATATATATATATATATA
>MEJB01000008.1:2449150-2471195 GCA_001752375.1 Rhazya stricta
CCGAGCATAGGAAGGTTAAATTGGCAGCCCTTGAGTTTAGTGGTTTTGCCTTGATTTGGTAGGACAATCTCATCAAAGAGAGGAGGAGAACCCTAGATCCACTATCAACACTTGGGAGCAAATGAAGGCACTAATGAGGGCTAGATATGTCCCTCAATATTATAYTAGAGAGCTGCGCCAAAGGCTTAAAAATGTAAGGCAAGRAAGCATGACAGCTGAGGAGAYATGTAATGCAATGCAAGTGGCCATGGTAAAGGCCAATGTGACGGAAGATGAAGAAACCACTATGTTAAGGTATCTTAGGGTTTTGAATTCTTATTTGGCTAGCGAAGTTGACTTGTATCCCTATGGTCTATGATAGAATTGCTCAATTTGGTGGTCAAAGTTGAGAAGAAGACTAAAGCAAGGAACCAAGGGAGCAAGGGAGGTCAAAACAGCTTGTCACCATGGAAGAACCAAGGCAACCGAGGCCAAGAGGAGCCTAGCGCCAAGGAAAGTGGCCAAGGGAGCCAAGGTGGGCTGAGGTGTAGTGGGCTACCCAACGTCAGCCCCACATCTTCCAAGACATCCATGCCATTTTTCACACAACCCAAAGGGAGTGATAAGGTAAAGATGTTGTTTGCTTTAAATGTCAAGGTGGAGGTCATTGTAATAGGGTTGCGTGAATACTAGGACCTTAATTATCAATCATTTAGGCCAATATGAGAGTGAGAGTGATAAGGTGAAGATGACATTGTTGATGAAAGTGTTGCAATAGAACATGATGTTCATGATAGTGATGAAGGCATTGAGTATGAACATGGTGAGTCTTTAATTTGTAAGAGAACTTTGCATATCCAACCAGCTCCTTGTGAGGATAATCAAAAGGAAAACCTATTTCATACTAGATGCTTAGTCAGAAGTAAGGTTTGTAGCATGATCATTGATGGTGGTAGTTGTTGCAATATTGCTAGTAGTGAGCTTATTTCTAAATTGCAATTATCTACATTTTATCACCTTAGGCCATATAAGTAGCATTAGATGAATGATTGTGGTGAGTTAAAGGTTAATAGGCAAGCTAAGGTTACAATTACACTTGGTCATTATGAGGATACTGTTTTATGTAATGTTGTACCCATGCAAGCATGCCATATTCTTTTGGATAGACCTTAGCAATATGATAAGAGGGTTGTACATGATGGGTTTAGCAATAGGTATTCTTTCACTTTTAATGGGCAGAAAGTTGTGTTTAAGCCTATGTCCGCTATGCAGATTCTGAAAGCCTATGAGAAGAAGAGGAAGGAGGATGAGGCAAGAGAGCAAGCAAGGAGAGGCACCCAAGGCCAAGGYGCCAATAGCAGCAAGGCGGTAGGCCAGGCGCCAGGCGCCACAATGCCAGCCAAGGCCAAGGCGCTAGCGCCAGGGGGGCTGACCACGCCCAAGGTGGCGCTAAGGGGACCAGCCATACYATATAGAGCCAAGGCGCCTAAGGATGAGCCTCTATCTCTAGCCAGCCCTAAACCACCTTCTAGTGTCCTTCTAGCTACCAAGAGAGACCTTGTGAGTGACTACTTACCCTTAGACACTTCACTTATGGTCTTGTGCAAGAGATTACTTAAGGCTAGTGAGGAAACCATGCCTACCCTACCCCCATCTATTTGGGGAGTTTAGTGATGTGTTCCCCGATGAGATACCCCATGGCCTTCCACCTATGAGAGGTATAGAGTATCAGATTGACCTTATTCCGGGAGCTACATTGCCTAATAGACCAACTTATATGATGAACCCTAAGGAGACCCAAGAGATCCAAGCCCAAGTCCAAGAGTTGTTGGACAAAGGCTATGTGAGAGAGAGTATGTCACCATATGTCGTCCCTGTCCTATTTATGCCAAAGAAGGATAGTACTTGAAGGATGTATGTAGATTGTAGAGTAATCAACAACATAACTATTGAGTACCGTCACCCTATACCTAGGTTGGATGAGTTGTATAGAGCCACCTTCTTCACCAAGATTGATCTAAGGAGTGGCTACCACCAGATTTGTATGAAGGAAGGGGATGAATGGAAGACGACCTTCAAGACCAAGTTTGAACTCTATGAGTGGCTTATCATGCCGTTTGGTTTGACTAATGCCTCTTCTACTTTTATGAGACTTATAAATCATGCTTTTAGACATTTTATAGGGCATTTTGTTGTGTACTTTGATGATATTTTGATTTTCAGCAAGTCTCTAGAAGAACATGAGAGGCATCTAAGGGAAGTCCTTTCTACCCTTAGAGTCGTATGCTAACATGAAGAAATGTGATTTTTGCACTAATAAGGTTATTTTTCTTGGTTTTGTAGTGAGCACACATGGGCTACAAGTTGATGAAGAGAAGGTGAGGGCAATCGAAGAGTGGCCCACACTAAGCAACATTGGAGACATGAGGAGTTTCCATGGGTTGGCTAGCTTCTATAGGCGATTCGTGAATGACTTCTCCACCATTGCAGCCCTATTGATCGAGATTACCAAGAAAGGTGTAACCTTTGTRTAGGGAGAGGCGCAGGAGAGAGCATTCCATGAGCTTAAGTRGCGTCTCACCAAGGCTCCATTGCTAGCGCTCCCGGACTTCAATAGGCCATTTGAGGTGGMGTGTGATGCTAGTGGCATTGACATTGGAGGCGTCCTCATGCAAGAAGGTAAGCCTATTGCCTACTTTAGTGAGAAATTGAAAGGAGCATGTCTAAATTATTCTACATATGATAAGGAGCTTTATGCATTGTTTAGAGTACTTAAGACATGGCAGCATTATTTATGGCCTAGAGAGTTTGTCTTGTATACTGATCATGAGTCACTTAAGCATTTTAAGAGTCAAGATAAACTTGATAGGAGGCATGGTACATGGATGGAGTTCATTGAAACATTCCCTTATGTGATTAAGTTTAAAAAGGGAAAAGATAATGTAGTAGCTGATGCAGTTTCTAGGAGACATGTTTTGATCATCACATTAGACTCTAAGGTGTTAGGATTCATTTACATTAAAGAATTGTATGAGGATGATGCTGATTTTAAAGCTGCTTATAAGCATTGCATGGCTAAGGGTTCTTTAGATAAGTTTTACTTGTTTGAGGGATTCTTTTTTAGAGTTGAGAAGGTGTGCATTCCTAGGTGTTCTTTGAGGTTATTGCTTGTTGATGAGGCCCATAGAGGCGGCTTAATGGGACAATTTGGGAGGAATAAGACATATCACATGCTGCACACACACTTTTATTGGCCACATATGCTTAGGGATATTAATAGCTTTGTTWGGAGGTRTATAGAGTGCCTTAAGGCTAAGTCTAGAGTTAAGCCTCATAGTTTGTACACCCTTTGCCTATTCCCACAGTCCTATAGGAGGATATTAGTATGAATTTCATTATGGGGTTGCCTAGGACTATGAAGGGGAGGGACTCTATTTTTGTGGTTATGGATAGGCTTTCTAAGATGGCTCACTTCATTGCTTGCCATAAGACTGGTGACGCATCTAATGTGGCTAACTTATTCTTTAGGGAAGTAGTTAGGTTGCATGGGGCGCCTAGGACTATAATAAGTGATAGGGATGTGAAGTTCTTAAGTTACTTTTGGAGGACACTTTGGGGGAAACTAGGGATGAGACTCTTGTTCTCTACTTCTAGTCATCCCCAAACAGATGGCCAAACAGAAGTAACCAATAGAACCCTCCCAACTCTTTTGAGGGCTGTCATTAGGAAGAATCTTAAGGCTTGGGAAGATGCCTTACCACATGTAGAGTTTGCATATAATAGGGCCATTCATTCTAGTACCTCTTTGAGTCCTTTTGAGTGTGTCTATGGTTTGAATCCTTTAAGCCCAGTTGATCTTACGCCGTTGCCTATGAAGGAGCGAGCAGATTTTAATGTAGATAAACAGGTAGAGTTCATCAAGGAGTTGCATGCTAGGACAAGAGAGAGGTTGCTGGCCAAGGAAGAGCAAGTGGCGGCTAAGGCTAACAAAGGAAGGAGAATGATTGTTTTCCAGCCCGGAGACCTCATGTGGGTGCATTTGAGGAAGGAACGCTTCCCYGAAAGGYGCAAGTCCAAGCTGGCGCCTAGAGGAGATGGCCCTTTCAATATTAAGAGTAGAGTTGGAGACAATGACTATGTGTTAGAGCTGCCCGGAGACTATGGAGTTAGTGCCACATTCAATATGGGTGACTTTACTCTCTTTGTAAGGAGGAGACTTAGACCAAGATGGCTTGAGGTCGAGTCCTTTCCAAAAAGGGGAGGATAATAAGGGACCATTCGCCACACCACCTATGATGCCTACATTTGATGACCCTATGACTAGAGCTAGGGCTAAGAAGATCCAACAAGAGTTGGACAAGATAGTTGCATTCTACTTGTTCAAGGAGCTAGCTATGTTGRAGGATCTTGCTAAGCCTCATTTGTTGAGCATGGTGGCCATAGGAGCACAAGAAGACCTCAAGGATGTTTGAGGATTATTTTGGGATATGTAATGGATTTTTAAGACATGGTTTTCTAGCTTATTTTATGTTTTATGCATTAGTCTCCTTTTATAGCAAGGTAAGCCACCTAGGTATAAAAGGCTTCATTGTCTTCACTTTTGGAACTTAGAATTCATTTGTTTAAGAACACAATAAAACATGGTTTCCCCTTTGGTTGAATGCATCGAATTTCCCTTGAGAGATTTAGAATGCATTGCTGTTGATTTGGCTTAAGTTATCTTCTGTGTGTTAATTCTTCAAAGGATTGGTGCTAGCAAGCTTCATTGAGTATCCTCCTTGTGCATGGCTGCCATGGCCAGTGTGTAAGGTTGCAAAGGGAAGAAGGTTGAATTCTCATTGGTATTTGATTCTTGATCTCAAGAGATCAAGGGTTGTTACCTTGTTGGTTCTAGTTTTCTTTCAATTATCCTTTCTATTCTGATTTCTTCCATTCCTGACTTTGGTCTAACATCTTCCATTGTTTTCTTGTTTGTGTTTGTGTCAAGATCCAAGCTTTGTGGCTAATCCCCACATCAAATAGTGGGTTGATAATGGAGCAACATGGCACATTTGTGCTGATATTATAAATGGCAAACAATTATATATGAAAAATTCATCAAGTTTGAAAGTTGAAGGACATGACAAAGTCGTGTTGAAGATTATTTCTTGAAAGGAACTAGTCCTCAATAACGTATTACATGTGCATGATATTTGAAAGAATCTTGTGTTTGGATCCTTACTGGGCAAGCACATTAACAAATACATATTTGAGTTAGTCTTTGTGGCTAATAAAGTTTTGCACAGTAAAAATGACATGTATGTGGAAAAGGGATATCTCTGAATGTCCTCGCTATGATACACAAACAAGATAATAATAATTTTTCTCCTCACTTACTTAAGTCATCTAATTTATGACATTATAGATTAGGAAATGTAAATTATAAATCTGTGCGCAAATTAATAAAATAAAATTTATTACCTTCTTTCAATTTTGATCCTAATCATAATGCGAAACATGTATCGAGTCTAAACTAGTTAAAATACAATTTCCTTTAGTTGAAAGGAACACTTCATCTCTAGAATTAATTTATAGTGATATATGTAACCTAAAGTTTGTCCAAATTAAAGGTGGTATAAATATTTCTCRCTTTTATGAAGGATTGTACAAAGTAATTTTTTGTTTATTTTCTAAGGATCAAATATGAGCCTTGTAAGTGTCTAGACACTATAAGAATGAGGTTGAAAAATACTTAGCCAGAAAATAAAAATTGCTCAAACTGATAGAGTGGAGAATATGGAACATGAAGAAATTGTTTAAAATTTGGCATTATTCATCAAACAATGACTCCTTACTCCCTTCAATCAAATTGGATTGCAAAATGAAAGAATTGTACCCACAAAGAAATGATGAATGCTATGTTGATTACTTCAAAATTTGTGGGATGATGTTGTACTCTCTGYAAACCACATTCTTAATAAGATATGAAACAAGAATAAAGAAAAAACTTCTTGGGAGTTATGGAAAGGTCGAAAACCATCATATAAATACTTAAGTGTGGGGGTGCTTAGCAAGGTAGAGGTACCAAAATCTAAGTAAATAAAAATTGGGCCTAAAACTATCAATTACATAATGATTGGATATGCTCATAAGAGTAGTATACATCGTTTCCTTATTCACAAATCAGACATTCGAAAATATACATGAGATACTATTAATGAAGAAGGGAATGTTGTAAGTTGGTAGTCATTCAAAAATGATGAAATATCTATGATGCAGTAAAAGAGTCAAAATATCTACATCCTTTGGTATGGAGTTTCTGACCTATATATTAAAAAACGATTCAAAGATATTTAAAGAAGCATTGTCAAGTCTTTAAGCTACTTTACATAAAGAAGCTAGCAATAGTGGATATAATCTATTATTTCAAAATCACGCAGGAAATTGGTTGAACTCCCTTCACGGAAATATAAGACAAGGCTAGTAGCAAAAGGCTACGAGCAAAAGGCCAGGTTAGTAGTTGATTTCTTCGAAACATATGCACCTGCAACTATAATCACATCTATCAGACTCCTCATAGCAATTATTGCATTACATAATCTTGAGATTTATCAAATAGATATTGTATTACATAATCTTGAGATTTATCAAATGGATGTTAAAACATCATTCTTAAATGGTGGGTTAGAAGAAGAAATATACATATAATAACTTGAAGGATTTGTTGTTCCAGGATAAGAGAAAGGTACACAAGCTCGTTAAGTTTTTATTTGGATTAGAACAAGCGCCAAAACAATGCTGCTAATTGCATTCAAGATTAATGAGTGTGGTACATATGTTTATATTATATAAAAACCTAATGACTACATAATTATCAATCTATATATTGATGATATGCTTATTATGGACGATAGTCACAATATTATTATGAAAATAAAGAAATATTGATGAAGCATTTTGACATGTAAGATATGGGTATTGTAGATGTCATACAATGAATTAAAATTCTAAAACAGTTGATGAATTTATTTTATCTTAATCTCATTATGTTGAAAATGTCCTTAAAAGTTTAATGTATATAAGAAACTCTAGTAACGACACTAGTTTACTTAAATTTACACTTAGTAAATAATAGAGGTGAATCTATATCTCATTTAGATATTCATAGATTATAGAAAATTTAATGTATATTATGAGATATACTTGTCCATTCGCTAGTAATCCAAGCAATGTCATTGGAAGGCATTGAACAGCGTGTATAGATGTCTAGAGTACACTTTAAATTTCGAATTATATAATACAAGATATCCAGTTTTGTTAGAAGGATACATTGATACTAATTGTATATCATATACAAAAGGATTCCAAATCAACATATGGTTATATGTTTATCATTGGTGATACAACATGTCTTGGAAATTCTCAAAACAGATTTGTATAGCTTGAGCGATGGAATTTGAATTCATAACTTTAGATCGATAAAGTTGGAGAAGAAGCAAAATGACTTCGTAATTTTGTATTCCTTATTGGCCTAATTTGGTGCTTGCTATAAGCATACATTGTGATAGTTCGCGGCCATTGGAAGAGCATAAAATAGTATACATAATGGTAAGTCTCGAAATATAAATTAGAAACACGACACTATTAAACAATTGATCTCTAATGGAATAATTTCCACTGATTATGTAAAGTCAAAAGAGAATCTCGCGTATATGCTTACAAAAGTTTTATTAAGAGATTAAATGCATTATTTGTTGAAGGAAATATGCTTAAAACCTATTAACCTAACCTTGCTGATTGGAGATCCCAAGATCTTAGTTCACTGGGACAACTAAATTATGAAAATTTAAAGAAGCATTTAAGAGTTATATGCAATCCATTATTGCGAAAAGCAAAAGTGCTTTACACGAAGTAAGGTTAAGTTATACTTTTAATAATTCCTATAACTTGGTAAACCAAGTGAGATATAATAGAACAATTTAATAGTAGATCACTTATGCAAGTGTGAAGTGGAGCTGCTTTTATGAGAATTTTGAGCTTTGAGTTCTTTAAAATACTTATGAAACCTAAGAGTTATTCATGGTCAACATGAATATAACCATGAGAATTGAAGGTGTTTAGGAAGGATGTTGTACGCACAATTATCTTGGTTTACATTAATGGCTGAACAGTTCAAGATATCATATTCATTGATTAGCCAAGTAAATATGATAGTATTCTACTAAGGAAAGTCCAAAGTCAGAAGCTACCTCTCTTGATGCAGTATCTTTTCATGTCTACTCCTTTTAGAATTTGCATTAACATTATAGTTTATCTAATAATTTTCATCATGTAGGGAATTGTTGGAAAGTTTCATTTATAGCTGAATAACAGTTTAGCTATTTCAAAGGTTGATATCTTAYAACTTTTAAAGTTGTATTGGTTGGAAGGTGAAAGTGTCTATTGAACAAGGAGCTTATCTCTTGGAATAAAGAGATTTGTTTGTTCAATTCATGACTATTGAAACTAAAAGATACAATTCAACAGTTGAATTTATTCGTCAAGTGACTTTTGAAATACTATAAATAGGCCTCCCTAATATTGRAAAATTAATTCATTCAACATTCTGTTATCTTTCTTTTTTCCTAACTTTTATAGGTCCCTCATACATTTTTCCTTTAGAGAGCTTGTGATTCATTTCAAAAGAGAGTACAAAATATTTTTTAATTCTTCATTTCTCGTGATTTTTTGAAATGTTTCTATTGCGAAAAGGGATCAYTGTATCTTGGAGGAATATTGTTTGTAATTTTCATTATCTAGGATGAGTGTATTGTAACTATACGTTTTAAATTAATTTATTATTTTTGTATTTATTTTTATAAATAAAAAATATTTGCATATTATAATTATATGGTATAATATCTTCAATAAGAATGAGGGGATCATAGTCATTAATGAAACCCGAGTCTGAATTTGCAAAGAGTCCACCTTGTTTAAAGAGCCAATTTGGCGTGGTCTCTAAAATCATGCCTGCAGAAACATGCATTTGGAACATCAAATTGTTTGAAAGAAAAGAACGTACTTAATGATGGGAAAAACGAGAACTTTAAGGTAAACACTCACAGAGAGATTATGAAAGATTGCATCTTTATCCTGTTCCTGATAGCGGTATGTTTTTCGTTGGTTCTTCTGTCTGCAAATACAATTTTTTGTTCTGTTCTACGAGTTCCTATTCTAATAATGAGTTCCCAATTGCTCCTCCTGATGCGACGTAAACGTTTGGAACTGCAGTTTTATTCTTTGGCTAGCACTATTTGATTCAGATGCTTCTTCTTCAAAGTTCAAGGTGTTTTTGGGAAGCTTTCGTGTCAACAGAGCCCTTGGTTTTCTGGTCCTGACTTCCAGTTCCATGATTTAATTTCTTCCTTGCATCCAAAGTCTGCCTTAGTGCTCGGAGCTCCTTTACGTAATAGTGAATTCTATCAATCATCAACCCCAGAAACAAAGAAAAACCTGCACCAGTAACAAAAGAACATCTAGAAATGAAATATTACAACTTTCCTTGAGAACAACAGAAATATAATTGAAATGAAGAAAGCAGGATGAAAAAAATGTACCCAAGAGACAGGCTTCAAGAAGATGATTGACCAAAATAACCTGATCAGTAGCATTAGCAGCGCCTGAATCCGTTAAACGCTTGTGACTTTTGGTTACATTATAGAGAACGGAGATCAAGATCATAAACAAAGTTGCTCCAACTGTCTGGGCAATTACAGGTCCTCGACCCTGCTTCATTTTATCCAACAACATAAYTAGTGGATTTCTCAGAGGTGTTCTAAACAGAAGGACTAATATCACCACCRCTTCTGCAAACACAAGTGCAAAGGATGGTTGAATCATCTTTCAATTGAATATTGCAAGCAATAGCAGAAGTTTTTCAATAAATGATGAACTAGTTTAACTATCAAGAAGACATTTTCTTGCAAAAGATAACAAAGGCATCAATTGAATATGTGGGGAAGAAGCAAAAGAAAAGAACAAAGGATTCTCATTCTCCCTCATTAAGGAAGCAACTTCTTTTGCAATAGTAGCTTTGATGGGCTGTGTCCCCAACCGGCTATTAGCTCAAATCGGACAATGAAGTCGAGAATCATAGGACCAAAGTTTATGAATAGTCACACAAGTTGGGATCGCAAACATTACATTCTACTTCATCTTATAAAAGAAATATGAATTTCTTTATTATCTAATAGTAAAATGTTATGTTTGACCGTAGATTGTGAGTTGCATTGACRACTTAATAACTGCCCTCAATTTTTTTAATAAAGAAATGCCATTCAAATAAAGGGTAAAAGAATATGCAATTGACCTTATTTTATCTATAGCCCAGATATTTAGCCCATTATTAAAGACTTGCATCAGCCGATTGAGGCTTTAAAGAGAGTTCTTGGCCCAAGTGAGTGTAAGTCCATAAATTGGAGTTAATTGAGAATTGATGAAAGCCCATTAGATTCCACTTTACGGCTACCGGCCCGCCGCCATRAAGCAAAGTTGACAGAAAAGGTTCTGGTGTCCACCGCGGCCTAGAGTCTGTAGTCAGAACAGCAGAGGCAAAAACTGAGAATGGAGGCGGCGTTTGCTTCTGCATCTTCGCAGCTTTTAACAGTTCATTGTTCGTCTTCCTCGCCCTTATCCTCCAGCTGCTCCCGTCCTCAGGCGCTGCAGTTCCTACGCTGTAAGCCTATTAGAGAAGCTCTGAAATGTAGACTTTCAAGAAACTTCTCTGTCCGCGCCTCCGATGCTGATGACGGAAATAATGGCATGCACTCTCTTTATAATAACTTTCAATGTTAACACTTTGTGCAACTGAAGCGCTTATGATACGAAATTTTGTAATTTTCTCTTTATTAATTTGATTTTTCGGGCTTATTGTGCAGTGGTGACTTTGCTTGATTACGGTGCCGGAAATGTGCGCAGTGTGAGAAATGCAATTCGATTTTTGGGATTCGACATAAAAGATGTACGCTTTTGGTGTATATGGTTTTGAGACGTTCTTAACTTGGTAATAATATCTATTTAGTTGCTATGGGAAGGCAAAGAGAACAGGATTTTTAATCTACTCAAGTAGCTATATATAGTTCATTGGAGGTTTGGCTGCATTGCTTTTGCATCATAAGCGAACAATATAAATTGTAGAGTATCAAAATTGGCTTACTGACCAGAAACTTATATAGTCAACCAATTGCCTTGCACTCCGTGCAGACAAGCTCACCAAGTTTTCTATGTGGAACCTTTTGAAATTTTGTCTTGGAAACGGAATGGGTGAGTGACTAATGGAATAAAGGATTTTAAGTGAAATTTAAACGAAAGGAAAAAAATATAATCTTGCAAAGGAACAGTTCTAACCCTGCTTCTTTGGACAAGAATAGTGAGACTAAGATTCAATTTGCTAATGAGTATTTCAAAGTGAAGCACAAAGCTTGGCTTGGTGGAGGGATGCATTTGAGAATGAACATGTGCCATTGCTGGGGGTGAAAACTGAGAGTTCAACTATATGGTGAATTGTTTTTGTTTGTTTATTTCATTCTAACTTCTCTTTCCAATTAATCCTAGGTACAAACACCAGAGGACATCCTGAATGCAAGACGTCTTATTTTCCCTGGTGTMGGTGCATTTGCTCCTGCAATGGATGTGCTAAACAGGACGGGGTAATATTTTGCAATATCTTCTTCATATTGTAGAAGTTCTTTTTTAGGTCAGAGACCTTCTTCCTGCTATCTGCTTGTGGATATGTTTTACTGATTTATATGTCAGATTGAGTATATTAATACTTTACCATGCAGTCCAGCCAAATATATTTATCACTAAAGACCTTTGTCTGTATGTCAAAGTAACTGCCAATTTGATCTGGGTTTGTATGGATGAATATATTTGATGATGTTTACAAGCCAAAAAGATTCCTCAGATTTACTAGAGTACCAACTTATTTATTTATTTTTTTTTTGTTTTGTTTTTGAGAACTTGAAGATAAAATCTTCTGCAGAATGGCTGAGGCACTTTGCTCTTACATTGAGCAAGATCGCCCATTTTTAGGAATTTGTCTTGGACTTCAGCTGCTCTTTGAGTCGAGTGAGGAGAATGGACCAGGTAAGGCAGCAAAAACCTTTTCTTCTAGCAGAAATTTCTCACGCTGTTTACAGTGCTTATAATCCTTGACATTCAGTTGTATTAGTATGTTCCCCTGTGTTTTGATCAAGTATACATCTTATTCTGCTGTTTAATTGGGAAAGGGATTARTAAACAAACTTTAGCGATCTGCATGTTCAGACATTGTTTTTCGCTTGGAATAGATTTCTTACATTTTGCAATCTCAAGAATGCATAACATTGATGAAGATTGTTARGCTTRATTCACTCAAAAGAGGTGAGGAGAGAAATGGAATCATGAAGTCAATCATATATGGTGTGAGATAAGTTTGGATTTTAAGGGAACTGTGTGAGTTGAGGAGAAGGTAGGAAGTGCATGATTAGGGCTGCAGGTTTGATATTCTGAAAACTAACTGATTAGAACAATTCTTTCTATGTTTATCAGCTTGATTTCTTTTAAATCTTATGATTGGTTCTTTTCATATTTTGTAAATAGTATCATTTATAATTTGCTCCTCATTGTTACTGATTTTCTGATGCTGCATTGACTTCTGCCACCCATGTAATACTACTCCATCATGTTTGKCAATAACTYATTGGTTACTTTATGCAAAGCAAACTGATAATTCCCTGTATTTCTCAGTGAAAGGCCTGGGAGTGATTCCTGGGGTAGTCGGACGATTTGACTCATCAAAAGGTCTCAGAGTACCTCATATTGGCTGGAATGCACTCGAAATAACAAAAAACTGTGGGATTTTGGATGATATTGGGAAACGGCATGTCTATTTTGTCCATTCTTATCATGCAGTGCCGGTATAGTTTCTCATTTCTTGTTCCATTGCCTGCTATTTTTCTATTCTTTTTCTCAAGATATTATTTACCAACATTTTGTTGGCATCATTCTTCTAGTCAGATGATAACAAAGAATGGATATCATCTACCTGCAACTATGGTGACAATTTCATTGCATCTGTAAGCAGAGGAAATGTCCATGCTGTTCAATTTCATCCAGAGAAAAGTGSAGGTATGAGTTGCATCTACTTGCCTTTTGTGATCTAAAAGTCAAAAGCAGAATATAATTCTTAACTTATAGCTTATCCAAATATCTTTGAAAACAGATCTCTTCTGAGGGGGTTGATTTTGTTCTTGCCTATGCTGTTTGCTTTTTCTCTTTGCCTTCATTAGAATCAATCTCAGTATCTATGTTAATTGCTCTTTTTGTTTCTTTTGTTTGCATCAATTTGGAATATCCTCACTATTTTCCATTCCTTTTGCTCTAGAACTTGCATAACATATAAAAAGAATTTCGCAGTCATAAAAAACGATCACTAACAGAAATTTTTTGGGGATTCTCTATTATGAAATGCATCTCCAGATGTCGGCCTTTCTGTATTGGGAAGATTTTTGTATCCAAAGGCACAAAGGTACTCATTTTTCCTATAAATTAGTTGTCAATGCTTTTCAAGTTATTTGCTAAGCTGTCTATGAAACTGAAAGCTTCCCTTGAAGACAGAAGCCATTTGAGGGGAAAGCTACTAAACTCGCAAAGAGGGTAAGTATTTGGTCTGACTATTAATATCAACACCAAATTTTGTTTTGCTTGTCTTTTTTCGTTTCCCCTTTAGTCTGATAATTCTTTCTGTTTTCATGTGTTTATTCTTATGATACTCATGTTCTGTTAAATCATTTCCCAACTGGCCAGGTTATTGCATGCCTTGATGTGAGAACTAATGATAGTGGTGATCTCGTTGTGACCAAAGGTGATCAATATGATGTAAGAGAGCAAACGGAAGAGAATGAGGTACATATATAACTTCCACATAAGCTCTCTCTTCTGTTGTTTCACTTAGGCTTCGAGGATCTTTATGGAAATTGATGACAATTTAAGTGCTTTTCATGGCAACAAGTCACTGAAATAGATTACAAGCAGGGAGAGGTGGACTACCTATTAGAAGTTGCTAATGCTCAAATTGTGGGTAGCAAAGAGAACTGCCTCTCGTCGAATTCATAGAAACGTTGGCCGAGTTTAAGATGGAAGGGGAAGGTCTAGGGCTCATGACTAGTCATTTTTCTTTCAATAGGTCATTTTATGTTTCTTTTTTTTTTTTTTCCCTTTTTTTTTTGGGGGGGGGGGGGGGGGGGTTTTAAGAGCTACCCGTATACGAGTCCATTTTAACATGTTAAAAGCGATTCTATTATCAGTAAGCCATATGAGGTTTACTTGTTATTTACATAAGCTTTTAATGTTCTGTCATCTTCTCTGTAAATTGTATCATTCTCATTATTGAAGGTGAGGAACCTTGGTAAGCCAGTGGATCTTGCTGGGCAGTATTACAGGGATGGAGCTGATGAGGTATTTATAGACCTTCAAAAATATTATTGCTGAATCTATTTCCTGTATGATAATGCATAAACTCTCTATGGAATTTCAGGTCAGTTTTTTGAACATTACGGGTTTCCGAGACTTCCCTCTAGGAGACTTGCCTATGTTACAGGTTTGAGAACTACTGAATCAAGTCCATGGCATTATTTACCTTCTGCCTTCCTATACTTGTGAAATCTTTATTTTCCCTACAATACTTGTCTTCCAAAGTTATTATTTCATCTTATAACATTCTTCTGGGATGTAGGTTTTAAGATCTGCATCAGAGAACGTCTTTGTACCATTGACTGTTGGTGGCGGCATTCGAGATTTTACTGATGCAAATGGAAGGTATACGGTTTCTAATGATCATTCCATCATCTTTTACCTTCTTCAGAAGAGACAGAACAGGAGATAACAAATAGAGGATGTCGTCGGTTACTTCATTGCTTCACTTGCATTTCTTTTCCATGTGATTGCTCGATCAAGAAAGGTGGTTTTCTTAGTACACAATGTTAACTTCAGTGGATACTTGTTCTCCAGGTACTATTCTAGTTTGGAAGTAGCTTCAGAATATTTCAGATCAGGTGCAGATAAGGTTTCAATAGGAAGTCATGCTGTATATGCTGCAGAAGAATACATCAAAACGGGAGTATGGATGCTTGTATTATGTGGGGAAAAAAAATCATATTTTTTTAATAACCTTGCGGTTTTTACAACCAAATGTTTGTTGTGGATTATAAGGTAAAAACTGGAAAAAGCAGTTTGGAGCAGATCTCAAGAGTTTATGGCAATCAGGTGAGTTCATTCCTACACTAGCTTCCTTCTTTCATGTGAGAGTGGAAGTAGTGAACAGTTTCTGCATCACTTCCTAATGTTTGTATCTGTACCTTTTAATTCTCAAGTACACATATTCTGGTGTGCTTATCCACCATTCGTATTGCAGGCTGTGGTTGTAAGCATTGATCCTCGTAGGGTGTACTTGAAGGATCCAGGTGAGGTGGAGTTCAAGACCATTAGAGTGAGAAATCCAGGTGAGAGTGCAGATATTGCTGTTTTGCATTTGCATTGATGTGATTTAACTTTGATCATTTTAACAGATTGTAAATTCAATTTTTCCATTTTTTTAAAGACTCCTAATTATTAAGATAGAACCTAATTGTTCGAGTTCACAGATTGTAAATTCAAATTTTCCAATTCTTTAAAGACTCCTAATTATTAAGGTAGAACCTAATCTTGATTGTTTGAGTTCTGTCCTCAGGTCCCAATGGAGAAGAGTATGCCTGGTATCAATGCACAGTAAGTTTTCATGCTTTTATTATTTGAATCCAAGTGAAAACTCCTATGGTCATTCGCATAATTATGGAGTCTATTTAACTTATAAAATAAAGGTGTCATTTAGTTGTAATTTGGGCGAAATTTAAGGCATATAGCTTTTTCCAGTAATCACTTTCCGGATACTTTTGACTGTTGTGTAATCTTTATAATTATAACATACTTAACTGTTTCCTATAAAATTGAATTATTGAGAGTTGTAGAGATCAACATATATGGGCAGGTCCTCCACCCATCCCCAACCACCCAGCCCTCCCCCCTCCCCCAAAAAGAAAAAGAAAAAATTGAAAGAGAGTGGATTGTGTAATCTGAAACAGTTCCATAGTAGAAACCTCTAACCAATATTGTGGGCAACAACTGTTTCATAGTAGAAACTCTAATCAATATTGCGGGCAACAATGAGTCAATGTGAATTAGCCCCAAATAGCATTCTATACTAATGTTTTGTCCTCAAAAGTCAGAAATTTTATGTTGAGCTGCTTAATGTAGTTGCTTGTGGCGCATTGTTGTTACTTAAGAAAACTGGAGGGTGAGGATGAGGGGTCCTTATCATGTGCTGATGCAGTTTGCTTATCCAAGTCTGTGACTTTGTAATGTGAACCAGTTGACAATCTTCTGTTCACTTTAGCATCCATCATCATTGAAGCACTGCATTTTTTCTGTTGTACATTAACTTCCATCAAGCTGGAAGTGACCTTTAACTGGATTCCTTTAGGTCAATGGTGGTCGTGAAGGTCGCCCAATTGGAGCATATGAGCTTGCAAAAGCTGTTGAAGACTTAGGAGCTGGGGAAATACTACTGAATTGCATCGATTGTGATGGTATAAATGGTTTCTTTCTGTTTAATGTACAAGTCGGTATATAATAGGTGCTGGCAAGTCTCATTTAATAGGTCAGTTAATTAGTCCATGCTAAATCTGTACACAACATCTTTTGTAGGTCAAGGGAAAGGATTTGATATAGATCTGGTGAAGTTGATCTCTGATGCTGTTAGCATCCCAGTTATTGCAAGTAGTGGTGCTGGGGCCGTAGAGCACTTTTCASAAGTTTTCACACACACAAATGCTTCTGCTGCCCTTGCTGCAGGCATTTTCCATCGAAAGGAGGTATAGTATCAATTTAAACTGACGTGGGTCAATTATGCGTTTGGGCAAAGATCAAAAGGAACTGTAGAACCCTCTCATTGATTGATTTTTGACGTGTAACATTTTGTTGCAGGTACCTATTCAATCTGTTAAAGATCATTTGTTAAAAGCAGGAATAGAAGTAAGAATCTAAACAGTAATCCAATGCAGTACTATTCATTAGAATCTAAACAGTAATCAAATTTACTACTATTCACTGGTCTTGTTTCCTCATTGCAATCTTCACCTTGGTTGTGTGGCGCAATATCTGTACTCGAGAACATATTTGCCTGTTTTCTGACCTTTTGAGATGTCCCTTTTCTGATCCATGCCAAATTTTAACATGTGGTCATGTAAAACTTGTATTCAGGATGTTGTGCTTGTAGCTATCAAGCGGTGTCAAAATGAATGCAACTTTTAATTTTCGAATCTACTCTTTTCATTAATATTTGAGTATTCTTGTAGTTATTTTAAGAAGCGGATTCTAGTTCTTTTTAACTCTGGATAGATTGATGTTAGGAAGAAACCAAGCTTAGCAGGCGAAAACTTGAAGATCTTATTCAAAATCGGGAGATAGATCTTATTATCCCTAACCTTAAGACAAGTAAATACTTGAAAGAATGGTGTTATTTGCGGCTCCCACCGTCACCACCAAGACCACTGCTAGCGTTGGACCTCGACTAAGACCAACTCCAGCTTCTATGCCACCTCCAAGTCCTGTCCCGAGACCTAATATCCCACCGATTCCACCATCAGCACCTCCGCCAAAGCCTCCACTCATACCTAGTGATCCACCAGCAGGACCACGAAGCTCATAACACTGTCAAAGCTGCCATCACCGCCTGCACCAACGTTTCATTTGATGCCTCCTAGTACTGGCACTCCTAGTCCTGGCCCCCCTCCTGGTCGTGGTCCTCCATTGATGTTGCCATTGTCATCAGATTCATAACCATCGTCTTCATCACAATAACTTTGAGTAAGGGTTGAGTTTTTCAGAGACCAAATCTTCACTTCTCGGCAGCACTCTAGCTGCAGCACTGCAAGCAAAAGCACATAGAACCACTAGACTTAGAAGCTTAGTCGACATCTTTCAACCTGCAATGGAGGACCAAGCAGTGAGGAACATATGCAGGAGATGTGATAACTTATATRGACTGCAATGGAGGACAAAGCAGTGAGGAACATATGCAGGAGATGTGAGAACTTGTATAGAAATATCGACTTCGGACATGAAAATCCTGTAGCCAATAGTTGTTATAGTTTTAATGAGCGCATGACTTTCATAGTGGCATCTGAGAATCATCCACGTCGGAAAAAGCAAGCTACTAAACGATCATAACCTTTCAGCTGCGACTACCCTGAAAAAGAGAAGTCGTCTGCAGGAAAATGGTCCTAGGAATCATGGGAAATTTTGTCAAATCTTCTTCACTTGAACAAATCCCCGGATGTTGGTTGCATTTTGTACTTGGACACTGCTATATACGTCAATTTAATCCTCATTTATTGTCAATCTAAGGTAGCTGGAGGCATAAAAATTTCAAAATACTCTTCCTGATTATGGGGAGAAATTTTTTTTTCCTATTTGGATTATTATTTTTTTCCTTCAAATCAATTAATTATATATGATTAAAAATTGAGATGGATATTCATCATTTAGGCATGCAGATGACGCAATTGGGAACCGCTGTAAATAAGTTGCCCTCACAAGTGGAAGTAAATTCACGAGAAAATGTGAGCACGATAATTTTTAGAAGTGACAATAAGATGAATGGAAATCAACAAACTGAACAAGCTCAAGAAAAATTATAAATTCCAAGATAGCCTACCCCTCAAAGGTAAGAAATGGGAAAGAAAATTCTATTACCAAGGTATTAACTGCTCTTCCTTTTTCTCGTAGATTGACAGGGACAAGAAAGAAGAAGAAACAAATGAGATGTTGCAAATTTTGCGCAATGTAGAACTTAATCTCTCACTTTTTGATGCCATTAAACAAGTATCCAGGTATGCTAAATTTTTGAAAACGTTTTGTACAAAAAAGATGAAATTTAGGGATACGATGAGAAAATCTTATTAGAGAAATTGTCTCGGTCATTATTAAAAGGAAATTGTCACAAAAATCTAAATATTTCATGTATAATTGGTAAAAAAAAAGATTGAGAATTTATTTGTTTATAAAGAGTTAAAATTAGGACATGCAAAAGAACCTAGAGTTATTATTCAATTAGCTGTAAATCCAATGTATATCCGAAGGTATGATTGAAGATGTTGCGATTAAAATTAATGAATTAATTTTTTCTAGTTGATTTTTATGTTATTGACATGGGTGATTCTTGTGCAGCAAAATCAAGGAGGCCTGTTGAAAATTACAAGGACAAAAATGGATGTTAATAAAGGACCTTAACTTTAGAATTTGATGGGGATACGCTGACATTCAATATTTTTGAAGCTACGAAGCATTTCGATGACCAAGAGGAGATTTTCAATCATGCCTTCGGATATACATTTGACCTATCAACTAATTGAATAAAAACTCTAATTTCTTTTAGAGATCCTAATTTTAACTCTTTATAAACAAATAAAGGCATCACATGAATTGAGGCTCCTAAATCTAACAAGGCTTTCATAATTTTTTTTTTAACCAATAATACATGAAATTATAAACACGTTAGGATCTTCACATTTTTGTGGCAATTTCTTTGAATAATGACGGAGACATTTTTGCCTACTGAGATTTTCTCTCATCCCTAAATTTCATCTTTTTTTTTACACCTAAGTACTTGTTTAATGGCATCAAGAAATGAGACCTTAACTTTTACCTTGTGGAAAGTCTCCAACATCTCTTTTGTTTCTTCCTCTTTCTTTGTCCATGGTCAAGCAAAACTACTAGGAAAAGAAAGAGCAATTAATACCTTTTGTAATAGATTTTTCATTCTCATTCTTACCTTTGAGGAGGAGGCCATTTTCACGAGTTTATGTCAGTTTTCCTTGAAATTTCAATTCTGTTGATTTTTGCCTTTATATTTTTGCCACTTCTAAGAATCATCGTACTCACATTATCTCGTGATTTTACTTCCATTGTGAGCGGAGTTTTACCTTGGCCATTTCCCAACTATTCACAGGCAGTTGTCAATTGCGTCATCTACGTGCGCAATGTGAATGCTCATTCAGTTTTCTAGAGCTTGAAAAGCTTGATTTTCTTCTGATCCTTTGACTTTTCTGTTGATTCTTGATTTTTTTGCTGCAAAATATTTGATATTGTGAGCAATGTCTTTAGATAAGATCTTCTAATAGTGTTACTTGTATTGTGGTTGCTGATTTGGTTGAGACGGACCTCACTTGTGGCTGCTATTTGAAAGTCTGAGCTTTGTTTTGCATAACTGAAATTCGAATGTCTCTCCAATCTTGATTCGTAGGTGGCTGAAAAATGTGTCATATCGCCTTTTGTTTTGCTATCTCCATAAGGTGAACCTCCACTACACTTAGCATGTTCCCGGGTCTATCTGATAGTAAGGACATAATAATCGATGTATGCCTGCAACATTGAACGGCCTAATTCCGCAGTCTTTGCTGTTGTAATTGTCATCCCTAAAACACATTCTCACGGCAACGACGTTAGTGTAATTCAATTTTAGGATCAAAATTTCAACTATTTACCTCATTACTTCCTTGGTAGCACTGGGCCTTGTAGCGCTAAATTGTTTGCGGCATTTGCGGGCCATGTTTGAGATAAGAAGCTTAGCATTTTTAGGCGTCTGGTTTATCAAAGCACATCCGCTGGCATCAATCATGTTCCTACCCATACACACTAGACACTCTCTAATTATTTTTTAGAGAAATATTTTCTAGCTTCTAGGGTGCCTAATATAAGAAAAGAAATTTGTGGAATAAGGCAAATTAATGGGGAAACTTCTGTATGAATATTGAGACTGTTTTAAACAAATCTGTACAAGTTGTTCTTATYATCAGATTCCTAAACAGTTACAGACAATAAGCTTATCGAACCTGATGATAAGTAGTATAACCAATCCTTAGCTTATAAAGCTAAGGAAAAGGGAAAAGATAAGAGTCTAATATGATCCTCCGTCATCGCTTAAGGGCGCATAGTCGAACAGACAATATGAGATTCCTTTATGGGGATCTTCTCCTGAAAAGCCATGAAATTTGAGAAGCAAATGTATTAGTCCAGGTTTTATCCCAATGTTAGTTGTTAAATCAGATAGATTAATACATAGAGGACGCCGAGTAACATTAGGATTAGCTAACTCCCTTAAGGTTCTAGCTTGTTGATCCATGTTGACTTCGTCTTCCTCATCTATTGGCTCCTCAAACTCAGTTTCAATTTCAGACAAACTTGGCTCAATTGGTGTAGTAGATGAGCTATTAGACTTTTAATGTCAATTTTCCACTATATTAAGCTACATCAAAACAATTACGAATTTGTATGGTCTAACTTGGCTATAAGCTATTAGACTTAATAAAATATCTACGCATGATATTCAATCAAGTTAAACAACCATTAATAATAGTTAAAAAGAATAGTAATACTTATTATTAATTCAGTATATAAGCACATTTAGATCTCACAAATAAACTCGACTAGTGCTCTATTAATCTTTAACCAGAATAGAAGACCTTAGAAACAAAACATATGATATTCAATCAAGTTAAACAACCATTAATAATAGTTAAAAAGAATAGTAATACTTGTTATTAATTGAGTATATAAGCACATTTAGATCTCACAAATAAACTCGACTAGTGCTCTATTAATCTTTAACCAGAATAGAAGACCTTAGAAACAAAACATTATGTGGAGAAAGTTCATGTCTAAAGCGAATAATGGAATTGTCTGTAGTCTGTATTCTCCTGTCCTTTTTCTGCTTTCATGTGTTCATTTTACATAGAATAGGAAACAACACGAATTCTTAAATTATATTAATTAACTAATTCAAATATTTGAAAACTAATCTGATAAAGAAAGCTAATGTTTAAATATCAAATTACTTATTACAAGGGCTATATATCCCCCAAAAAATCCTCTTTAAGCAATAGGAGTCTTCCAAAAGATAGTCTCCCAATCTTGAAAATAATTTTCCAAATTTGTCAATCAACATGCCTACACGGTATATTTTGTGCACTTT
>MEJB01000008.1:2473560-2583450 GCA_001752375.1 Rhazya stricta
CGATAGGTAGATTAGTAATGGCGTCTGTTCGGAGTTGGTGGATCTGGAGGCATGCAACTGGCAGTGGCGGCCTGCCGGAACACCACTAGACAACATGCAAAGAGGACGGTAACGACTCGCAGTTTCAGTAGTGATAACTGAAGATTCGGCGTCCCTTTCCAAGCGACAAGCAAAGGAGAAAAAGGAGAAGATGAAGGTAGATCTGGGAAGATCCGATAGGCGAGTAGCTTCCCGAGGAGATCAGCTACCAACCGTAGCAACTCCACCCTAGAAGACGCTCGGTGAATTCACAGAGCAACGCCGACGGCGATCTGCGAGCAAGACAATAGCGAGCAGATGAGGGCGAAAGAGATTGGACCTGCAGGTCAAGGCCCAAATGACGAGTGCTCCCTGTTCTGGTCGAAGCCAATGAGTTGGAAGCACCTTGTCGAGCGACGATCTCCAACACCAGTGCTCGTCCGGTCGCGCAACAATGAGCAGCAAGGCGGTGACTGAGGCGGCAACAACAAGGATCAGTAATCTTCGATTTTGGGCAGCAGACCTTTACGCGGATGATGCGCAGGTCTGTTGTCCGAACCTAGTCGCAAGGGAAGATCCAGATCCGCGCGACGGTTCTGGAATTTCTRACAGTGAAGCTGCATCAGGCAGGAGGAAGAGGAGAGAAGAAGAAAGGCTCCGGTTGCCATGAGGATCAAGAAGATGGTGGCGGCTGAGGGAGGAAAAATGGGGAGCGAGGGTGGCGGGTAGGGTTTGGGAGTGGGCGGCGGTGGCTTACGGAAGGAAGAAGATATCTTTAGGTTTTTCTTTTTTTTTTCCTTTTCTTTTCTTTCTTTTTTTTTCAAATTTATATTTTGGGCCGTAACCCAAACCCTTCGGGCCTTCCGATCCAAATCTAACCTAAAATTCATAAATTAAATATAACGGGCTTCCTTTCGATAAAAAGCTCAACTTYCGACTAACAAATAAATAGGCCCACGAGTCGAGCCTTTAACCAAACRATAACTCTTATTCGACACGGACAATATTTTYGTATTTATTAAACGTRCGATTTCAAAATATTAATCACATATAAAATTTTCAACCCTAGTTGGCACACTGTTTCACACAAAATCAAACAAAATTAATAAAGAAAAAATTTCGGGTATTACGCATTCATTTCCCAATCAAATAGTCATGCATTCCTTTGATATTAGGGTTTAAAGATGGTCTATAATCAAAGAATATGGTCAAGGGTTAAATTCTTGTGGTTTAATCAAAGAAAAGGATAGTAAGGCTCAAAAGGGGGTGTACTAGGGGATATTCTTCAAATGTTGGTTAGTCAAAAGTCAAAAAGAATATTCCTAAGTGCCTCAATCATTTTAGTGCATAAATCTCGCTAATATGGTCTTGACATGAATAATGGTGCAGGTTCTAGAATAACCCACCTAGTGTGCAACAACCACACAATCAAAAGAAAAAAAATGAGCATATATTAAGAAAAGCTCGTTAAGGCTCAAATCTCACTTTAGGATGGCTTCTGGGTTAATCTATGCCTGTTTATTATCCAAGGTACTTAAGGGGGATACATTCACATATGCTTGAAGTAATTACTTCAACATGTAATTGAAAGGGGTTTCAACTCAACAAATGGCATACAACGCGTTGAAATTTTTTAAATCCTAAAAACATTCAAACTAGTAAACAATCACCAAAAGAAAAAKAAAAATAAAATATTTTTGTGGTTTTCCCACTTTTTTGACAAACAAAAAACTACTAGTTCAAAAAATGAGAAAYAAAGAAATCTTCGCCACACCTAAATGATTCATTGTCCTCAATGAATCACTAAATAGATGAGAAAGGAAATACRAATAAACAAAAAGCACATGCCCAGCACAAACAAATAAGAAACACAAAATACCACCAAAAAACAAAATAGAAGACAAAGGGGAAGGGAAAATAAGAGAGAGACTACCCTATGGGGGAGGGGGGATGCAAAATCCACGTTGCTCCAAGTAAGTGGTAGTGAGTGTCTCCAAACAGGTCAAACAACGGTTAGTATTTGTCTGGCCATTCCCAATCTGGCGAAGGAGAGTCATGGTAGACTCAAATAAAAGAGGTAAATCTGAAGTTGGGGGAAGGGTAGGGGAACCTGCAGATGAAGGATAATGCTAGCTAGGGTATACAGAACCCGGCACATTAGGAGCAAAATAGTTAGTAGAGTCAATATAAACAATTCCCATTCGATGTAAATAGTCAAGATCAATGACATCCATCATACATGCTATGTACATATCCATAGCAGCAACATTTAGGACCCGTAAACGAACCGCCAAGTGTGTAACAAGTGAACCTAAAATTTCAAAATACCCTTCTTGATTTTGGAGAGAAAATCTTTTCCCTATTAGATTGTCATTTTTTCCTCCAATTCAATTAATTACATGTGACTAGAAGAAACTACGGAAACTTAGATCTTCTTTCCAAATTAGATTTTCTAAGATAAAAAAAACAAAACCTGAGTTATCAAAATTTTCAATATAGTTGACTGCTGRTTTGCATCTATAATTATTTAGTTGATTACAATATCTATAATTATTTATTAAGATTGTTTTGAAAATAGGCAATAGAGGCAATGGATGAAGTAATCTAGCAATATAAGGAATAACAACCAAAAAACAGAGCTAATAGATGAAAAAACTGAGCAGTATGAGAATTTAGAAAATGATGGCCAATCAATTGAAGATTTTGGGTATTCAACTGAGAGAATGGATGAGGGTAGGCAGCAGATTGAGGAATAAGAAGAAAATGATGGAGCTTCAAGAGTTGGTGAATGCTATGCTACCATTGACCGACTTCTCGAATCTTACCTCTAATATGCTACAAAGAAGGGCTTTAAGTGTAGCTAAAAAGTTTTGCAAAGGACACTAGTAGTATGAGGAGACATCAAACTATTAGCTATGATATCTATATACGAAAACTATTAGCTGCCATTTGTTATTGGCATGAGGAGCTTTCATATTATTAGCTATGATAACTATATACGAAAACTATTAGCTACCATTGGTTATTGGGTTAGCCATACACTTCACATGTTTCTAGTGATTCACATGGCATCATCAAATGATATAAGTCTTGGATAAGAATTTACAACACACTAGAACGAAAGGAGGATTTCATCCACAAAGGCAAAGTTTATGGCTAACTGATATTGCTCATAGATCTTTTAGATGCACATGTTCCTCTGGGGGAYGATTGGCACGTGGCATAAGGGTCTTTATGACACAATCAATAATTCGCTTCATTTTCAATTAGGCCTTGCTGTAACTTACTTAGGGGTTATTACTTCCTTGGTAGCTTAAGACATATATTCTTTACTTGCTTATGCATTCATAGCACAAGACTTTACTTTTTTCCTATCCTAAGGCCAAGCCTTTAGGTGAGTTCGAGGAATTGTGTGAACAAGTTACTAATCTTAACAGTCAAAGTGAGCCCCTTTATTCTTAACTCTTTAATTCATAATGAATCAAATCTCCCCAAGTAGGATTCAAACCTATGATCAATCGGTTAACAGCCGACAACTCTACCACTAAACTGCTGAGAAACAAAGGAAAATTTGAGCTTATAGAGTTCAATTCCTATTCTCAATCCATGAAGAATATGAGCTAGAAGCTTCCTTCATAACCCCCGAAACTTCTTCATAGTAGCTTCCCTCCATGTCTCATTTCAGAGGGAGCCTCAAAGTGGCTCTATKTCATTGTATTCCATCCATATCCCAATTCTATTCGTTTAATATCCCTTTGGTGTATCACCATAACATATGCCGTTTCTAGTCTATCTCTTTCTATTTGTTTTCTGTAAATGTGTTCAAAAATCATCATTTAATAATGCAGAAATTGCAACAGAAAAGAAATAGGGAATGTTTGTGATGATTTTCCAATGTTTCTGCTAGGTAATCTAATATCCTTATGCATGAAGCTAACCAATTTGGTCTTTATGGTTGGACTCTATTATGAATTTCTGACCACATTCTTCATAGGGCCCTCTTATCTGTTCCTTCTCTGAGCTCAAGTTATGGAAGAAGGACCAAGAAGAAGGTCTCAGCAACAACTAGTTTTATTACGGGATAGCTCATGATGTTCATATTATTCTATTATGCGCCTCTGCATTCACTTGAAAAGCCAAAAAATCAGCTTTTTGGAGACCAAACTATACATTTTAAACGTCAGAGGGTCAAAGTTTAATTTCTTTTTACAAGTATAAAAACTAATATTTTAAAATTTTTAAGGGGATGGGGACCAAGGCTCCCCTGCCACCATGTAGCACCGCCACTGTCTGCATYTAGCATTGAGTACCTAAATCTACTATATCTTTTGTTTTATTCCTTTGGAAATAATCAGAAACACTTTTTTTTATTATGGCATGGCATAGAGAACTATGCCATTTGTTTTGGGGATAGGCTGAGATAGTTGTGCCATCAACTTCACTACATTCCAATAGCAAATAAAAGTCACTGCACCATCTATATATAGATGCTCAAGTTGACCAAATCACCATACTCCATCTAATTAAATTAAACCCCTTGGCAATCACTTGTTTCAACATGGCTCAAACACCTGAAAAGTATCTTTTCGTTCATAAGTTACTGTTAGCTTCCCCTGCAGCTTGGAGGCTATGTACGCTAAACAAAGTGAATAACTGAACACAATGAGGAAAAGCTAAAGGTTCTTATGAATCATTTGGTAATGGTGTTAGGTCTAAAGGATCTCAGGACCATCTTGCTTGAAGAGAATCCATTGTTGAACAGTCATGAAAATATGTTGAAGTTATCCACGTTGATAATTTTGCTGAAGTTTGATTGGAAGTTGGAAAGATATATTTATAGTACTATTTTAAGTGTTCCTTTCTTGTTAGTGTTTTTTATTTGACGATGTTATGTGCTAGTTGTTAGGTGAAATGTATTCACTAATGAAGAATGTAATGGTTGCCTTCTAAACTTTGAGTATCTGTTTGGTTGTTCTCATTTTTTACTGCATTTTGTTGAATGTGTTAACAATAGTCGAAAGGCATCTTAGCTACTGGTGTCTGACRACTCCCATGCTTGTTTAGTATGAMGCTTAGTTTTTATCCACGAAAATTAATGTGCTTAATTATATTTGAACAAGCTTGACACTTTTTGAAACCAATAGCCAAGACATCTTATTGGAATATTGTTTACACATCCAATAAAATGTAGTAAAAAAATGATATAACCAAACTGATACTCAGAGTTTAGAGGCAACCATTACATTCTTATCGGTGAATAAATTGTATCAGACAATCAATCCATAACATCATCAAATTAAAACACTAACAATTAAAATATTATTATAAAGATAGATTTCCAATTCCCAATCACACGCTAGAAGAACTATCAACTATGGATAATCTCAAAATTATTGCGATCTTCTAATCACACTCTAGAAGAACTATCAACTATGGATAATCTCAAAATCACTGCAAGCATCTTCAATAACCTCCTCCAATTTCCAACTTCCAATCACACTCTAGGAGAACTATCAACTSTGGATAATTTCAAAATCATTGCGAACATCTTCAATGACCTCCTCCAAGATTATAAGATTGTTCAACAACGGATTCTCCTCAAGCAAGATGGCCCTAAGATCACTYAGACACAATACAATTACCAGATGATTCATAAGAACTTTTCCTTCGGTGTATTAAGTTATTTTCTTTATTTGGAGAAAATAACCTCCAAAGTTGCAGGGGAAGCTGGCAGCGTTTGCATCTTTTCTTCAACTACTACACAAAACATGTAATTTCTATAACTAACGGTCATAAATAAATGAAGAATTATCGAAAAATAAATTCTTGATTTAACAATTTTGATTGTCTTTAACTTTTTTATTGAATGAAAAATATCCTTTTACTATTAAATAAGAAGTATGAAAATAAGAACGATCATCTAAGGTTTATKATGATTATGCTTATTAGTCAATAGATTTATCTTAGAGAAGTYAAAGGGTATTAATGATTATATAAAAATTAATTAGTTAAGGGTGTGGATTTAGAATTTAGGATTTAGGGGTGTGAAAATAACTCCACCTTAAATAAAAGATTATATTTCAATCTTGAAAAACAAGACTTCAACTTTTTTTATTGGGTCAATGTTTAAATAGTCAATATTCATATTCGGTTATTGAAAGATATTTTTAATTGACATTATCCTTTTAGTCCAATATTGAAGAATAAGAGGTCAGGAGACCACGACTAAGAAGAGAAAAAATGGAGAAAGTAAAGAAATCAAGTTACTAATCTCCTTGTTTATTTATTAAAAATAACAGATATTCAGTCAAATCTTATTTAATAATTCTTATTTGAATATTTTTWAAAAAATCGACATATGAGATGCAATAAAATTTATTTGTAATAYATGCAATTTGTTTTATTCCTTTTTGGAGGATTTTATGATAAAATTACTCAAATATCTTTATGTAAAATTATTTTATAGAATTTTAAACTTTAATACATCTCATCTTAATTTTTTCATCYTTATTATTTAAACTACTAAACTAAACATAAAAAAGTACAAATTAAAAGAATAAAAGATCTACTTTAATATTTTATCTTGACTTACGAATCATATATTTATAAAATAAACAATTTTCATAGAACATCATTATAAAATGAAAAGCAAAATCACTAACTTAATAGTTTAAGTTAATGAATAAAGGAGAGGAGAATTATTGTTCGTTAAGAGATAAATAAAATATGACAGAGCGTTGACAAGAAAGAGGGAATTTCCAATGTCAGCTACCTAACAAATAATAAGACAACATGGAATATAGATTTATGTCATATGTGAAAGACAAGAAGAATTTCTTTTTAAAAAGAATTCATAAATATCGTTGTTGATTTCTTTCATTAAAATAAATATTAATAATGTATAAACATATGTTGATTGAATTACATCAAAGCATCAATTTTGAAGAGTATTCATCAACTTATTTTTTCATTGATGATGTTAAAAAAATTTATTCATCTATTAAAGTTGCATAAGAGGATTCAAAACCTCTRAATAAAAAGGAAAAACCCAAAAAGAAATAAAGTGAAAATGGAATTCGGAAGGTAAAAAAAGATAAAGGAAATAATGTGAAAAAAAAAAAAACTTTTTGCATGAGGGGATTTGAATCCTCTAAATGAACAAAGAAAATCAAAAAGGAAAACCCAAAAGAACAGAAAGTGAAAAAGGAATCTGAAAATGTGAAACATAAAGGAAAAAACTGAAAAAGAAAACCCAAAAAATAAAATTAAAAAAGGAAAAGTTGCATAAAAGGATTTGAACCCTCTAAATGGAAAAAAAAAAAAAAAAAGAAACTCAAAAGAAAAGAAAGTGGAAAAAGGAAACTGGAAAGGAAAGAAACAATAAAAAGGAAAAGATAAAAGTGGAAAATGAAAAAAGATAACCCAAAGTAGAAAAAGTTGCATAACGAGATTCCAGTCCTCATCCATAAGCTATGTCTTGATTCCCTGCTTAAACACTCTGCCAATTGAGCATCGTTTGTAGCAGATTGAAATAATATAATTTGATGTAAATTTATTCCGGAAAATTACCTCTAAAAAAGGGCCTTTTTCCTTCTTTTTTTTTTTTTTTTTTGAAGCTTTAGCCATTTTTCATGAACACTTCAGGCATCCTTTCTTGCCCTTCTCCTCACCAACTATTTTCTTCTGCCAACCCCCTTTTCAAACCAGCTATTCTTACCCAAAATTTATGTTGTTTAGCTGTGGATTTTGGGAGACTTTTAAGCTTGAAGCTCATTATAGTCGACTGGGCTTTTGAAGCTTTATTATTTTCTTTAGAAACACTAATCGATAAAGAAATTTGATTTTGAGTTAGACAATTGAAGCTTTTACGATTGATTTAAGAATTTTGAAAATCCAAAGAATGGCTTGCTGGAGCACAAGTTTGCCCAATCAATCTCCTTCCAACAATGAAATTACAGTTATTCGCAGGTTGATAGCATTTGAAAATGGAGATTGTCAAAAAAACAAAGAACTTAAAGCAACAATCTACAAAAGATTTAACTTCATTCCTTTATAGACTCTTGGAAAAATCAGGTTTGAAGAGAAATATGAAAATTGCGTAATTTTTTTTTTTTTTTTTATGCAAGCCTCCCAAATTTGACAAATTGCCCATTCCGAATTTCTAAGACATGTTAACATTTCAAGGTCGGCCTCGTGTTTCAAAATGTTATCTTCAATCCTCAACAGGTTAAATTGTTTTACGCTAACATGCGGTTTACAAAAGACTCAAACGATGTTAAGTATGTTTTGACTTTTGAGATTGCAAATTTGGTGAGCAATAAAATAGTGATCTGTTTATAAATAGAAAGGAGTTTAGAGAGGAGGAGAACTTGATGCGATATGTTTGAGAGTTCTATAATTTCAGTGAATTCTATGTCGCATTGTGCTCGAGCCATTTTATGCATTATTGTTGAATATATCAAAGGCAAGCAAAGCAAGGATGACTAAAATATTGATTATGTATACACATACAAAGTGCTCCATGGCCAAAACCTGAACTTTGACAAGATATTTATGTAGGAATTAAATCAAGATCATAGATGAATACTTATACCTCCTTTTAGATTATCAAGATTCCATTTCAAAAGGTGAGTATGATGTATCTAAATCCATTAGAATAGTTTGTAGAYGAGCAAGGTCGTATAACGACCAATCGATCCCCATAGTGGCTCTTGCTCAAGATGGGGAATGAGAAAGAAGTAAACTTATTCGATTTGCTTTGGGTACCAAGATCTAATGTTCTTTATATAGGAAATCAAATTAAACTCCAACTAATCCTAATCAGGTTAGATTTCCTATTAGGTACTACAGATACAAAGTCTGTATCATAGACAAAATGTTTTGTTGGACTATGCTTTACTGGATCACTTAAATCGGTCCACTTAGATTAGTAGGCCAGATATAATTACTATGAATTTTTAAACCTACAAATAGGATTATTAATAAAACAACCCAAAAATCACCCACTTGGGTTACGAATTAATTTTAAATGCAATTGTATTCAATAACCAAAAATATGCATAAAATTGCTATATATTCTTCAAGAACATCTTCAAAACAATCTGGTCCATCACCTATATTAGCACGGAACTAAAGCAGCCTTCGTTACACTTAATTGTAACAGCGCCCACAAAACTAACACATTTAATAACATATATCAAGTATAGATGTGTAGCTGAAAATTACATGTAATGTGATCTCTTCATTCTATTTCCATTTATCCTAACTTTATSAGATCAACCTCATCTTTCAACCTTATGCCAAACTGCATTTGAAAGATAACAAATTTTGAGTAATAATCAAAATAAAACCATCGACCTTTTTCTTTTTTTTGGTAGAAAACTAAATACAGTGTCATATAAAATAATTGAAAATAAATCACAGACTCCCACTAAAATTGCATATCATTAAATTAAATAACTCCCATTTGAGAAGTATGCTCATGAAAGACATTGGGAGTTAAACCTTTAGTAAGTGGGTTTGCTAATATAAAGTTGGTACCTATATGTTCAACTGATACTATGCTTCTCTGAACAATTTTCTTAACAACTAGAAAAACTGAAGTTAGAATATCCAAATCTCCAAATTATTTGACTTCCAATAGGTGTACATATAATCTTTTGTTCTCTTTAAGTACCTCATGACCCATTTGGCTGCTTTCCAATGATCTATACCAGAGTCACTCACATATCACACAATATTCCTAATGTGGACACCAAATCCAGACGCTTATAGACTTTACCATACATAAGATTCCCTACTAATGATGCATAAGATTATTTTTCATTTCATTTCTTTCTATTATATTCTTGGAGCATTAACTAAGATTGAAATTATCTCCTTTACCGGTAAGAGTATTTTCTTGTGCACAATCTATCATTCCAAATCTAGCAAGTGCTTTATCGATATAGCTCTTTTGTGATAACCCAAGAATATCGCGAGAGCAATCTTGGTTTATCTTAATTCCTGATACAAAARAGACACCATCAAGATCTTTCATTTCAAAATGCTTAGTTCGAAATCTCTTGGTTTCGTGCAATAAGCTTATAGYGCTACYAGCCAATAGTACGTAACATAGAGCACCGTGAAGATAAATTTACTCCCACTAAAATTGTGATATACACAATCATCAACAATATTAACCTCACMACCATATGAGATAATGATTTGATAAAATTTRTGGTATCACTAAGGGGAAGCTTGCTTGAGACCATAGATGAATTTTTTAAGTTTGTAAGCTATAGACTTTGAATAACCTAATAGAATTGTACCGTATGTATAGTTTCCTCAAAGTCACCATTGATAAAAGATGCCTTAAAATCAATTTAACGTAGCTCTGGGTCAAAATATGCCACAAGTGTTATTATTGTACTAAAAAACTCTTTCATAAAAACCAAAGAGAAAGTCTCTTTATGTAAATACCTTTCTTTTGACTGAAATCCTTTGTGCCTAGACACATTTKATATCTCTCAACATTGCTATTAGAATCTCTTTTGGTTTTAAATATCCATTTTGCAACCAATGGGTTTCTTACTCTTGGCTAATTTTACAAGATCCTAAACGTCAATGTTTGCATGGATTTTATCTCATCATTCRTGTCATCGATCCACTTTTGATAGTTAGCACTTTGTTTAACTTATTGGAAGTTGATTGGATCACTTTTGATTATCCATATGTCAAACTTATGCTCTTAAATAAAAAAATATAATCACTTGAAATTGCATTTCCCTTTTCTCTAGTGGATCGCCTAAGTAGCACTTTTTCTTGGGGTTGTTGAGTTTGTTCTTTTGGAATAATAACTTGATTTTGAGTAGGGAGGTCCATAGGGAAATCATCATTGTTATCTTGAATTATTTCTTGAACAATGTTACTAAGATCATCATTGTAAATAACAATATTTGGATTAGGATTAAATTCTTCCGTATAGACAACATCCCTAACATTATCTCCTCCCTCAAACTCAACATCCTCAAAAAACCTTGCATTTCCCTTCTCGAAAAAGGATTTGGCARAGGCATCATAAAACCTCAAACCCCTCGACTGTTCAGCATATCCAACAAAATAGCAACTAATTGTTTTTAATCTAGTTTTGTTTCATTCGCCCTATAAGCCACTGCCTCAACTGGACAATCCCAAATATTTAAGTGCTTGATGTTATAGGCTTCTAGCCTGCCCGTAATTCATAAGGGATTTTAGTTACTATTTTACTAGTTATCCTTTTTAGTATATAAATTGTAGCCTTAAGTGCCTCACCCAAGAAAGGTTCTGGTAAAGAAGAATGACTAATCATGCTTCTCACCATGTGCCTTCTATTTCGTCTCTCAACACACCATTCATGTTAGGTAATCATGGAATTTTGTATTGAGAAACAATTTTGCATTCCTCTAAGATTTTGAAAAAAAGACCTAGACGTTGTTCAATTGATCCATCGTATCGATCATAGTATTCACTACTACAGTTAGATTTTACAAATTTAATCTTCTTTCCTAGTTGATTCTCAACTTTGGCTTTGAAGGCCTTAAAAACGTTTGGAGATTGTAACTTCTCATGAATTAAGTACATGTAGCTGAAACATGAATAATCATCTATAAAGTCATAAAATATGGTTGGTGATTCCAAGAAGCTATGGGGAATGGGCCACATACACTGGTATGTATCAACTCCAAACCTGCAAATTTCCTATAGGCCCTTAACTTCCTTATTATTTGTTTGTTTCTCTTTAATGCATTCAATACAAATTTTGAAATCAATTATATTAAGGAAATTAAGGACTCCCTCAAACATAAGTCTCTCAATTCTCTGTTTAGAGAAATGTCCTAAACACTTGTGCCATAAAATCCTGGAATCCTCATTTGTTATTTTACGCTTGTACCACGTGCACTAGCATGCAATGTTTCGCTAAATAAGGATAAGGTGTCTGACATATATAGATTATCACTCAAAGAACTAATCTCAACAATATTTGAATCATGAAAAAGGCTAAATTTTTTGTTTCCAAATGAATAAGAAAAAAAAAATTAGTCCAAGCCTGGAATGGAAATCAAATTCCATCTAAATGACAATGCAATAGAAGTCAAAATTGACCAGTCTTTAAAGACAATCTTAAAGTCCCTATAGCCTCCAATGCAACTATGTTGCCATCGCTCACATAGATGAATCTTTTAGCATCAATTGGTTCCCCACTCTGGAGGCAGTCCTACATAGACACATTAACATAACTAGTAGAACAATAATCTACCTACTAAGTGTTCATTAGTAAAGAAGTTAAATTAACTTCAGAACAAACCAAAGTGAGAATCATACATTTCTTTACATGCCAAGTGGTGTGTAGATATAGAAATTTTATTAAGTTAACATTTCATAATCTATTTTAATAATTAAAAGCTAATTTTAAATACTCCCATTAGATTGGGTGATATATTACATCTCGGCCAATGAAATGATGACATGTATCAAGGATGACAAGGTTCAACCGATGAAAATCAACAATGGAGCTCAGTGAATCAAGTGATGCCATGTCGCTCATAAATGTGACTTYGATCGATTAAATCAATTCGCTTTATCCATAGATAGAGGCCAAAGCACAAGAGGAAGAGGTCCATAAATTCACATTGAGGACCAGAAATTTAAGTTGAGAGAAGATTCAGAAGAAAGACCACCAGATTTCTCTTTAAATCCCGAAATCAAGCTGCGAAACCCTTTGAAGATTCCAAAGAGTCCAAATCCCGAGACCAAGTTATGAAGTCTTCGACAAATTCCAAAGAGAAGAATCAACGAATTGAGTTCTTGCCCCAAGAACATTCCAAATATTATAACACTTGTCTTATCAAGTTTATAAGATTAGTATACTTGTTTTGCATTTCTCTTGTTTCCTATTATTATTTTATAGTTGAGAGATTCGTGTAAACAAATTTTGGCATGCCCAGTGGGACAATCTTTGTCGTTCATCTCTTCAAATCAAATCAAATCAAATCATATTAAATTAAAATCAACAATGGCCCCTAAGAACAATATCTTGAAGGCTACCCCCTCTAGATCTGCAATGATTGGTGGTGGTGCCAAATAAACCATGTTAGCCACATATGCAGGACCGGTGTTGCGGAATAGAGCACCATCTGATGCTGGGGAAAAAGTGGAGGAGTACTTCTCARACAATCAGATCTATGAATACTCCAACCCTGTTCAATGATATTCCTCTTCAAGAAGAAAATGAGGGCATTGAGTCTGCCATAGGAATAACCATGTCCTTGTGTAATGTTGGAACCAAGTCACAAACATCCAAGCAGAATGATGGTGAGTACTTTACAAACTCTGTAATTGTTGTTCGCCAGGAAGATTTGTAACCAGAGAAGCTCTGTCATGAAGGTTCCACTACAACTTCATCTATCATATCTGTTATGATGATCGATATTGCCACAATTGAAGAAAAAATCGCAAAGTTGGCCAAATGGGTAAAAGGACTKGCAAAGAGTTCCCAACGGCGAGATATCACTCTTGCTAGAWTATTGAATCGCCTCGATGGTACTCGATAAATAAGTCAAACTGCTCTAAAGCAACCAAAAACAGCAAAAGATGTTGAATCTACTAAGGYTCCTCAAGTACAATATCAATCCAAAGCTGGATCTAAAATTACAATRGAACTACAAAACATCTAAGTTTCTTCCGATGGATTGATCTCAATAAATAACATGAAAAATGTTATTACAAAAACATTGAAGAAAGTTATGAAGGAAACACCAGACCTTCTTAAGGGTACGCCAAACCATAWGCTCGAAAGATATGTAATCTTCARATGCCAATCGATTATCAACCTCCTAAGCTTCAACAATTTGATTGGAAATGAAATCYAAACAGCATATAGCCCACTTTGTTAAAYGTGCAACAATGCAGGTACTGAAGGCGATTTACTTGTCAAGTAATTTGTTAGATCCCTTAAAGGTAATGCTTTTGATTGGTATACAGACATTACTCCTGAATTAATCGATAGTTGGARTCAACTCGAGTAGGAATTCCTGAATCGATTTTACAATCCTCGAAGAAYTGTTAAATGCTTGAATTAAGSCGAATTCGACAGTGGAATGATGAACCTATCGTTGAATTTATCAATCGATAGAGAAATTTGARTCTAAATTGTAGAAACCAACCTTGTGAGACTTCTTCGATTGAGATGTGTATTCAAAGTATGCAATGGGTCTTCAATATATCCTTRAAGGCATTAAATCGAAATTTTTTAAAGAATTAGCTACCCGTRCTCATGATATGGAAATTAGTATTCTCGCCAATCAAAGTCGAGGCGTTCATGTCAAATAGTCAACCAAATATRAGAAGAAATTCGAATTTCAAAGTGGGGGCAACCTTACCTCAAAATYTGAAGCTAAAGATTCAATGCAAACAAAACCTCAAGATGCTCCTTAGTGTACGAGAAACTGCGTACTACTTCTTAATAAGAGTTAAAATTGTCTAAATACCTCAACAAAAAGTTCATGATGCTCCTTAGTGCATGAGCCTAAACTGCATGTTACTCCTTGATAAGAGTTAAAACTATCTATAAAGCTCTATATTGCTCCTTAGTGTACGAGCCTAAACTGCACGTACTCCTTGATAAGAGTTAAAACTATCTATAAAACTTCAAATTGCTCTTCAATTGTACGAGCTTAAACTGCAAGTTCAAATTATGTAAAGATGAACTACGTTTGACTTGATGCCTTCTTTGGATACGTAGCATCTTAGAAAACATCTAAGTTCAGTTATATCTTCAATAATGTATCATTTTCTTTGCTTCTTATAGCAGATCATTCAAGGTCAAAACCTAACAATAGTCTAAAATCAAGACCCTCTTGCCAAAAAATTAGGACCTCGAAAAAATCAAAGGCTTGAAATCGAAGCTTTCAAAGTCAATGTCTTTGTAGTGATGGTGTAAATAGATAATTCTCCTATAGCAAATTAGGACCTCGAAGAAATCCAAGGCTTAAAGTCAAAGCCTTCAAGGTTGATGTCTTTCGTAGTGATGGTGTAAATCAATCCTCTTCCTGTGGCAAATTAGGACATCGAAAAAAATCCAAGACTTAAAGTTGAAGCCTTGAAAGTCGATGTACTTCGTAGTGATGGTTTAAATTGATCCTCCTCCTGTAGAAAATTGAGATCTCAAAAAAATCAAGGCTTAAGGTCAAAGCCTTCAAAATTGATGTCCTTAGTAGCGATGGTGTGAAATAGACTCTCCTCCCTCCAAGTTGATGCTCCATGATTTGAAATAAAAGCCTCTCCTTGCCCCATGTTGCTGGTCCATGGCTTGAAATTGAAGCCTCTTTCTTGCTCCAAGTTGGTGCTTAAAATCGAATCCTCTCGATCACTCCAAGTTTGGTAGCTTGGAATGAAGATGTCCTTCTTACTTGGCGTATTGGGTTTGAAATTGAAGTGAAATGGAAGATGGTGATCCCTCCTTGGCATCTTTGACTTGGAGTATAAGATGACTTCCACCAGAAAATGCACAACCTTCAAACAAATTGATTAGAGAAAGGCTTGCTTTAGAGGCCGAATATGAGCCTCTTTGACTTGTAAGGGATGAGGTGAAGTCCTATGTGCGCTGCCATAACCTTGCTGAGTTCGAAGAATCTTTAAAGGAGTGTTTGAAAGCTATAGTATCTCGGAGAAGTTAGATGAGTCACAGGTCTCTGAGACTGGCCCTTTTGTGCCTGAAGATGAAAATCGGTCATCTGATGTATGCAGTTCTTCTTCTGTAACAGGCATTGAGAAGCAGAAACTTGAACCCCAGTATTGCTGCTGTCAAAGTTCAAGTTAAAGACGTGAAGGAGACAAGCGATTCTACAACTTAAAACCCGAAGATTAGCGAGAACAAATGCTGCAAACCAAAGGTCTAGTTTACAGTCTGTTGATGTAAACAAAAAGAAACTGCATAAAATAGGCAAGCAATAACCAAATAAAATTATGGGAAAGGAGAAGCAGCAAACCAGAAGCATGGGAAGCAAAGTTCACCGCCGCTTCTGATAGCTGAGTCAGCAACGTATATCAAAAAGCCTAGCATTGCTGAAAACAACTTGTCTTTGTTAATTCAAGGATTAATTCAATAAAAGGCACATCCACAGTAGCATCAAAATGCGATATACAGCTTGTGATCATCCAAAACCACCGGCTAAGTCCAGTAGAAGGCCCAAAACGGACAACATGCCGGAAGAGAAAAAAAAGAAATGAACAAGGGACCAAATGGACAATATGTAAGAAGAAAAAATACATTCCTTGACCCATGCCCAATCNCTGCTCAGAGTATATATAACTTTGATAGGACAAGGAGATGCAACACGAACAGATCAGTCAATTTTATGTTTCAGTTCTAATATTATGGCATACTTGATAGAATTCTTCATTAGCTCAAAGGGATTATCGCCTGAATGTACAAAGAGTGCTTCCTTCACTTGGGAAGTCTGGACATCAGGATCACCTGAAGAATCAAAACAATGTGTAAGCAGTAACTTCTTCCTATCCATTCAACTATAAATTCAGAGAGAGCCATAAAACTGACCGCTTTCTACACAAAGCTGGAGCTCATTCGCTGAATTTCCTTGTAAACTGGTCCTAAAGTGTCCCTCCAATGCAGGTAGAAGCAGAATATAGGTGTCTGCAGGGGTTGAATCAGAAACCTCAACATGTGAAGCAGTTATTCGGCTTCCTTCTAGTAGCAGCATTTGAGTCTCAATTGGAACTTCACTTCCTGATTTTCCAAAGCTAGGTATCATCCACCATATTTTGAATCTAAATATGCGCATAAACCTTCTACTAGAAGGAAGGTATGATGGGGCAACTGCGACAATTGTTCGGTCTGAAATCTAATAGCCTGTACTATGGCGCTTCAGGGTCATCCACACTGTTAGCCAGTGGAAGAGGCTTTACAGAGTGGGAATTGGATGTCTTGTCACGACGACACACATGTTTAATCTTCTTCCGTGTGGAACAACTCTTGGATCACTTTCCCGCTTGGTACAATCACTTCCAAGGATGATTATTATGGATGAGATAGGGAAATAGGTCATGTTTTCTCTTGAAGCTGCGAAACTGGCTCTGAGTAATGTTGCTCTTTGCATTTCTGTTGTGTCCTCGAGACAATCAAGATCCTTGGCCGAGGATGCTTTCTATCACCCGTCTATGATGCCGGTTAGCTTTGGCGGCACTGGCGCTTCATCTCTATGTTTCTTGCAGCCATCTTTTTCTCAAGCTGCGTGTTAATCTTCTTCACGAAAAGCCTCATGATAGCCTCCCAGGTTGCCGCTGCATCCTCTCTCTCTTGTCTTCATATAGTCGATGGAAGTGAGTTGTAGGTATTGAAGTCAAAGGGAGAGCTGACGGTGAAGGCCAAGGGTGGAATCGGATCGAAGGGCAGAAGAGCTGCTCTGGTCATCATCCTTGTCACTGCTCGTCACTGCAACCTCCATCACCAAAACAAAAACGAAAAGAAGGCTGAAGGGCTCGTTAAGTCACCAACGCCGGCTGCCTGTGGTTGTGGCCACCACCGGAAGATTCATAAGGCAGAAAGTCCGTCCTCGTCGCTGTTCGCCACTGCAACTCGGAGCCCTCCCCGTAGATAACCAGAAACGAAAGCAAGAGTATGCTRAGACCAGAAGGCAGAACCGAAGATGYAGACGGGTTGTCACCGCTGCACTCCTCCATCACTGCTTCGCTTCGCCCCCGCAAATCTCSCGCATTGCAAATTGAAAAAGACAGAAGCCAGCAGCACCGTCGAGGCCGCTCACCGCCATGGTCACTGCAAAGCACGCCTTTGCGGATCTCCRGGAAGCTGCCATCAAACAGAAGCTGTTGCCGCGCTGTCACCGGGCTGACATAAGATTTGGGCCGCGCTTCAAGAAGCCCGCCAAGAAGAAAACTAAAGAAAATGTGGGCCAGCAAAGAAAAAAACAGAAAATGGCCAGAACAACCAAGCCGAAATCAAACCTGGGCCACATCTTCAGCAGGCCCGTGTAGGAAAAAAAAAAAAAAAAGCAAAAGAAAGTAAGAAAAAAAAGCCAAAAAAAAAAAAAAAAGAGAGAGCAACCAAAGTAGCAGAAAATAGAAGAAGATAGTATAAAGAAAAAGAAAAAAAATTGGTGATAAGCAAGTCTTGCAAACAAAAAAATAGGTGTTTATAAAAAAAAAAGAAAAAAACGCTTACTATTCTTTATTTTTTTTCGAGTTTCTTGTTCGGGTCTTCCTCGGAATTCTTCAAGTTCACAAGTGTTACATCAACATAAAGAGACTTAAGTCAACACTAGTAGGGTGACTTACTAAAGTAAGAAGATACAAGTCTTATCACAATCCTAATATGCAAGATATGTTTAGATTATGATTTAGAAGAGAGAATTGTATTAGAATTAGGAAAATAAGTCTATCATAAGTATATAAGATATATTTAGATTAGAATTTGATTATATCTGAAATTACATTACATAAGTTTCACCCAAGAAGGTGAGGGAAAAAAAGGGTAGGCCTAGCAAATTGAAGAAATGAAAAGGTCTACTATTTGAAGAATGAAGGAACCCAAATATCTTAAATATAGTCCAAAAAAATAACCCAAGTTATTGGATCTACGATATTGATTCAAATAGCATAAATCGAGTTGGAACTTGTGCACTAGAAACCCATCTCGAGTTGTACTAGTGACAAAGTTTCAGGGTCAATTTGTAGATATAAAAATTTTATTAAATTAAAATTACATAATCTATTTTAGTAATTAAAAGCTAATTTTAAATACTCTCATTAAATTGAAAAATATATTATATCTCAGCCAATGAAATAATAAGATGTGTCAAGGATGACAAGGTTCAACCAATGAAAATTAATGATGAAGCTTGACTAATCAAGTGACGCCACGTCGCTCCTAAATGTGACTTCGCCCAATCAAATCAATTTTCTTTGTCTAGGCCAAAGTACAAGAGGAAAAGGTCCAAAAATTTATATTGAGGATCAGAAATTCAAGTTGAGAGAAATTTAGAAGAAAGAGCATCAAATTTCTCTTCAAATCCTGAGATCAAGTTGAGAAGTCCTCGAAAACTCCCAAAAAATCTAAATCCCGAGATCAAGCTATAAAGTCCTTGAAAGATTCCAGAGAGTCCAAATCCTGAGATCAAGCTACGAAGTAATCGAAAAATTTTAAAGGGTCCAGATCCCAAGATTAAGCAACGAAGTCCTCGAAAAATTTTAAGAAGAAGAATCAACGGATTGATTTCTTGCCACAAGGACATATCAGACATTGTAACACTTGCCTTATCAAGWTTATAAGATTAATAAACTTGTTTCACATTTCTCTTTTTTATTATTATTTTGCAGACAAGAAATTCATGTAAACAGTATATTTGAAACAATTCTTCTTCATATGCCTAAATTTCTTGCAAAAGAAGCAGGAAGGTTCCTGATTCTTATACTTCTATCGTTTCTTAGGTTGTGAATTTCTCACCGTAGCTTCATTATCTKTATTCCTTTTTCACTTGTTGCCTTCTGAATTAGTTTCTAAGTGAGCACTCTCAGCATGGTCTCGCTTAATTCTATCTTTCCTTTGGCACACAGTGATATAAGATCATTAAGCTTGCATTTATCTTTTTGAGTATTATAACTCACCTTAAATTGATTTTATTGTGCAGGAAAAGAGATCAAAACTAAATGAAAAAGCATATCCTCTGATAACTTCAGTGCCTTTTTTGAAGTGATAGATAGTAGACATCATCATGATATACTCCCTAATATTTCATTTCCCTCTATATATGATTTGTATAAGATTTGCTAAAAGCTTACTTATCTTAACCTTTTCGATTTTATTTTATAAATCTTTTCTCCATAACAGAAAGGAAATCCTTAGTAGTTAAGTCATCGAACATACCTACCACCCCTAAACATTTCTGGAATATTGTGTTTCATTATCATTAGAGTAAGATGATTGGAACAATTCTACTTCTCATAGTTCAATTTATCTTCAGATGAACTAACATATGAGGAGTAAGTAATTTCATTCTTAGTRCATAGTGTAAATCCATGCAGCCGAAAACTAACATAATTTTTTGTTTCCAACCCGTAAAGTTTGTATTGTTAAAGACAAGAATGGAACTAACATTGGTTCACTACAATATTAATAAATGAATAAAAGACACATAAGCTCACAAATAAAATACAATAAATAAAAAGACATAAATTTTCATACATCCAAAATGGTGGGCCCATTTAATAAGATACCTCGCAAAACATCGATTTTAGTCTTTAGATAGAACGATCAACTTGTAAGTGTCATTCTCCATGTGAAAATCAAATGTTGATAATAAATCCGGTTAAACAACCTCCTTCATTTGGGCCAGTATATTATCCACATGGAAACTTTATAATTAGTACACATCATTCCTACATGTGCAATTGCTATTTGGCCAATTAATGACCTTTCTTTGGGCTAATTATTGATTACATAAACAACAATCACAAATATCTTACTATCTTAAACCAAATAAATCTACGCAAAAAGGGTTACTTTAGCAACTCTATGCTTCAACCTATTGTTTTAAGACAAAAGACATAAAATACAAGCATACATATGTACAAAATAGATATGACTTTTCTTGCCTTAATAGCCTCCTGGCTCAATAGATTAATCCAATTTATTCCTTATCCAAATAAATACATACATATATATATATATTCTGAGCCATTTGCTACACCATCCCGCTTCCCAAACTTTAAATTCAAATTTTCAAGACAGGCTTTCAATGATTCATTTTTGAATTGCTAGACAATGCAATATCTGCAATTTCATTAAAGAGCTTCTAAAACTCTCTGAATTTTTCACATCATGTTGTCATATACACGAGGGTGACTACAAGCTAATTGTATTAGGTATAAAATGTAACTTTAAGTTGTTTCATGACCTCGATCACAGCCATCCYGACCACCACAAACACGCCTATTAGAATTTTGAGGTGGTCTTACCTCAAAGCTGGGCCTAATACAAGTAGCCTGTGCTGTGCAACTAGAGAATTTCCAAATGGTAGGTGGTTTTCTTTATTAATTTTGTTTGATTTTGCGTAAAATTGTGTGCCAACTAGGGTTGAAAATTTTATATGTGATTTATATTTTGAAATTGCACGTTTAATAAGTACGAAAATATTATCTGTATCGAATAAGAGTCATTCTTTGGTTAAAGGCTTGACTCGTGGGCCTATTTATTTCTTAGTCGGAAGTTGGACATTTTATCGAAAGGAAGCCGTWATATTTAATTTAAGGATTTTGGGTTAAGTATGGATGGGATGGCCTGAAGGGTTTGGGTTGTGGCCCAAAATAGAAAATTATAAATAAAAAAGGAGAAAATATATAAAAAATAAAAAGAAAAAAGTAAAGAAAAGAAAAAGAAAAAAAACTAAAGAAAACCCTGCCGGTACTCGAAAGACACCGCTCGTAGCGCGCATCGTCGAGGCTGACCACTTGCTCGAGTCGTTGCGAGGCCGATGTTTGATGGGCGCTGTCTCGTCAGGCGGTTTCGCGATCGGTTAGGCCGCTCTCCACACCAACCATGCGGTACTCGAAATGACCACCTGCTCGTACGCTGCGGCATCGTCGAGGCTGGAACAACATTGCTCGAGTCGTTGCGAGGAGCACCGCCAGGGAGACCGTACGGTCTTTTGTTGCGCCAAAGCAGGGATGGTCCAGGGCTCTTTTAAGCCTCCTTCTTCTAACTCTCTGGGCTCAGATCAACTTTTGTGGTCAGCATCGCCGACAAAAACAGTCCACCAAAGGCGCGCGATCCGCGCGCCCAGATCTGGTAGCCATCTTCTGTCTTCTTCTCTTTCTTCTTCTACTGCACGCGATCTCAGGCACTCCGCAGATTGCATCTCTTTGCAGATGGATCTGCGCGACCATGGCCAGATCTGTCGCCTGCATTTCTCCCCCTTCTTGCGCTACCGGATCTGCGCGACTCATTCGCCAGATCTGGCTGCCGTCATCTTTCTCTCTTCTCTGCTCACAGGGGGGGGTTTGTTTTTCTCTTGACTTGAAAACCAGATTCCTTGCGCTTGACTGTTGTTTGCTCTCTTTGTCCCTGTTGCTCGTGCTGGTTTCAAATTTGCCAAGTCCTTGCCATCACAATCGTCGCCGAAGTTTGATCAGTACAAAATTTCGATGTCAATTGAGTTGTTGCCAGCAAAAGGGAACAGCAACAAGAGGGCCGGCACTAGCGCCCGTCCCAGTAGTGCCAGGTCCTAGCAGTACCCAGGCGCCCAGGCACCCAACGCCCAGACGCCTAGGGCTGTTCCAGGCGCCCAGGCACCCAACGCCCAGACGCCTAGGGCTGTTGCGCGTGCCTCTTGAGCGCAYGCTCGGGAATCCAATACCGCTCCCGCAACATTTGGATATCGTGAACTTAAAGGTAAAAACCGTTAACACTTGATATTGAAATTTATGACTTGTACATAATTATACCCTGAAGTGAATTAGTGGGAGAACATAGTTTAGGTTTATACTCGAGGTAAGGAGTTGAATTGTAACATTAAAAACGTGATACTTGATAATATGAGAACTAAATATGGATATATAATTGACAAGGACATTCTTRGATTAAACACATAATATCTAAATTGGGACAATCGAACTAAGTAGACTTTCTTTCTGAAATCACAATTAGGTCATTTCGAGGCCTTACATTGAGAACGGTTGAAGGAGTTCACATCACGATTTAAGTAGGAACCCATTAACGTAAAGGACTCTGGGTAAGTAAATCCTCACATCTCATTAATGTTATGAATGAATGTAATTGAACTCTTTTAGTTGGTCTAATATATTGTGTATGGGATTGTATGTTGAGGTGTGTAAATTGTGTGTAATGTTACATGTGTTCATATCCTGTATTACTTTTATGCCGAATGATATGTTATATACTGTTTCATATCTTGTACTGTTTGTCGAATGGTATGTTATATACGGTTGTATGCATTTCATGTCATTGGCATGTAGTTAGGGATTTTACATCACTTCTGGCATGACCCATTCACACATTTAGAAAGTGAATGATTTATGAAATGTAATTTTAAAGGAAAATGTTAAAGTTTTAAAAATGTTAAAGTTTTCGGAAAAGAGTGTAAACCTAGCCACGAAAGATGTGAGTAGGAAATGGGACGTGGGGATCGACGCATCTGACCCTACCCTCTTGGAGGGTAGGGAAGAATGTAATGTTCATCTCCTATGGAAGGAAAAGAAATGTAAATTTTAACCGCTTTGGGATTCTACCGGTAGGAATGGAATCGGGTTTCAAATAAGATGGCCCATTGCAGAGCTTAGTGGCTAGGCGTTACACTCTAGTGAGCTCACAAATGAAAGAAAATGGAATGTTTTACTATAAGTAAATTTTGAAGGAAAGGTTTTGTAAAGAGTTTTCGAAAAGAGAATGTTTGGAAAGTTTTTTATCTTAAAGGTGGAATTTTATAATTTCATGACATGTWGGACATGTTTAGGCATTCATGCATAAGGTTTACTTAYTGGGCTTTTTAGCTCATTCCTTTTCTTTTATTTGTATTTCAGATGATGTTAGTCAGATAGAATGAGGAGGTCACTTGTGGGCTAGCTATGATACCCGAGAACATGTTTCAAATCAATTTTGTGTAATAAGATAATTAATTTTTTTAGAATGGTTTAAATTCTTGAGGTTTCCATGATTTTTGTTTTGAATAAATATTGGGGTAGTGAGAATTTGTTAAAACACATTTTTACACTCTTTTGGGTATTGTTGAGTTTTAAATGGATAGTTTGATTATTTGCGAGTGGAGTGATATAATATTCTCGGCTTAGGACAGTTCTTATTCTAGGGGTGTTACAGGTTGAGTCTCTAAACTTTCATCACCATTAACAAATGAACCATCAAGTGGATTATTTTCTAAGCCATTTGTTAAACGATCCCATTCTACAAACTCTAACTTCAAATTTTCAAGGTAGAATTTCAAATGATTCATTTTTGAATTGCTAGACAATTCAATATCTACAATTTCATTAAAGAGCTTCTCAAACTCTCTGAATTTTTTATATCCTAGTKTCATATGAGGATATCCTTATGCGGAAAAAATCTTGTTATGTCGAAGAAAGACATCTTTCCTCCATCTTCTTATCGAATRCGTCTCATGAATTTGCCTTGTATCTGTTCCTTGTTACCACATTGAGTATATGAGCACGAGATAACCTCATTGATTTAAACTTTCTACTATAGCAGGTCAAATATATATCCTTCTTCTTTATAAATTAAGAACACTATAAACAAATTCCTTAATTTATGAACTCTTCATTGATCTTCTTTTCAAAATTTTGTGCTTTTCAAATCCTTGTTCAAGAACTTCTTCATCAACTTTGTTATGCTCTTCATTTTTAAAGGTTGATGTACGTGGAAGTACCACATCCCCTTGATCGTTTCTTGAACATTTCAAAAATATTTTTTGTTTATATGCCCTCTAAAATTGCCTCTCCAATTCAAACTTTGTAGTTCTCTTAGTAACTATAGTTTTAGATCTAAATTAGAACAAAAAACCTTTTCATACCTTATCATAAATAACCATTTCATATTGTTCAACGAAAGAGTACTTGTATAGTTGACATATRTATCGAAAAAATTATAGTTGACATATCCAACTCGAAATATGTTATTTATATACACAGAAACCTAAAATTGTCTTTTATCAAAATGTCTAATTAATCAATCATTATTTTTCCAATCCACACTTGATAACAAATGGGCTCCAGTTTCTCTCAAGCATTGCATTCAATAAGCTCTCATAAATTATTGAAATAAACTCCTTTTTTGAATTCTTATAGTCTTCGACACCCCTAAATTTCTCAGGAACCATACAAAATATACGGCATATGCAACATTTGTGGATTTTATTTGGCATTACTTCTTTTATTTCATTTTCTATAGTTTCACATTAATCTGTCATCATGGCATTCGGAGCATGACCACCAATTGATGTTACCTATATATCAAAAAGCCACCTTTAGTATTCTCATGAGAAACAAGTGCACAACCTAATAAGATTGATTGACCATGCTAATTTACTCCAACAATATTTACAAATGGTAGCTTGTACTAATTGACGAAATATGTCAAATTAACATTTATAGTATCATTGAACTCTTTGTATGCTGCTCCACAACGAGGATGCACCTAGAACGTAGAATCAAGTCTTCCATCTTAACTGTTTGAATCATATGAAAAAAGTCACCATTCTTCGATTGCATTCATAAGAACGGCCTATCTATGCAATCCACATCACCATCTTCGAGTCTTAACCTTCTTGTTTCTTCAATAAAGTTCTGGAAATCTTTGAAAAATAAGACAATTGCTCCTACCATCCAGCTTGAACTTAGCCTCATTTTAACAATGTCATTTGTTTCAAGTTTTCCTTAAYCGTTGAACTTGCGTTTCTGTGTACACACATGAACTAGCCATGGACGGGTTCAAATGATGGTTATGTTTAATATGTAATTTTGACACCTCTCACATATCGCTCTCTCTTAAAATTGCACTTAATCATGTAGGGCAATTGATTATTTTTTTTTAAGTCTTGTTTGCATCAGATTTTCTCCTCCTAACACAGCTATATTTAATATCTCTTCATGCCTCTACCGTTCTTTGCAGCTGACTTTTTTGCTACACCAAATCCTTCTTTTCTAGCATATGAGAGGTATGATTCAAAATGCATATCAATGCTAGCATAATGTTGACCAATTTTTTTTTGTTTTTCAATCTGTGCTTATCTTCATCCATTCCTAAGTATCGAAAATCCTTAATTGATTGGTATTCATGTCCTAAATTCTCATACTGCTGAGCTTCTTTATCTATAGGTTCAATTGATTGGTTGTTATTCCTTTCATTCTCTCATTGCTCGATTACTTCGTCCATTGCCTCTATGTTATCTGTGTGAATCTGATCTTCAGTTGCAATAGGTAATAGAGAACTGTGTGGATGCAATAGTCACTTAGGTACCTATAGATGCAATGCAACAATCACCTATATTGGAAATTTTGATAACTCAGATTTAGTTTTATTCGTATAACTCATATTTCATATTTGGAAGGATTATGCAATTGGAACAAGATTTCATTTTTTTTCTAGTCATATATAATTAATTGGAAAACAAATTCCATACTTTAGSAGGAAGTTCATGATGGAGGAAAGAATGACAATCTAAGAGGGAAAGAATTTGGGTTTTTGCCTGTTCTGGGCTGGTATTTGAAAAAAGACCCACCCATGGACGGGTTTTCAAAACATAGGCAAAATTGGACATGTCGTGTTATCCAAACAYGACCTAAGAAAATAATATTGCAAATATCTTACGGAACATATTTTATTAATTTTACACTCCTATCTCCCAACTTAATTCTTCTTTTAGTAAAAAAAAAAAAAAAATCATATTTGTACAAAATCATTCAACACATTGCCGCTGCCTCCTATCCRTCGATGCTTCACTGTCGCTCAACCCTCATCGTTGCTCGACTATTGCGGTTGCTCATTCCTACATCTTTGCTTCATTCAATCGAAAATCACTGTTGCTTCTTCAATTCGAACTTCCCGCTTTAAAGGTTAGGTTTTTCTCTCTTCTAGTCTCTCTAATATCGTATTCTGTCCAAGAGAAATTTGTTGAGAATGAAAATGTGGAAGGCTTTTGAATAGTTGGTTATGGGTTCTTCTTGTTACAAGGAATTTTGATTTGGATATTTAGATTTTATAAATTTTGACTCCCTAATAAAAGTAATAGAAGCATTAGTAGCAAGATTATTATGCTTGTTGAAACTATAGATAGTGTTGGTGTAAGGCACATCTAGCTACACAAGCAAGCTAAAAAACATAGCACTTTGCCTTTAGTTTTCATAAATTTAATCGGAGAACAATAGGTTCAAATAAATAGAGCAAGCAAACAGAAGGTCATGAAAAGTTGCATTTCTCTAGAAACTGAAAATTTGACAATTGTCCAAGAATAACTTCGTGAAATTTTCATAAATTTAACTCATCAAAAAATGTCATTATTGAACTTCTAGTATACATGCATCTACGTCATAGCATGTAATCTAATTGTGCAATTAAATATAATAGTTGGAATGTCTAAAAGTGGCAATCCTAAAGTAACTATACATTGGTGAAATGTTTTCAAACATTTAGAATAAACCTCTTGCTAGATAATACAACAAGATATTTGAATCTTTTGAATATTCGAGACATTGTGTGTGAAAATGGATGAAAATTTAGTTTTTGGATTATGATTTTATTGTGTAAATTTCAYAGTGGCAAATTATTGGGTTGATCTTTAGATTTCAACTATGTGAAGTTCACTAGATTACCACTTTAGTTTTTTAGAAATCTAGCACTTAAACGAGGTCTTTAAGAAATAAAAGAAAGGCATATCTAAAATAAAACTCTTAAAATGTAATTTTGGAATTCAAATCTCATTCAATTGAATCACATTAATACTACGCTATAATATTCATTGAGAAGTAATTTTGGAATTAGTTTGAAAAGTCAAATTGGCGTCTTCCTAAGTTGGAAGGGCCCTCAAATGCATTAAAAATATTATGAAATCAAAGATTTCTTGTTTTTGTTTGGGGAAATGAATCAAACACAAATTTTGTTTTAAATATAAACTACAACTATATAAAGTACCACATTCATTTCAAGGTTGTAACATTTTTTTGGTCCTTCTGAAACCACTAGGAAAATAACTGAACTTAAATATCCACATCCTCTATTCAAAGGGTCATATATATCAATTCTACTTGTCGGAGAAATAAAAAAAGAAAACAATTTATATTCTGATATTTTTGTAGTTTATCCATCTAGACACATGGCTTAGTAAAAATAAAACAAGCAACATAGGTAGTTTCTTTTTCCATTTATTTTCTGTATTAGTATGGTTAACCTGTTATCTTGTGCTGCAATTTAACTTTTAACTGGAAGTGTAATTAAAAATGGTTTTCATTCAAATACCACAAAACTTAGTCCATGTGCATGTGTGATTCAGTATTTCGAATTGGAATATCTTTGTTCCTTCATGATTCCTTCCCTTTCTAGAAGATATCCATAAATTGGGGTCACATTTCTCATGGGAGTAGGGCATTTTGACATATTTGTATAGAAAACTCTACAATGCATCTTTGGGATCTGCCCAAGAAATGAACAAGCCTATGGTTCTTTGCTAGATATTCACCTATTTAGCTTTGTGTTATCCCTTTTTTTTTATTTATATGTATTACATAATTTGATTGTGAACAATAATATGTGTTGCAGCTGTGGGTGTGGAAGCGACTTTCTCTTTTTCACCCTTACCCTTAGAACCCGTTCGGTTGAGGACTTGCCTGACCTTCCACCATTTGGAGCTCATTGGAAGGTACCCTATTGGTGACTTATCGAGACCAACTTGATGCTTTAGTCTGTGAGCAGGTAAAAGCTTTTATACTATTTTTTAAATTTTACTTATAAAATTACTCTAAAGTTATTAATAATTGTCTAATATTTACCGATTGTAGTTTATATGGCTACCATACGAGGACATAATGCATACTGTGCCATAGAGATACTTGGAGGGCGATAACATCTAGCGTTTGAGGACTTCTTTTATTTGGTGGGAGATAGTTGAGAGGATTAGACTAGGTTAGTTGCTATGACAGTTTGGGCTTGATAAGGGGATTCTACCAGATGCGGATATTGGCCACGATCTATACGGTCTTGGCTTGTGCGATGTAAAAGAGAGAGACTGGTCTAGATATCACGATGAACACATTAAAGATTGGGAGTAATGTTGAGATCATGTGGTTACTACTGCTCCGGCACAAAATGTCCGCATTCGAGGCTAGATTGCCATGGATGGTTCTTATTGCATACGCATATAATGATCGAGAACCCAACAAATCGACCAGAGCAATTGGAGGGGTATTAGGGTACAAGTACATCTATAACTAATTTGGTACATGACATTTTGATTACATTTTATTGATAAGTTTATTGGATATATGATTGATCAATTAATTTAAGAGCGCAAAAATTGTTAAATATTTTTTGTAGGCGAATACAGCTCGCACTGTATTGGGGGTGTGTGATAGAGAGATGCCTTATTCAAATCCACATTATCATAGTATTTTCATGAGCATGAGAGATGTCCTAAGCAGGCACTATCTATAGTTGGGAGTTTGGGTTGTCAACCTGCATTTGATATTCAAGCCCTTATAGCACTTTCCCAGCCGAAATCCAAGATCAAAGCACAAGGTGCTCCTAGTATGAAGCATAGTGATCAATGACGTTGACAGTCGCGAGTCGCTCCTCAGGCAGCCATTGAGGAGGACGATCATGAGATTCATTTTGGATGAGGACAATCTTGGGATGGGAAATACATCCATGCACAATGATGGAGGGGGTCCCTCCATGCCTATAGTGGAGTGTGTGACACAGATTCAATCAAGTCCTACTGGTCAGTTAGACATGCCTCAACGTAGAAGGAGACGAGCTAGTGTTCGTGACACTAGTGATCAGTCGGCATCATGTGAGGATCCAAACAAACTCGTCACGTGCCACATCTACGAGGACTCAGCATCCTCCGGATCATTATACKTTGGCGGCTTATTAGAYTTGATGTTATTATACTTTGATTATGTTTTATTAGACTTGATGATATTATACTTTTAATTATATTATGTTAGGATTGATGTTATTATACTTTTAAATTATGTTATGTTAGGATTGATGTTGTTATACTTTTAATTATGTTATTTGAATGTTTAGGTATGATAGCGGTAGATATAGAACATTGGTGGTTTGTTGGATATAAATGTTGATATTGGTGTATCTACGGTGTGATGAATGAACAATTGCTAGGAATTGACTGTGGTGGTGTATTGATTTTGTCTATTCATAGGGAGTTAACTGAATTGTAAATTAATTTCGCGTGGAAATAGTGTGAACCTAGGTCAAATTTATGTTTTGTGATATTGCATATGTCAAGTTTAGCTTTTGCAACCTTTTGCGACATTGACGGGACTATATATATACATTCTGCGTCAGATTGACTCATTTTTAGCACCAAACACTCTTAACATGTAGAAAAACTGTACAAAAACATTTTAGCTAGCATTCTTTTAGGTATTGAAGATCAACAATCAATTATTTCTTTGGATATTGACAAAAGGTAAGTTTTCACCTGATTACATTGAATATTGTCATTTAATTACTTTAAAAATTTCTATGTCCTTAGGGTTTATGTACAATTTTAGGGTATTTATCATTTCATTATTGTATCTAGGATAAATTATTCAACATTGTATTTTGGGTAAACCATTCATAATGTATTTAGGGATTATTRTTTAACAATTGTGTTTAGGATTCATTTTTGAAATCATCCATCCATTCTAATTATTTTTTATTTTTTCTTTTCCAAATTGACTTAGGTGATATTATTGTCATCAGAAAAATTCGATTAGATTAGTTTCATATTGTGATGGTGCAGTCAAAGTTGATGCACGTGGTTCTAAGTATATTGAAGGGGAGGTTTTCAAAACATTCRTTGGCGAATTTCATTTTCTGATTTGACAGACAAGGTTTTCTCTATTCGAGGTTTGAATCCATTAAGCTAATGTTKAAAGTTTGATCTCACACTGTGTCCTCTGACGTGCATTTTGATGTTGYGCCAGTGAATGATGACRACAACTTAGATACAGTGGTCATTGGTGGAAGGTGGGTATCAAGCAGATATAGTCCAAATGAATGTTAAACATATTGAAACTCCTCATACACAACCATCTCATACATATAAAATCCCGACACCAATTCCTTATCTTTTACCTATCTAGCATTCACCACCATCACATACAAATACGTTTTTGCCAAGACCATACACATCTATGCTTCTGACATCTAAGAATGACATATCAAAGTTGAATGAAAATTTGGAATTTAACTTTTCATATCTTTCACAAGTCATTGAAACATAGTCAATCCCTAATAGCTATCCTCACTACTCATCTACGAGTAGTAATTTACATTCATCCATGTTGGGGGCTAGCAATGATGATGTACCACCTCAACAGCTTGTCCAAGAAAACATCATTCCACCTTTTGTTGTTTTTGAGCCATCATGAGTCAATGGGGCTGCAATGGAGGATTCAGCCCTACCAATATCTTATGTTGAAGTATATGATTCTGATGGCTGACATTACAGTGTTGGTGGGGTGATGATAACAAATGATGAYGATGATAAATGGGATTCAAGCGGATAATCAACTTGTAACTAAACACAACATGCCAGGTGATTTTCAAATGAATATTACTGATACTTCTTTCAGCGAGTTTGGACATTACACATCATTCCCATCCTTCTGAGATATGGGATCAGGAGAATATATTGTTTATAAAGATAATAGCAATGTACCTCACATTGATGTATAGTTCGAGCCTAGTASTGACTTGCGATTGCATATGAGATTCAAAGACAAGAAGCAAGCAATCAACGCTRTAAGAAAGTGGACTATTAAAGTCAGGGAGAGTTCGACATACTAAGAAGTAAGAAGAAAAAGTAGACAACAATGTATAAGAATTCAACATAGAGGAGTCCATGTTCCTGGTATATCCACATTATTGAAAAATCCATTCATGTTCAATGGGAGATTACGATGTTCCAGCCAGAATATAGATGTCTTGTTACATTTGCAAACAACATTCACCGAAGCATATCAAATGGATATATTTTGTTACAATAGTTTAACTATCATTTTGTTCAAAAAATAGCATAAAATTCTAAGTATCAATTTGTTATTTGTTGAAATAGGTGCATTGCTCCATATCAAACATCTGATTGCTAATGATCCCAAGATGCATGTGAGTACTATTGTGAAGGAAGTTCAAAATTTGTTCCAATCTGGTTGATCTTATAAAAATGGGATGGAATGCAAGGAAAATAGCAATTTAACTTTTGTATTGTGATTGAGTTTTAAATTTTGCAATTCTTCCTCATTATATGATTGCATTCCAAAACACCAATTCAGGAACCATTGTTAAGTGGAAGCATCACAAAAGCAATGCAGAATTGGTAAAGTATTCAAGTTCATGTTTTGGGCATTAAGGGCTTCGATACAAGACTTTACTTATTGTCAGCTAGTCATATCTATTGATGGCACACATTTGAGGGTGTGTACCATGGAAAACTTCTCACTTCTAATACTTGGGATTCAAGCAATCATATTTACCGCTTGCTTTTTTCATTGTGGATGAGGAGTCTCCTGAGAGTTGGGGATGGTTTCCAAAACTATTTTGTTACCATGTTGTAAAAGACCGAGTAATTTGCTTGATATCAGATAGACACAAGGGCATTTTGAGCATCTTTAGTAGGCAATGGGAATGGCAACCTCTAATCAATGCATCGATRTTGTTTGCATTATATTCGTGTTATCTTCGATATTACCTTCAAAAACAGTTTGTTGAAGAAATTAATGTACAAGGCAGTTATTCAACCAAAAGTGACCAAATTTGTGGCTGTAATGAAAGATATCAAGAGGCATCRTGTTGATGCACATAATTACTTGATGAATATCRATTTAGAGAAATGGAATTTATCACGTGATGGTGGCTTCAGGTATGGTTGTATGACSACTAACTTATTTGAATCTCTAAACAATGTTTTGAAGAAAACCCGTTCATTGCCAATTGAGGTTTTGGTTGACATATCTTTTATGAACTTATGCAACATCTTAATGATCACAATAAGAGGCAGCATTGTAGACCTCCTTTTCCCTTGAGAATATGAAAGATTTACACAGATAATGAACTCAAGACCCATGGATATACAATCACCCCATATAATTTGCAAGTAGGGATATTCAGTGTGACCTCTCAAATCAGAGAAGATCATAGGAGTAACAATATATATGCAGTCCATATGTAAAAGAAAATATGTAGTTGTCAAAATTGAAGTATGTATGGAATGTCATGTTCCCACACATTTGCTATTTGTCATAAAAAATAGGTTAGGATCCTTCAGCACTTGTCGTTGACAGGTATTCCATGGATAATTATAGAAAAGCATACCAATGCGATTTCTATCTACTTGGAAGTTAGACAAGTTATCGACCTACACCTTTCAAACTTGTGCATTCAAATCATCTYTGAAAGGGTAATCGACCGGGTCGTAGGCATACCATAAGGACTCATAGAGAAAATGAATTTTTGATGTCCCAACTTTTCCTCTAGATGTGAAAATTATCATCAACCCGATCATAATAGAAGAAATTGTGTGAATCATAGATTTAGAGAATGTCTTCTTGAAAACAACTTTTGAATAATATTTGTATTTGAATAATATTTGTATTGGTATTTGACACTTAAGTTTATACTAAAACTATGTCTTACTTGTTAAATTTTTTTCCCTTGAAACTTATCCTTTCTTAATAGTTGTATTCTAAAACACACGAGCATTTTAGTGAGATTTCGTATTCTTAATATGTTATATTTAAGTACTTATTACATACAATATGAGATCGAATATTCATTTTGATTACTAAATTGGATCAGTATTGCTGGGATTTGGAAAAGTTGGCATGAATATATCGCATATTGCATTTGCGATATAGGCTTCCCACGATTCGTTTTTTAACGTTCTTTCTGTAATACGCATTTACTTTTTGCGACATGTTTTCCATGAATTTTGTGCGATAATGATAAAACCCCACCAATGAAAACTCTCGCCTTGAAATTTTTAAGAGAGTTACATATCGCAAAACAAAAATCTAAAATACATTATTTTTTCTCGAAATAATAAAAATAGTAAAATTGAGGGACCGATATGTCCAAAAACAGCTTGGCGACAATATTTTCCCATGTCATGTTCTCTTTTTGCGCCCATTTTTGCTTATATTTTGAAAACTCATCCACAAACGAATCTTTTTTTCGAAATAGGCAAAAATCCAAAAAATTACCTATGGTAGTAGGAAAAATATTTTAAAGTTTTTATATCCTTAAATATCTTTAATCCCCAATAAATAAGAATCAAGCTGATTCATATAACACTGTTCATAGTGAAATTTTAGAGTATGTCTGCTAAATTATCAATCCCAATTCCGAGAAACCATCTCTTATGTTGAATTTTAAATATCCAAARATTGAATCAAGGACTTCTTCAAACATAACAATCGATTCATGAGTTATACCAACAAAGTCAACGCAGTTCTTAATCTGGGCCAGTTGGAAATTTCTGCAACATTATATAGAATATGGTCCATGCATAGGCCCAATTTTCTGTGATTCCCTAACGGACTGAACCTCTTTTCCATATTCCTCGAGCGCCTGCTTAGAAATGGGTGGCTCCAAAATATTGTCAACCTTACCCAACTATCGATCCCTTGAATTAGGCTCCCCCAGGAAATATCTCCTGCTCTCTGAGATAAATTTCCATATTCCATAGGCGTTGAGCAGCGAAGGAGAACGATCTAAACAGAAATGCAAGATGAAGTGCATCACTTGTCAGCCTCCATCCACTTCTTCTATTGTCGCATATAACAAGTCCAACCAGCATCTCAACTTGGTAAAGCCACTTTCGCCCTCTTATACTTGTAAAGCCAGTTCGTTTCTGCAATGGCGAAACGGAGTAGGTGGTTCCGTCACCACAGGAGCTGCTCCAGCTACTCTTTTCGTGGCTGCCACTTCGCCACCCAATTCTGGAGACCTTTCGGTCCTGTTTCAAACAAGGTGGATTACTGTTCTCTTCCGCTTTGATTGCCAAGTTAGAATGCCATGTTTCCCATTTTGCTTTGCTATTTCTTGGATTAAAGATGCTCTTTTTTAAAATTAAAAGAATTATCATTTTGTTGACAGTGCAGTAATGCTCTTTATGTACTGGTTTGCCAATTTTGTCGTGCCGGAGTTGGTCATGAAAGATCTGCAAAGAGATGAATCAAATTCAGATGGAAAGGATGATCAGAACCCATCGGACAACGGGGAAGGCAGCAAACCCAGAAGAAGAGCAGTCTCAGGAACAAAAAAGAGGGGCTTTGGTAGTACCAGGCGATGATAATAGATCATCATTTGATTGCGAGATGTCTGTTGCCAAGGGAGATGATATTTGAGATTATTTAAGCAACTATATGCTGTGGGAAAAGAATATCAAATGGAACTCTGTGCCTAAATCTTCTTCATTTGACTTTCCTTTGAGGAAACAATTTATGCTACAGATTCCAGAAAAGGAAAAGAAAATATTTTCTGCTATTCTTTTCGCTWGTTTTTCAATAACAATATACAATTGGAGTAACGGTACATTTAAACAATAGTCCATTCATTTTCAACAGAATTAGCAGCTTTATCAGCTGGTGACCAATTGCCAGGTTTAGGAGGCTTCTTTGAGAAAATTGATGAGAACGGCTGTCGTGTTGGGTTCTCATCAACATTCTTCTGTTCTTTTTGTGCTGGTTTCCCTAACTTATCCTTGCCACCAAAGATCGAGCTAAGCTTCTTAAATCTGTTTTTCAATTCTCCTGCATGTGTGATTTCTTCCGGCTGAACTGTGCTCTTTACAAATTCATCTGGGTTTAGTAACATGCTCTCGATAGTTTCATACACCTGGAATAGGAAGTTCAGTTCAATCTTAGTAGATATGCAGCTTCGTCAACACTTGATACTTTGCAACTAACATGTACTACCATTCCCAAAATGCGATAGGCTTAGTTGCTCTTATGCCTAATTAGAATGTGAGTGCATTTCCTWACGACTTCGTGCTCCAGATCAACAACTTCAACRCGAGTTCGAAAGCCTAACAATTTAGTTCGAGGAGCCATCTGTCTCCTTTAGCCTATTCAATTTGGGACGTCCACAAAAGACAAGACTCTAAAGTAACAGAAAAGCCCTGTTCTATTCTCCATTTCTACGATCCCTAGGGAGAATGTGAAGAAAAGGTCACTAGTTATAAACATTAAATGTAGAAAAATGAATATCCTGGTTTTGCCATACCCATTCAGACTAAAAAAACATTTAAAAACATTTTTGAAAGACCTGAAAGCTGGCCACTTCTATCTGTCATCTGATAGCAATAAGATAAACGCGTAGATGACCCGCAACAGGTGATTGCGGTATAGGATAATATCCATCAACAGTAATAATTCATGTAAATCAATTAAACCAACTCGAACTTCCTTATTCAGTTGAATAAACCATACCTGGCATATTTCATCAATTCTGTCCATCCATAAGCGACTCTGACAAGTAGCAACAACATAATCCTTACACTCATAAAAGAGCTTTGATACATCTGAATTTGAGGAGAGAATGGGCTCAGCAGCTACAAATCCCGACCCCAGCTGCAGAACAATGGATGAAACATTACAAAGAATTGCAGATGTATTCCATTAATTATTCCAACTCCTGTCAAATGAAATCTCTGCCCTTAAATCATGTCATTCAAACTACAAACCCAAGACAGAAAAGGTGATCCTTTTCATGCCTTTACCCCCCACCCCCTCCCCTTTCCCCTTAGGCTAAGATGAGGACGGACGAAATAGAATGCTCAAAAAAGGGCATGTAACAACTTACAAGAGAAATAAAGAGCTGTTGGAAAAGCTCAGAAGGTGAGATATCATCCAAGAAATGTAGAATGCCTTCACTGCAGAGAGATAGTGAGAATGCTATTTGATTGATATCTTAAACACATATAAAAAGAAAGTATACACAATACAAACTGCAACTTACACAGCTAAATCCTCATCAAAGAGGGGAGTTTGTCTCATTGCAGGTACTGGTTTTGCTGTTTCCCACAGTTCACGCCACAAATTACCTGGAAATCCATCAGTGGTCATTTGTCAATGAACTAATTCTGGGACAGCTTGTTCAGAATTGAAGATTATTCTTAGCTTCCAGAACCAAAAATGAAAAACACCACCGAAGCCACTCATTGTCATGGYAGAAGACAGTGCAAAAGCACCTCGTGTACAAGGAAAGCCTCCATCAAAACTAAATGAATTAATCACAACGAGACAAAGTCATGGTAGCATAATCAATATCCAGGATTCAGTCAAAAAAATGCAAAAAATAATGGTTTGTTGTCTAGGGATTCTTAAAGTGGGAAAAAGGGAAGTCAGTTGTGGAAGTTTATGCAACAATGAAGCCTTCAAGAAGATCCTACAATTCATAAGTATTGAAATTAGGCACAGTAAGAACCTTGCCACCGAAGCACTCACCCAATCAGCTCAACAATCAGGACAAAGTATCTATCAGATGATAATATTACCCAATCAACTTAAAGGTAAGTGTAGCAAGACAAGAAACTGGTACAGATCCAATAAAATGCCAAGAATGGGAGAGTCCAGCAAATTCCTGTTCATTCACATGTATGCTAACTTTCGGAAAAAGGTTCTCGTGCTGATCTACCAGCATTCCCATGCATCCAAAAATTAAAATAGAAAAGATTACCAGAGCAGAGCTCAGGGGTAACAAGCAATGACCTTCTTTCCGCATCCTCCTGCTCAGTTGACCTCTCAAAGATGAAGAATCCCCAGCAGCATCAGATGTTTCATCAGCATCACTAGTTGTGTCGCTTTCCGACCAATCAGGGGGAGAATGCCATCTTACAAAATCCTCCAAAATGCAACCTGGATTTGCTGCCTAACTCAAAATAATAGTAATGGTGTGTAAATCATGGTCCTCAACATTTTTACCAGATTACGAACTAGAAAGGCATCATAGGATACTTGAGTAGGAAACCATTTACCAAAGAGCCTCACCTTGAAAGCCTGCATGTCAGAGAGGAGTTGAGAACACCCAGCACCAACACTGAGCAGATTAAGAACAGGCAGGTTGTCAAAGTCTACCTTGAGAATATGTAAGAGATGACTAACTTCTATCAATAATAGAGGTACACATGTGTTACTAGAGTGTTACTTGGCCCAATAACCAACACAGCTACAGCATGTTAAGACAAATGCATGAAAAAATGTATACAAAGGAAAACTGACAAAAATACAACTAGAGAAAACGAAACATAGGCAAAGATTCCATTTATATTAAAGAAAAGACCAAAATTTGATGTAATTCCACTCACCTCCCAGTTCGTAGCACGAATTCTTCTGTTTCTTTGATAACATCTTCTGTGAGCAGGGGCGCTTCCTAAACATAGATGCATATAAAGCTAAGCAACGGCTAAGAGTTATAGAAGGTAATAAGATATCTATGATCCAGGTATCAACTGAACCTGCAGGACTGGTGTATAAACAGGTTCACCAGTTTCCAGCATCACTACATGGTCCCACATTTTATCAGCTCCTAGTCGAAGAACAAGTTCCCCCATGCTAGTCCTAGCATACAGTACAGAGTTTAGAGGAGATATGCCTTCAGAAAGAGAAGGCATGTCAACATTCAAACTAGCTTGTCTTATAACTGAATCTAGCGATTCAGTTGCTTCATAACGACGCCTTTTTCTGGAAATACAACTGTTGATGACCTGGAACTGCTGATACAAAAGACAGGAATTTAAGTCTGGAACCTCATCAGGTGGGATGCCAGGAATATATTTCCAATCAGACCAGAGTCGCCTCACCTGCAAAATGAGGAATTTGGAAATAACTTTATTAGTTTAGAATTTATTTGAGAACCCATAGGAAGAGTTCATCTGTTTTTATGAACTGCTGCAGGATAAATCAAAGTTTTGACCTAGTAATACGGTCAATACTACTACTCATGAGAAAATGGAACTCRGGAAGTATGTAATCACRACTTCTTACTGAACCACAACATGGAAATTACTYGACTAACAATTTTCCAAAATCTGTATGCCAGAACAATTAAAAGCGATTTTCTGTGAACAACTTGACAAGTAGCAAATAACTAATGCAATAGGAATACATGATTAGCCACAAATACAGGGCAATAAGTAAACAATCCATGTGAATAGCAGGTATGGATGCTCTCTCATGTTACTGCAGGGAGGCAATTGTTAGGAAGACAAATTCATTCTGATACAAACAAAACAAGACTTTGTATTCAAACAGAGTAAACCAATGGGACAAGACAATGTTAGCAGGAAAGGCATTTTACTGACAAACCAAAGCAAATTGATCATACTTGTAATGACGATATCAAGATCAAGAAGGAGCAATTTGAAAATTTCATGAGATGCAAGATATGAGATGAGCTCAAATTAAGTTTTAGATTAACACTACCATAATTGATATATGCATTAGTATCAAGGGCCATGCAATATTAGTGATAGTTTCAATCTGACCAAGATGGGGGAGCCTTCCAGCTCTAAATTTCACTGGTTTATTTGCCTGGAGTATTAATGTGCTCTTGTAAGTTAATTTAGTTAGTAAATCAAAGTAGTGATGTAAGTTGAGTTGGTTACCCTAGATAGAGTGAAGAAAATCTGCCCAATGCATTATGTACCTAGTATAAAGCTCACTTGGTTGCGAAGATTTCCCCAACAAAATTATTGGCATACAAATCACAATACCACATCGGCGGAGCGATGTATCCATAATGTTAAACAAACTCAGATAACTTCTCAAAGACCTATATTGAGTACATGGAATCTCAAAGAGATGAATGTAATTTCAACAGATCATGAATGACATTAGTGGGAGAGAAAATATAAAATGGAAATTGAACAATAAACAACTATCTCTAAAGATCTTGACTTAAATTACATAGGTTCCACTTACTTCAGAGACAACTCTACTCCAAAAGGATGCCATTTTACGCAGGGTTTTCAAGTTTCCAATGGCTTCAGAGAGCTTAACAACAAAACTTTCAGGCGGAGCACCATGAATATCTTTAATCAAACATGAAGTACTTGTAATTTCTCCTGGCCCACAATCATCCTTCCTTACAGGATAATGTCCTTCTGCGGATATCTTGCAGATATTGCGACACAAGTTAAAAATATCATATAGCAGGGCAAAGCTGAAGCCAAAAAGCTCCTAATGATGTATCACAGTCATGAAAGCATGTGTCTACCTGCATCTAGTAGTGACTTGATTAGAGAAAGTACTTTCTCATTGGTACCGAATTCAGTGACAAGCTTTTCTTCCTTTTCCCGTAGTACTAGTGACTTCATCGCTGAGAAGCTCAAGGCAGCCCTCTCACGGACAGGTGAAGAGTCCCTTGATGATGCGATGAGATCTATCATTGAAGTATAATTCTTTCCAGTCCTGGAGAAACAGACCAGAGATTGAAGATTATAAACAGTTCAACACTGAGCCGTATAAAAGCAATGACGGTTATCAGAAACTATGATGTCACATAGATAATATAAACATGAAAGGTTAAACAAGCAAAACCAGAGCATCACCAAAGTGCAAGCAAAACCAGAGCATCACCAAAGTGCCAATAATGAATCTTACTCAACAGCTATGGCCAACTGTCTCATAACAGATGTACTAGGAATAATATTTGCATTAGAAGTATTGAAATCTTGAGCTCCAGAACCAGATTTTGAATCCTGAAAAATGTTAATTGATTCATCAATTCATTAATTGAGAACAGGGTAAGCAAATATCAAACACAACCCAAATTCACTGCTACTGATCAGTGTCTCTCGCACAGAATAAAATGTAGTCATACGCATCTCAATATACTACCTGGGCAGTGTGGAAACATAAACTGTTACATACCTCTGAATGAAAAAATTCTCTCTCTCTTATGAGATATAAATTTTCATCAAAGATAGCATATGCCATTTTTGAAGTTTCAGCTTTATCTGTTTCCTCGAATCCTTTTTTCCCTATTCGAATGTTCTTAAATCTCTCTTGCCAGTCCTGCTTTGTCGTAATAGGAGGTGGTTTCCGCCTTGACTGCTTTGCTTCTCCACAACTCTGTATCGTTAGCAATGCAGATTCATACTTCAAAACATTTTCATATGTATATATAAGAGGATCACAAAAGAAGAATAATACTGCTATTTCATTTCCGATACTCTGAAGGACCCAAAATAACATGAAAGCTTTGGTAGAGCTTAGTCGCATATAACCATCCACTCAAGCTAGCAAACCGCATTTTAAAAATGAACAAATTACGAAGTTTGACACTTTTATTCAGTTTTGTTTTCCTTATCTACTTCGTTTTCCTCAATAAAAACAAAAGTAAAGTACATCAACAAAAACCAAATTTTAACTGATCTCTGAGTATTTCCTTGCCTTCGATGTTACAATTTACGTAGACCAGGAGTTAATCAATCTCCCAACAAACAAAGTTAATAGATGACAAGGAATAAAAATAAATTAAGAACCCAAACAAAAAACTTTTCAGAAAACAATATAGAGGCAGCGAAGCTATACCTTCGTTTCGTCGTCCTTGCTATTCACGGAGTCAGGTGTCGATGCCTTTGGCGATGGTATATCAGAATCCTCCGCTGCATCAAAATTTTCCGATCGTGATTCACAACAATGGTTGACCAAAGTAGAAAAAAGGAAGAGTAGGCTATAATTACAGAAGAAAATAGAAGACCGCAAATCATCCAACCTAAAAATAGTAAATTAATTAGATCGAAAAACGCAGTAAGATATTAGTGTATACCTCGATCGGTGGTGGAATCAGATTTTTTAATGTCCGCTAAAACTTTCTCCGCTTTAGCTGCAGCTGAATGGAGGGCAGTCCTCGCTTTGGACACAAAGGAGACCTCCATTTCGTGCTTCGGGATTYGTAAGCTAATAATCAGTAAGAATGAGCAATGAGATGAAGAACGACGGTAGCGACAGCATTATTTCAAGGGGAAAATAAGGAGGGAATGCAAAACAGGGAGAAGACAACTGTGGATTTGGACTTGGACTGCAGCAGCCAGCCACTGACGTTTACTAATAAAAAATATCTTAAAAGGGGAAATAACTTTCAGTAGTATTAACTTATTCATTATGATGTACTTCTTTTGAGATCAACACCAGAACCACACCCTATGATACCAAAAGCTCATCCAAATAAAAATGAAGCATTTTCGAATTTTAATTATAATTTCGTCAAAATAGATTTTAATGGAAACAAGATTATTAATAAAGGAATGCAACAGCTATAACAAATAGTGCTTTTCTTTCCGTAGAAATAATATCTCAAATCCACAAGCCAACTTTTGTTTCAAAAAATAAAAAGRAGAAAAGGATAAAGTCTATCAAGCTAACACAAGTAAGTCACTAATGTCACGGACTTGAAATGCACAGACAACGTCGTCAACTGGTCATCCCCGCTCGGCTCCTGGTAAAAATCAATTCGACCTTCTTCTGCTCAAGAGGAAAAATTATATGTCTGAATATCTGAATTGTACGATTCAAACTTACCATATGCTCTTACTCTGCTTCTGCTGCAGAAGATGATGCCTGAAACTGGAGGAGGTGGTTGAGGATAATTCGAAAAAAGATTAGAACGAAGTAATAACTCTCATTGACAAACTTGCACTTGTATCTTAGTGCTMCGATTTCAATTAGTTTTCTTTCTTCTTTTGAAAAAGTAGATTTCAGTTAGTTGTATATACAATTCATGAACTGAACTGTGGAATTAGTAGTCCAAAGGCGAGGGATTCATAGCCCTTTGGATCTTGTTTGAGGCCTTTCTGTACAGTACCAAATTTGGTCTTAATTTATTTTGATCCATTTACAGATATTGTTACGGTGAATGCTGATTGTGCAGGACAGTGAGCACCATTGTACCGCTTCAAAGGCCCGAATGCTATGTGCCCACAAATTTCCAAGTTCCGGCAACTACTAGATCTCCATCCAATTGTTCCATCGATTCGAATTTGACATATTTCAATTTTCAAATCCATCCAACTTCAAACTTCAAATATTTGAAAAAAAAGTTCATTATATATGTTTATTTAATTAAATTTCAAGATATATATTATTTTTTGTATTTTATAGATAATAATATGTTGCAAAGTGATTATTAGTATTGAAAATTTAGTCAAAAAATATTAAAATATTATCAAAAAAGTTTAGAACTACGTTAATATTACAACAAAACTATTTCTATTGATAGAAAAAGTAGAATTATGTAAAAATCTTCTACAAACTAGACGTATAAAATTTCTATAAAATCTGTCTCGACATATGTAATCATAGCTTTGAATTACATATTAATTAAATAGATAGTTAGTGAAAGTCTTATTTAATTAAAATATATCATATCTCTGTTTTTTTTTTTCTTTTTTTAATCATAGACTTCCAATCTTGAAGCTAGTGAACTTTGAGATACTTCCTTTAGCAGCAACCAGTGTAGTTGCTTTGTGTTGATTTGCATGCATTCTAGTGAGCAAAAGAAAAGAAAAAAAAAAAGTACATGAAACTCAAAAGCTAGAGAAAGCGATGGAATGAGTAAGAAAAATTTCATGTGCATTTCGAGGTAACAATCATTGAGTATCCTCACCAAATATTGAGTACACCAATATCGTCAATTACATCGGCATTACGACAACACCAGTCGAAATGTTTACATGGATGTKCCCTACCACATTTTTGGCGTCTTCTCACATGTCTTCCAAGAAATGTGAAATGACTCATTTGCAATATAAATGTCAAGCTAAGGTTTTTACAAACTGAACCACATAAAAAGGTATCATCAGAAGGTAATGAGACCAACATGTTCCATGAATAGGTGAAATTGGAAAGAAAGGAAATATTCTTATATAACTGTTAAGAAATAACAATTAATCATCACGGGCCACCATTCTATTAGATATGTTTGGTTTCCACAGGTCCTCTCTAGAACTTCGTGTCCAGTGTTTGCATGATCACAACAGAAAGCAAGTGCAAAAACCCAATGAGAAGGTGGAGAAGAGGAGCTTCCAATTTCAAATGGTATATTTCATTGCAAGTCTGGATGATGAATTCGAGGTTCGGGACATACTGAAGCGAGCTTCACTACACTGGGTGTTTAGTGTTTAGTGTTTGGAACGGACATATGAGCTTGGTTCATTCAATGAGAAATTATATGAACTCAGTGAACTCGTTCAAGAAGGTTATGAGTTGCTAGGGCAATTTAATTGAGCTGATCACCAACCGTTACTTGCTTGTTTGGACCTGCAAAAAATTCGTCACCGATGTTCTCAACTTGTCCACAGAGTGAATCGATTTGCATTTCGGTAAGCAAGTGCAAAACACAATAAGAAAGTGGAAACGGTTCTTTTTTATAATTATTAACACTAAAAAAATAATACTGGTAATTATAGTAGTTCACCAAGCACATGGTGTTATTGTTTCCTAAAGCTCTGGGAGGGGTAAGGAATTTGGAATTGGAGGACTGTAATCATGTGATTGTCGAATCTCTTCTTCTATGCCGCAGCCTGGAAGATCATCTTGACGAGTTCTTAAAGCATTTTCAAATATTACAAGTGATGAATAATTTTAGATATGGCAGAGCACAAAGGATTCTATATAAGCAATGATCAGTCCTACCTACTTGCCAAACAGCACTTTTGGTTCTCCCCATTCCTTTGGTATTCTTCTCGGGCATTTCAAAATCGGCATCCTAGCCTGTTTCAGTGCAGTGTTGGTATAACATTATAGATGAGAAGAAGCAAGAGAACATTCGCCAAAGCATCAGGTGAATGTAATAGAAGGAGATTACCTCTATTTGGGCCCTGGGGACTGAGTTCTGCATCAAAACTTGAATAACTCTTGCAAAGAAGTTCATCCACAGAACCATCCTCAATCAGCTTGGCAGCATTTCTAAGCCCACGGACCAGAGTATCCATCCCKTCAATACGTGCAATAAACAAGTGGTCTTCCATCTGTGCTTTCCTTTCACCTAAACATTAAAAAAATAATAAAAAATAAAAAGAAAGGGCAAGAGAGTAGAAGAAGAGAAGGTGAGGCAAATTCAACTTCAAATAGACTACCYAGAAAAGGTGCAGTAATAGACAGCACTTGGACAGTAAACACAGCCCGAACAAAAAAAAAGGGGAAATCACTTGTGCAAATGTACATGAAAAGCAGGAAAATGTCCAAAAGAATGACGTTAACCCAAACAACTGAGAACTGTCGGATTGAATGTATTTCAGCATAGAGGATGAACATGGAAAAAGGAGAATAATATGAAAGTAGGCAGAGAAACTAACAGTTTGGCATCAAAATTAAACCCTCTTGGTGCCAATCCTCCCTGTAACACAAAGGTAAAAGCAGTAAAAGATTTCCCTCGTCAATGGTAACCCATTCAATTCCAATATAGCCTAATGAATACTAAACCGTCCAGTTACAATCTTAATAAGACTATGCATAACCAAGGTTGCTTCCGGAACGTCCATCATAAACTGATCAGCGTCCCAACTTGTAGCATTGAAAATCTAGTCAAGAGTTACAAAGTCCTCTATCCGTGCATTTTGAAATTTCCYAGAGCCATCAGCAACAGAAAATGTAATTTGTAGAACTTCCTTAAATACCCGTTTGAGGATCGTCGGTGTTAGCATCAATATTTCCAAGCAAACCATTTGTCATAGSAGTCTMAAGTTCATGGTGGCAGCTGCAACGCGATGCACACAAGGTCTTATAAAATTCATTGAAAATGGAAAATTTAGCAACTAAGGCAATAAAGAACAGAATACAAACCTATGACCAACAAGAGTAGCATGGTTGCATTCGATGTTCAATTCTCCGAACAAAATGGCAGAAATAAATAAAAAATCAATTTTTTTGAGTTCCCCTAGCAACCCAAATCAATTCTGTGGAGCACTGGAACTCGTGCAAACCGGTCATCATATCATTTGCATGCCTATAATACTTAGGATTCCATAGGAGTAATTCACGGATCAGAAACAAATAATACTAATACCTCAAAATTGTCTCAGCCTATCCAGCAACAAAAGATGAATTTTCCTTTTTATTTAATTACAAACCAATTAGTGTCAAGTGTATTGGGATCCAATCTGCAGTTTGTCCAATATAACACAGTCTCACTTTTCTTTGTCTTCGTTTGAGTAATAAGTTGAAAAACACTCTCGCTAACTGTGCAAGGGACGGGGAAAAAATCAAAAGAAGGGAAAGTGTATAGAATTAAAACATGCACAACAAAGGAAAGAAGTGGAAAAAGCATATTACCGGTTCCGGAAAAGCAACAACTAAAGAATCAAACCTTAATTAGTTGCAGAAACTGTGGCGTAGAGTAGAAGAGCACGGACTCCATATCAAGCTACTTCAATTGCGGTCATGTGTTCAAACATCTCTGTTTCCTCTCCTGTAGAAGTTTGAAGAGTTGGAAAGACAGATTTGATTTGAATCTCTCATCCTACCGTAACTTCAAGAATCCTTTAAAGGAAAGGACATAGGTTTGTGAGGGATCTGGTGACGGAGAGCAGCCAGCCACAACCAACACACGAAAGCATTGATTGTGTCAGATGAAACGAACTTTCGTTCAACGAAAGGGCAAAAAGAGAAAGAAGAAATGGGGGAGCGGAATACAGTACAACCTCCATCTATAAATTAGTACGACCCGAACCAAACTAATTCTATTAATTTAAAAAAATATTAGTTAATCATTAAATTAATAATTTATTRATTTATTAAGTGTATTTATAATTTTAAAATAAATAATCTATCTTAATTAAGACGAGATAATTTATTATGAAAAGAATTACGTATAATTTCTTAATCAAAGATGAGATTCGTGTAGGTTCAAATTTTTGGAAACAATAACTCATACAATAGCCATATTTTAGGAAACTATAACAGATATTTGTTTTGGTGAATTATTAATATTTGACATGAACGGGATCAAAGGATTATATAAGATTTTCAAAAAAAATTATTATCTTATGATTTTTATCGAAATTACACATTTATCTAGTCAGGATCGAAAAATTTGATTATTTAATAGAAATTATTAATTTATCGAATATTAATTTATGGAGGCTTTAGTGTATCATGAATACTAAATATTGTGAATTGACAAAAAACTCCATACCAAACTTGAAGCAATGCAACTTGTATATTATAAATAAACTAGGTTGGAATGTCACACAAGGTGTGACAGTTGGTGCCCCAGAATTTAGTTAAAAAATTATTAAAAATATTATATGCAAAGTTCATGTATGGAAGTAAATTTATATTGCAATAAAATTACTTGATAAAACTACTATCATTTGAACAAAAGTAAATTTTCATGAAATTTTGTGCCAAATAGAAGCATAAGATTCCTACAAATCTTTGTGTTTCAAAGTATACATTTGCAGCTTTAAGTTACATATTGATAAATATATGCTTTGTGAAAGGACTATTTGGTTCAAATATTTCAAAGGGCTTCTAATCTCCAGGTTGGTTAACTCTGAGGTACTTCTAACAATTATGACATTTTTGTTAACATCTGCAACACTATCCCGTTGGGATCATCTTTCACAACTAAATCTTGTAAAATTATTTCACTGAACAACATTTGTTCGCCAATTGAAATTTCCTTATTTTGGAAACCTACCCATAAAATAAACTTCGTATTCCTCTGTTATTCATCCCAAAATCTCCTGAAATAAACCACCCAAAGAGAATATTAGAATCAAAGAGTAAATTTTAAATACAAATAGAAGAAAAAAGAAACTGATGCTTCTATTGATATATTACATAATCTTCAAAAACAAATAGTTTTTCTCATGGTTGTAATTAAATAATATAAATCTATACTTCTAAAGCTTGTAATAAGATAAATGGTGGTTTACATAGTTCTGCACAAAACACCAGACCAAACAAAGGTGGATCTAGATCTGTCAAAGGTTGCAAGAATGTCAAAAGCTTAACAAGAATCTTCTTCGCTTGAAATATGAATCTTGAACAAATTGCACTACAAAATCTATTTATCATGTAGSAATACATGACCAAAATATAGAACACTGAGCAACATATTATCCAACATCATACGAAAATATARACTAAAGTATATGTATATTCGAATATGATTCAAGAGGCAAACTGGAAAAAAACTGGGACCTCTATAGGGAATTCTCCTTCTGAGAAAGAGTATGCCACGCCTATCTTTAGCAATTCCATTCCCGGCACCCAGCCAAGACTAATTAGCTTGCCTAAAGGTGGTAGTTGAAGAATTCCTTATCTGCAAGCTATCAGGGATCCATTCTCAGGAAGGAATGACAGATCCACCTGAAAGGACTGACTCATAGGAGGAAGAGACTAAAGTAAGCAAGGTCTAAATAATGATTCTGTTTATTTCTTATAACCCTCAATCATATACTCTCAAACTTATAGGGCCAACAACAGCCTATATTATCTAAAAGTTGGTTCCATTTTTATCCAGAGTAATTGGTGCCATACTTTTTACTACTATTAAAAGCTCAGAACCATTCTCTTCCCGGTCTTCCAATTCTACTTTATTCATCTATGCTAGCAAAAACACTTTTAGAGCAATTGCCCCATCCAAACTTTCTGCTAGCAGCCTGAAGTAGAGTTGCAGTTGGCCTGTTGCACCTGTGTAATCAAAGTTGAGAACTRGAGGATACCGATCTATCATAACAAGCATCAGATGGACTTAGAACCATAGCGTATTATAGACTTTGCAGGTCATGAAAATAGTATATATAAATATGAAATGAAGCTGCTAGCGAAACTTTTAGTTAGGAAAGAAAAAAATTAATTATTTAAAATCTAAACTAACCACGTAGTCTAGTAAAAGATGCATTGACCTGAACTTTGACAAGCCCGAGAGACATATCTCACGAGTCGATTAGCCAATTCATCGAGGGTTTCAGCCCTCAGTATTTTGGAAATAAAGCTTAACCATCAATTTTGATATGCATCTCCAGAGGTGACAATGCAATCATCTAAGAGTTGGTTCACTTTTCAACCTCAACCTCAAAAGATAAACAATGTGAAAGTGTATGTTACTCATAAACAAGTTGTCTTGTTCATCATTGCCACAAGAAAATTTGATAGACAAAATCGCATTTGAAATTCAGTTTCACTCGTGCAAGTATACACGGTCTACAAGTAATATAGAGTAAATAGAGTATCGATTCCACGAGGATAGAAGGTTTAAAATAGTGATATAAATTCCTAATAARATTAAATATAGGTTTGATGATTGTCACTAAAATAAAGAAAAATAAACTAAGGTTACTAAACACTATAATTGCTAATTAACCATATCAATAGCTTCACAAGTTCTGGTTAAAAGTGTAAAGATAAGTTAAGGTTAATGAGTYCCCCAACTATTAATGATTAAGAAACAGGAAAATAATGTTGTAGCATTCCTGTTACAACATTGCAGTTACAACAAAGTGACTATTGTATACAAGCCGAGTTCTAATGTGACTGCAACCTTCTAGTCTATTAGTCGTTATTATGGTATTGTTAGAACATTAGCCTCTCAGGCTAACCACCTAACTTYAGAAACCCAAAGAATTCCTTCTACAACATCATCACAATAGCAAAGTATACACGCCAAYATGTAGACTGAGATATTATGTAACCGCGACCTTGCGATCTATTTGTTGTAGTTCGAATATTGGTGGAACATTATACTCTAGGGCTAACCACCTAACTTAAGAGCACAATAAAATTCTAGGTCTTGAAGGTCTTATGAGTAAACCATTATCCCTTTGGGTTCTTAATTGAGAGATCTCAACTCATATCCATGCAATAATTTCACTACTCTAAGGTTTCCAACCCTTGAACAGTCCACACATTCATCAGAAATGATCTGTCAACAATAAATATACAACATTACATAGCATTGAATGAAGCATGAAGACAAATACAACTTCGCAACAGTGTTCCTTCACCTATTAGGCTCAACAACAATCCTAACTACACAAATTTAGCTCATGCTCTTAAATGCTAAACAATACATAGGCATAATATTTAACATCTTAAAAAGACAACAAAAGAGGTGGAGAAACAAAGTTTAAAGAGGAATTGTTGAAGCTATTTAATGAAAATCCACTTAGGCTCTTCTTCTTCTTTGTTGTTCCAAGCTTTTTCCTCCTTTRCTTTCTTTCTMCCCTTCTTTTCTCTTCYTGCGGCTGCTACTATGTGTGTATTTGTTTTTGTATTTCAAATTATGTCCAGGAAGATGCCTTCGTATGGCATTTTGTAGGAAGCTTCCCTTGGAAGCTTTGGTGTCCAGTTGCAAAATCTCATTGGCTAAGAAGCCCACTTGCAAACCAACTTTATATTTTTGCTTTATTAGTGAGTTCCACATGGCGGCACCTCATTGGTTCTTCCTATCTAATTCTCGCCAATATTGCTTTCACATCGACCAGTATTATATTGTCAGTTTCTCTCTCGCATYGACCAGAATTAGAGACAATGTTGTAGTATCGTCATTAATTATGCTGTTTGACGTGGACTTTCCTTTAAAATCCTTAAGTAACTTGTTGGTGTAATTACAATTCCATATTCCTACAAAATAGAGCCCTTTTACTCATTAAAAGCTCACGAGACTTGCAATTTAACACTTTTATWCTCATAAGGTTACTACACTTACAATAATATTTAGGATAGAGATATATAAAATTCTACAAGGACAATTAAAAGATTGTGGAATTAATACAATAATAACCTCTAAAATCAGTGGTTTTCACCCACATAGATTGGCAAAAACACTTTTAGAGAAATTGCCCCATGCAAACTTTCTGCTAGCAGTCGAAAGTAGAGTTGTAGTTGGCATGTTGCGCCTGTGCAATCAAAGTAGCAAATAAGAGGATATCGATCTATCATAATAAGCATTGGGTGGACTYAGAACCATAGCATATTATAGACTTTGTAGGGCAAGAAATAGGATACATAAATATGATGTGAAGTTGCTTGCGAAACTTTTAGTTAGAAAAGGAAAAAAAAATTGATTATCTAAAATCTAACCTAACTATATAGTCTAGTAAAAGATGTGCTGACCTGCAATTTGACAGCACCAGAGAGACACGTCTCATGGTTCGATTGGCCAATTCATCGACTAAGCAAATGCACTATAAAGTTAGTAGAGGGTTTCAGCACTGAGTATTTTGTATATGAAACTTAACCATCAATTTTGATATGGATCTACAAAGGTGGCAATGCAATCATCTAAGGAGTTAGTCCACTTTTCAACCTCAACATTGAAAGATCAATTGCGTGAAAGCTTATGTTACTCGTAAACAAGTTGTCTTGTTCRTCATTTCTACAAGCACTGATTATACCACAATTGACCTCAAAACCGGAGTTAGACCTAAAAATGATATTTGCAACACTTTCACCAGCCATGGTTTCCAAAACAGATGAATTGTCAGGGAGAACCAAGAATATGCATTATCACCTCACTCGAGATATGTTTACCTCTTGAATAGCAACCATAAGATAACCAAAAGATAGAGAAATGCTTTAAACAACAGAAGAATATCGTTAAACATTTTCTTATGCTTATCAATATACATAAGGAACATAAAACAATAATCACTCACATTCTCAAAAAAATCTTATTTACCTTCACCATGAGAATAATATAGAGACAATTTGTAGATTAAAGCAAGGAAAACTAGGACTTTAGGAACAACGAATTCCCTTTGACATCCATAGTGATACCATACATCAAGAATAGAAATGAAAAAATAAGAAAAGTGACATGGAATATGACTCTGACACCATGTGTAGTTCCAAACTAAGTGGCTAACCTTTTGTACTAGGCAACAATATGTTCTATGTATATACTTTTTAGAGAAAATAGAAGACACACTTAGAAATATCAAAGTAGGTTCATAATCTAAAAAGAAAAAGAAACACATGAACAGTAATCAGAGACTTCCACATGTAAAACATATAGGCAAAAGAAAAGTAGATGCGCACATTTAAGCCAACATTCAATGTCTTCTCAGAAAGGACAATAAGAGTATTCAYGTAATAGAAGGTGCAAAGAATATGTTGATTAAAAGAGAGTGCATGCTCCCATATTTATGAATATAAGGGAACCTAATAGACCTCCCMAACTCTTGCATAACAACACATAAAGAAAACTGCAGGCAAATAAAATTCAAGGCATTTAATCTGAATATAGAAGAGTTTAATAGAGTCTGTGCAGGAAACGATCCACTGTGCTCATTGGGGATTTGGAAAGYAGGGACCAATCAACTCCAACAACATGGTCCACAAAGGTAGTAGATTGTAGAACCATTAACACAGAAGCAATAACGCTCTCACTCCGTCGCCATTCGTTGTCAAAGTTGTTCTTGGGCTGAATTTTAACCCTCATCTTTGAAATTGGAAATCAAAATTTGGGGAATCAGAATAAAAATTGATGACTATCCATGGTAAATTAGATCATGGAAATAAGGGAAAGAAGAGAGAAAAATCATATTACTTGCAGTAGTTAAAATGTCATCCTGTAGAAATTGTGGAGCAAAGTAGCATAGCATCGACTCCATATCCAACTAGGTAACRTGTTCAAACATCTCTGTCCCTCCCCTCTAGTAGTCTAAAGAGTTAGATAGAAATAATTGGTMAAAAAAAATGAGAAGAGCTTATTTGATAAATAAAATAGATAAATTGAATCTCTCATCCATTAGCAATTCAATTCTTTGTWTCACGAATCCTTGTATTCTTTGGTAAGGGAAACGAATAAAATTTTGTGAGATTTGGCACAAAAATTAGAGAGGAGTTACAGAAGAACAACATTCAGTTAGAATAGTACTTAGTCAAMTTTCTTAAGTTGCTCATGCATTAGAGGAATGAATATTGTAGCATAGTAGTGGTCAGAAAGGTTAAGCAAAACATGTTTGTCCAAGGTGAGATGAAAATTACAAGCATAAACAAACCATAATCTCGTGATCTTTCAAATGGTAGGATTTGTTGCAGTAGCAAAATAATCATTCAGCGAAATTTTTAGAGTAAGGACTAAGCAAACTTGATAAGAATTTGTCATGAGAATTCAGAAGTTATAAACAATGGGTTTTTTTTTCCCCCTTTTTATAGCAATTTATCTTTTAACCAAGGTTCTTTAGTAGAATATTCTCTTGTGTCACAGATGCCTTTTGACGCAAAAGCAAATATGTGTTTATGGGTGCACCTGGTCACTCAATACAAATCACAGTTCGATATAGCATTTCCTCCCTAGTTACTTCATGAAAAATCCGATACTGCCTCTATCCGGGATTGTTAATTTTGAGAAAGGGTTTATARACATTAAAAAATTAATTAATTTAATCAAGAATATTACATAATCTTAGTCTTGATTATTTAATTAAGTTTACATAGAAATCTAATTATTTTGAATTAGTTGAAGTTGGGCAATTGGTTGAAGTCAATCTAATATATTATGAAGATGGGCCAAATTACATTAAGACCAGATAAATTAAACTCGTCTTATGATGGATCGTATTTATTAAGGTGACCCAAATAAATAGTYGGGTAGATCCAATATAAGAAGTCCAATAAAATGGCTTTCTTAGGCAACAAAAGCTCATTCAAGCTATAGACAGTTACCCATAACGATCAGAATTCCTYGCTTATAAATAGGCCACCTTCAAGACATAATCAGATAGATGAAAGATCTCAACAAGATGCTAGAGATATTTGGAGAACTTGAGATCAAGAACTCCCTCTAACAAATATACCMAAACTTCGACTTTTGCTGTAGATTTTAGTATCATTCATTGAAAAAGACTCAAGCCTCCCTTTATATATATATTGAAGAAGGTATTTTCTCATTGGTGTAAATAAAGATTTGACCTTTGAGGCAAACACATCATCAAGGAAAACTCAAATTTCCCTTTTCATATATATATATATTGAAGAAGATATTTTCTCATTGGTACATATTAAGATTCGACCATTGAAGCAGACATATTCAGGAGAAGAATTGAAAGGCATATTCTTTTGAATTAGAGTTTTCAGAGATTGTAACTGACTACCTCAAAATATCAATAAATTACACATTTGTTATTACTTTTCTTGTCTTTTAATTAGACTTGAAAATTTTTAGTACAAACTTGGCACGCCCAGTCGAACCATTTCTGCTTCCCATCACTTCTCCTCATCAAGGTCAAAGAAAATTTTCATTTTATGAACTCACAAGGTTCAAAGGCTACTGCTCAAGGTTCTTACTACGAGGGACCTATGACAAGAAATAAGGCAATGATGCTTTCAGCAATAGCTTACAGCAAGGCTGTGGAATCTACTCCAAGTGACAGTACAAGCCCTCGGGCAATGTCTGTGATGATGATTGGCATCACCTCTATTAATGAGCAACTCGCCAACTTAATAGGTTTGGTGGAAGGATTTATGTAACATATAGTTAATCAAGAYGCATAGCTTTCCAATTTAGCAGATAAAATGGAAACAATTGATGAGAATAGCCAAAATCTAGAAAATCAACCCACAATTCATGATGAGGAAGTGCCGTCAAAGCAAGGCAATGCGACAAAATCAAAGGTGATGGATAAATTTATTCAAGTAACTTCTGATGGCTTTATTCTATTGGATCAACTCAAGGAATTCATCATGGGGACCCTCAAGGGCAAGGTATATGGAGATGCAAAGTCTTCCCAAACCTATATGAAGCCTTACACCACAAGAATCGATAGCATAAAGATGCCTATAGGATATCAACCACCAAAGTTCTAGCTGTTTACTGGAAAGGGAAACCCAAAGCAACATGTGGCCCATTTTGTGGAGACTTGCAACAATGCTGATATAAATGGAGACTTACTTGTCAAATAGCTTGTTCATTTATTGAATGAAAATGCTTTTAACTGTTTCAYAAATTTAGAGTCTAGTTCCATCAATAGTTGGGAGCAACTTGAGCAAGAATTMTTGAATAGCTTTTACAGTACACACAGAATTGTAAGTATGGTGRAGCAAACAAATACTCAAAAAAATGGAAATATGAGCYTGTTTCCAACTCTATAAATAGGTGGATAAATCTAAACTTAAACTACAAAAGTTGACTAAGTGAAAGTTCGACTATTAGAAATATGCAACTTAAAACGTTTAAAGAATTGGCTACTCGTGGCACGATATGGAAATAAGCATCCTTGTCGATCAAAGTCGAGGAGTTCCTATAAAAAGAGTTAGAAATATGAGAATAATGTGGAATTTCAAAGTGGGGGCAACATTTCCTCAGAATTTGAAGCCACGTAGTCCCCGACAACAAAAATTCAAGTTGTTGTCCTTAGTGTACACTACTTCTTGATAAGAGTTAAAACTRTCTAAATGTCTCCAGAAAAAAATGAGTTGCTCCTTAATACACGAGATTAAACTACAGACTACTCCTTATAATAGTTAAAGCTATCTAAATGTCTCAACAGAATATTTTATTTTATTTTTTATTGCATCTCTATGTATAGTGGCAAGTAGGTCTTTTTTTTTTTTTTTTTAGTGAATCCACCTTATCTCAAAAGCTTAGGGGGGAGACAACAACAAAAAATAGACAATGAATCTAAACAGAATTGTGCAAAATCATTAATTTTCTTTCGTTATCATCTCCAGGATGACTTGAAAGTATAGTACGTACCTGTCATACAACCAACACTTTGTTGATCTCGATGAGAATAAATCCAATCAGGTAAAAGGAAAGTGTAAAACCCTACAATTTTGACTTTTTTATTCAATTAGTCCGCTCAATTTTATTAGGGTTGCTTTGTTATATTTGTATAACTCATGGTTCTATTTGGGATGATTCTATTTTTGAGGGTTACTAAATAATAAGTCAAAATGGAGGGTTGGATTTAAATAGTAAGCTTGGGAGTAGGATTAGTTTTTAACATAAGTTCTGAGTTCTGACGGTGCTCTTCAAAACAGAGATCATAGACCCACAAGTTTCACCAAGGGAGAGCCTAGACAGCGATTGTATAAGAGATTGAGTTTCTTCACAGCGACAACCTTCGTAATCGTCATAAGGTAAGCATATTTGATTAASTCTCTCTAATTTTAGTTTACCTCAATATAGGAATTCTGATAATCCTAGGGTTATRTAATTTGATATTTTCAAAGATGGATGAGYATATGAATTGATTGACTGATGTTAATAGTAGCTTATAGTCTAATCTATTTCTATTATGTGATTGTTTATGTATGAAATATGGGGTGCATGTGAATTGATTGACTAATTAATAGTAGCTTATAGTCTAATCTATTTATGTTATGTTATTTTTTATGTATGAAATATTGGGTGTTAATAAGCCTAGTGGAGCTACTGCAACTTTAATGCAAAGCATATTTTAAACTATTGTAACTTTAATGTAAAGCTTTATGAACTACTCTACCTTTAACATAAAACCTTTTGAGTTACTGCAACTTTAATTTACTGTAAAGCCTATATTGAGGAGTTACTATAGCTTTGACGTAAAGCCTATTTTGAGCTATTGTTTAATATAAGAGAAAATAATTGTGTTTACAAATGTAAGATAATAAGGCATTAATGAGCCCATTTTTGGTTGCTATAACTTACTGATATAGTATAATTAGGCATTAATAAGTCTATTTTGAGATACTAAATAGAATGATTAATTGTTCTTGTCTTTGGAAAGGTCAAAATGTTTGCTTAGTTATTATGTCTATATAATCTAATAGTTTATAGTGTTGGATCTTGGRGATTGGGAAACTTTGGGTGAACGTTCCTAAATTTCTAAAATTACTCTATGGCTRATGGAAAGCCTAAGAGATTATGTTATGACCCTATGATTTGGCAGGTAAAATWGCCAAATATATGTTATGTTCTGGCCCTTCCCYGAAGGGCACAAAGCTAGGGGTTGACATCAACTTAATCCAAAGTAACTTGTATTCTGTGTAGCTAAATAGGTATTTGGTTGATGTTCACCCTTATTTAATTATAGTGGGTATACTATTTATTTATGCTAATTTCTCCAAATTACTAATTTTCCAACATTAAAGTAATTTTTGATCTTCGAATTTTTGGTGCCATCRCTCGGGAATTAAGATCCCTATGCATTGCAGAAGTCCATTCTTGTAGTTTGGCTATTATTGCTTTTTGTGTAATAGACATTTGCTTTGTAATAAAGAAACTTTCATTCCCCTCTGATGTGAAGGGTTGAAATACTTAATTAAGTTACCAAATTAAGGTGCCTAGATAGCTAGACATATTATTTTGGTATGAGATTATTTTCAATTTATGTAAGCTTTGTTTTGGTTTTTGGATTGATAATTACAATTGAAGGATATCATTTATAAATTCTATTGGTGATGCCCAGAAGTTTCAAAGTACTGTAGGAGGTCTTCTGACTTTAGAGAAACCCTGGGGCACGACTGTGTCACATCCCAAGTTGGGATATAGTCAACTTGAATTTGGGGTGTGATAGAAAATGGATATAGAATTTTCTTGATTTTGATGATCCAAGTTGACGCAACTTACTTGAATGTCTCTAATTTTTTGGTTGATGCAGTCGGCAATATCGACCATTTAATTAGAAATAGTGTATTAGAAAAAAAAAATATTAGTTTTGTTTTTTATGTAGTTTTCATTTTTCTTAAGTTAAATTTTAGAGAGACTCTCCTTTTGAGTATTTCAATTTTTTATATTCGAATTATTTCATTAGTTGGTTGAATTGTTTTTCTATCTTAATGATTTTGGATATAAATTTTGCAATTACTTTTCATTCTAATTTGGTTGTTGATTCCTAATGGCTAGTCAAGATATAAGTCGTATTAATAATGCAACTACACATACCCTTATGAAAGAAAATAAAAAAGGAACCTACTACGCCGCCTTTAGTAACTGAGTAATTGGGATTTTTTATCTCCAATATTGATTCTCGCGTCAAAAGACAAAAGAGAGGTAAGAGTATGTTGTACATTAAAAAAGCCTTYGTAACAGCAATCTGAACYGTGACTTTAACTAACCAGGACCTTCATCAACAATGTCGATTGTCGCTTCAAAAGGCTAGAATGACATGAAGGATGGTAAAAAAAAATAAATTTTGAAAGTAGCATATGCTTCAGCATGACAGTTACCCCACAAAGTGACCATATAAAAGCCTCTTTAATGTCTAAATTTTGAGTCCTAATTTTTGAAAAATTGAGACTTAAGTGATTGGCCTTTGATTCACTCATTAAGCTCTATGACCAAAGGTTGATACAACTTGCATTACCTAATTTTTAGTTGTTATTGCTCTATGCACTTACATTTACACTTCAAGAATGCTCAACACACTTTGTAGACTAATAATATCTGAAATGTTATAGCAAGAAAGTAAGGYAGAAGCTAAGTCATAGCCAATGAAATCATTTTTTAGCAAGGATTCTAAAGGTGATTAAGGGTTAAAATTACCACCCCATGTACTGTTATATCATTTCTCAGGGATGAGCAATAGTTTAAGTTTGGATGGATGAGAAGTGTCAAAATTGTAAATTTTATGCCATCTTAATAAGCAATTYTACCCTTTTATGACATTGAATCATGATTATTCATAAGCTATTTGTGCATAAATTCATATATTCCTTTATGCCATATTAGTAATCTGATTTTAATTTCTATTTAAGTTGTGTAGGAAAATGCATTATGGAAGGAGAAAAAGGTCAAGAAGTTATTTTCAAGAGCAATATTGTAGCATAACCTACCACATCACTTTGTTGCAGAATCAGATGACAAGATAAGCAGTTTTTGAGCAACATGTAGCAAGTAATCGTAGTAATTCCACCACTTTAGGTTATGATTGCAGGCAAAATAAGAGGAGAATGACATAATAGAGCTTGTTGAATCTTGAGATATAAGAAAGGAAGCTAAAGAATTAATAAAATAATTCACAAGTTGCCTACATGAGCAAGTATTGCCAAGTCGAGTGTTGTCATTGGACCATTCTATCTTTTGTGTCCTTTCTGCCACATCTAAGCATTTCATTAGACCACAAAACTACTTGAGTGCCACGTGTAAAGTCCTCATTGGACTGTGAATTCAACTTGCCCAATTGGCCTACAACCTGCAAAAGACTCATAACTATAAATAGAAGAATAAGAGAAGGAGAAAGCATCTAGAGCTATTCTTGGTGGCTTGAAAGTTTTCCACCATTTTCACTTCCAAATCCTTCTATGGAGAATAAAGACCAAGAGAAGAGCTTCTGTTACAATTAAGAGAAGATATCGAAGCCCTTCATTAGCTAGTAACAGAAGTTTAACGATTGGAGAAGGAGGAAAATAATCAAAGTTGGACTGCGAGCGGACGCTACAACATTGATGATTATAGAAGCACACTTCCATTTACAGGAGTTTTCTTAACTATTATTTATTTTCTATTTTGTTTTTATTGAGYGAAACATGATATTTAATTTCTATATAATATAATTATTTATGCCACCTTCTTTTTTAATTATTTGAGCATGAGTTAATATAATATTTAGTTAGGGATTAAGGTGAACTTAAGTGTTGATGATGTGCTAATTAAGTTTTGTATGCTTAAGCTAGTTTACAGTTTATCCAGAGAATTTAATTGGTTATGGTAAACCACCCTTCTGAGCTAGATTGGGAACAAAGGGTGGGGTGTTAACTTTAGTGAAAAACTTTAGGTAGGGTAAGTGGTTTGCATGAAAGTTGTATCATTTAGTTATAATCTCTATTATATTGTAAGAATATTTATTTGTTAATGGGGTCTTGGTGAGATAATATTGAGTATAATACCGCCCTTGAATCTAGAGCTTTGATTTGGAATACATAAGCCACAGCCATTACATGAAGTTAGTTAGGGAGAACATGGAAAAGACTAAGTAATGTTTGCATCAAAGAGCAATGATATAGCATTTTTGTGGCACAAGGTTATGCCCAGACTTGCATTTGTATGTCCTTCGGATTGTTAGTGTCAGCCCAACTTCCTTTTAAGGGGCTAYATTTAGGTCGCGAAGAAAGGTTATACARCTGAGACTAACATCATTCTAGGAACCACATAGCATTAAATAACGAGGTATCAAAAGTCTCAGGTTTGATGTAACATGACAGCCTTATTATGGGATCAAGGATTTCGTCACACAAGGTACTGTAGGGCTAATATCAAGATAGGTGGTAGGGCCAAAAGGTTGAAAAGTTGAGGACTCTATCCATTTGGTGGACATACTCACTRTTGTAGCAATGCTTTAGCACAGGTATGTCTAGGTACTAGTATACTTACCACATTAACCATGTGTTGTAAACGATGTTGTAGCATTCATGACTACATCTCATAAACATCATACTTAAGGGACCCCTAATTTATAACTAAATTTCATTCCCAGTGATTATCTTTCTACTCACTTGTCTATTGCTTTCTAATATCTRATCATTGCAATTAACGTGTATTTAATTTTATCTTTATAAGTTACCAATTCCAATTTATCAAGCCATTCTTTGTAATATTCATACCATTGCCATAGCATCAATCCTCATGGGATCAATATCCACTTATCACTATATGACTTGTTAAGACCGTTTCTACTTGTGCGAGCTTGGTGAACTCATTCATAGTTATTCCATCATGAAAAACCACCAATAGAAGCATATAAGAGAAAAGATGCTAGCACTACCATCTAGAATGTATTATACATACATAAAAATAATTGAGTCAAATAGTGTTAAGAACATGAATTTCGTTGAGCCAAAAGACTTTATATTTTAGCATAATCAACTTGGCATTTTGGAACACTAATGATGAATCAAATAGTTAACAGCACACATGGGTATACTCTAAAGAACTAGAAGATTCTTTGCCAAATAACCTTTCATGAGTAGCCTGTTCGGAGGACAAGTTAATCGTTAGACCTTCCAATATGAAGTTTAAWAGTGAATCTCCCTCTGTGATCAATTCACCCACCATGTGGACCATTTCGTTAGTGTATGGTTTTGATTGATGCCTCTACTAGATGATACCATGTCTGCTTACTTTCAAATAGAAATACAGCATTTGCCAGACTACTTGCTCAAGTCATAAAACTATGAGCTCAATTCCTTGATTATTCAATCAAGAAACATACATCTTGACAATACTGATAAGTTTAGATCTCAAGCATTCGACGAGTATTGAATAGAAATTGGAGTTGATGGGCTGAACATTCATTTGCTCCAATTAATTGTTAGGCCATTACTTGTGAAATCAAAACTCCCAAATTATCCTTGAAGCCATGCCATATTTCATATTGGAAAATTGGTCTGTATAAGGCCAACTGTATATAATAAGTATTCTCCATTGTAGTACTTTTTTGGTCGAGAACTAGATGTTTCTCAATGAAGACTTGAAATTTATATTAGGTTTCATTAACCATCCATTATTCGATTGGAACCTTTAACAGGCAATTTGTCTATGACAAGATTTGCAAACCGTCATTTTGATGAAATGAAAGTTTCAATTTTTGGGGGAAAGAAACTATACCATGAAAAATAACATGATCTTTCCTGGAATAAAACAACTCTATCTATCGCAGTAATCAATTTAAATGAGAGGATGGAAAATTATTCATTAGCAAAGAGTTGCAAATCAACACTCATATTAATATGTTAATGCAAGAAAAGTGACAAAATTTAATTTACCAGTAGAAAATGTCCTAGCAAAAATTAGTGTCCCTGTAGGACATGTTGCTATAGCTAATGAATCTAACATGCGTCAAAAGCGCTGTCAACTAATTGGTTTCGAAGACCCCACACSTTGAAAGAGAAAAGTACAAGAGAAAAACCAGCAAATAGTTCCAATAGAACAAAATGAAAGAAAAGATTGATCAATTAAATGAGAATATTGAAGTTCTAATAGAGGCCCAAGTGTCTGAAAATAATAAATCTCAATAAACTATTTATTATCTCATAATTTGTAGGAACRAGAAAATATTGTTATAGACAATATCTTCGTCTTTAATATTACACTTGAAGTAATGAAAAATGAGGATCTTGAACCATAGTACATTAAAGACTGCCAAAATAAAGATGATTGACTACATTGGAAAAATGACATAAAAATGGAAATTGAATTCCTCAAAAAAAAAAAGAAAAGCATTTGGGCCTGTAGTTCGAAATCCTGAAAGTTTTATCCCTCTAGGATACAAGTGTGTCTTTGTAAGAAAGAAAAATGAGAAAAAWGAAATTACGAAATACCATTTATGTTGATGATTTAAACATAATGGGACTATTGAGGAGTTCAACAAAACTACGGAATAGTTGAAAGATGAATTTGAGATGAAAGTTCAAGGGAAGATAAAATTTTATCTTGATTTGCAAATTCAAAATTTCTATGAAAGATTATTTGTTTATCAATTCAAATAAACATGAAAAGTATAAAATGATTTTATATGAATAATGTGCATCCATTGGCATCACTCATAGTCTTCAAGTCACTTGAAATTAATAAAGTTCATTTCCATCCATTTGAAGATGGGAAAATGATTTTTGGTCCTCAAACATTGTACTTTAGTGCAATTAGTGCATTAACTTATCTTGCAAATTGCACTAGACCTAACATTGTCCTTTTTTGTAAATCTCTTTACAAGATGTAGTTCTTTACCCATTCAAACAGATTGGAATGGCGTTAAAAACATCCTTCGATACTTTGAAGGTACCATTGACATGGAGTTATATTATTCAAAAAAGTCTAAATATCCTTTAGTGGGATATGAAAATGTTACCTTTCTAATTTACATAAATTAAACTAAAACGCAAATAGGGTATGTGTTTACAGGTATAAGATTTGTTATATCCTRGAGATTTGGTAAGCAAACCCTAACAGCTACGTCCTCAAATCATTCAAAAATAATTATTCCAATCCATGAGGCAAGTCAATAATGAGGATTAACTTCAATAATAAAAAGGTCCAACTATACTATATGAAGATAATGCACCTTGCATTGCACAACTCGAAGGAGGCTACACCAAAGGAGATAGGAGAAATCATATCTCTCCAAATTGTTTTATACGCACGAGCTTTAGAAAAGTTGTGATATCAATATTCAATTGATTCGCTTAAATGACAATATGATAGACTTATTTACCACAGCATTTTYAATATCTAYATCCAGAAAAGTGATACATCATATTGGAATGCATTGACTCGAAAACATTTAGTGATCTATACCAAGGGGAGTAGGTGTACTCTTTTATTTCATTCAAGTTTTGTCCTACTAGTTTTCATGACAATGTTTTAACAAGGCAGCCATTAATGCTGCAATATCAATTGTACTCTTTTTTTCTAATTTAGCTTTATTTTTCCCACTAATTTTTCCCAGGTGATTGTTGCATAGATTAATCATTTAAGGGCAAAGGTTGTCAATAATTATATTTGTGAATGATTTTACTACCTTTAAAGTCATAGGTTTTAACCTCTTCATAGASAGAACTCTAATTCATATAATAATAGTTTCTTTCATAGTTCTTCTACAGACTTCTTCTTTCTCTTCTCTAATTACAACAAGAATGGYGATATGTTGTCAACTCGGAGATGTTTTGTGATAAAGGAAAAGAAATCTTGATTAATAACTTTTATGTTATTCTACTTATGTTTGGATTACTTCCACAAACAATTCCAGAACTTACTTAAATTCATAAAGACATTTATTTTACATCTTAATAAAGAAGAATTTTTTTATTCGAACAAAAATGTCAATTATTTCATATTTACAACGATGAAATCTCTTCCACAACCCACAATGATATGATAAATAGTAACTTAATATTGCTTAGTTTAAGACTTCACTAGTATCCAAATTACTATATATCCACTAATAAGACTAATTCATACAATTTAAAACAAGTATAAATGCCACCCTTGATTTCCTAATTTTGTTGACTTTCTTCAATATAGCTAATTAATTTCATTCAGGATTTGATTATTATAAATATTTAAATTCTTTTTTGGAAACGAAAAAAATATTAAAGGTTCTTTTGCGAAAAATTTAGGAAAACGTCAATGGCCCAAAAGTCTAATTACAAGGGTGATAGAGGCTTCAGAAAATGGAACCGATAAGATATGAAACCTCTAATTAAAATATAATAAATCAAAATTTTTATTTTTATTAAAAAAATTAGTGATTGTGTAATGACTTGTTCTTCTTATTCAGTCAAAATATTAYGCAAATGAATTTACTGCTAACTCTAATGAGTTAAATTGAAAATAGAGTCAAAAGTTTGAGTTCTTTTAGCATGTTATCGGTTTCGTTCGACTTGTTAGGATGGAATTGGTAGTAGAATGAATTAAGACCATTTTCGTAAGGGTTTGCAAAATTGTATCATTTAAGGTGTATGAAAATGGGGCCCGATCTAGGGAAAGCCCTCTTTTCTCCCATCTCATTCCGTGCAACTCCGAAGCCAGCCCTCAAATTTATGGTAAAGAACATCCATCTATCAGGTACAGCATATTTTTATTAGTATATGATAGTTTCTCTTTATATGATGAAGTGATGGATTGCCTTTCTCTRTGGTACCGGAAGAACTTCCCCCCACCTTCCCCTTTCCCAGGATAAGAAAGAAAAAATCCTTAATTTGGATAATAATTGAGGAAACTACTGCTGGTGGTGGTCAGGTTGTATAGTCTCGAGACTTATTGCAATGTGTGCATTTTTGCATTTGGCAGACTTGAGTAATGAAAGAATACAAACTAATAGAGAAACCATTAATTAAATATCTTTCATTTCTAGAATACGTAGAAAACTGATTGTTCCCTAAAATCATTTGTTGATTCTAAAACAGACGAACCCTCTCCTAAATATCCTAAAACAGATTATCAAAGGAGTTACAAGATGCTTTTTCTATAAAAACACCTCCGAAGTAGTTTCTGAAACCAGTGGGCTGACATCTTTGGAAATCTTTTAAGAGTACTAAAATCAATATAGACAATTTCAAAACGTGAAGTGTAGCCGATTCTCCATTCAAAATTATCGAGCAATGACCATGCAAAATATCCAATTAYATTTGCTCCATCATCTATTGCTTTCGTTAGTTCAGTCAAATATGCCTTGTAGTATTGGATCCTTGCAGTATCATTTAAGGCTCCAGGGAGGGTAACATTACCTGGTTGATCCATTCCTGCAAATYAAATATAATTCATATAAGCATTCATCATAATATAGAGTGATGATAGCTTCGAAGAATTGAATATTTATAYCATTTTCTGATAAAATGATGGGAATATTTCCATAATGCTCTTTAATACATCACGACTTTGTAGATTGCCCATGGTACATTATAAAGCCACTAAGAATTAGCCTATAGATGTGCAATAAGAGATGCAAATGAGTCATTTTTTGGTGAGACATTTCAATTTCCTTGAATGCAATTTGAATTTTGAATAAGTTACCACTGGACCAATTGGCACTCCGTTCTTGTCATCTGCATATTTGTATCATTCATAAGTCATGTTCAAACAGGAAAAAAAAAATTGCAAATTTTGAGTATTATTTTAAGGGTATTAAAGATGATCTTACAAGCAAATCCACATTGCCAATSTTGCTGATAGCTAAATTCTGTATAGTTTTGTGGAGGTAAATGGTACATGTAATAAGTCGTATAGTGATTGAGACCCAAATACTCAAAAGAACCTTTGATCAACTCCTTTTCTGCAATTGAGAACTTGGGTAGTCTATCCCCCACAATATCTATCGTTGTTTGTGGGTAGTCWCCATATACCAAAGGATTCAAAAACCTAAAATAAGAATGTTAATTAAGAGGGAGACTTATGGACATSCATAAAAGAAATGGCACATGATTTATTCGGAATAAATTCTCACCATCCAGGATGAAAGTCTTTTGCCCTTTGAGCCGCAAAATTATCTAATTTACCATTTGTGAGAGGTTCATACCAAACAAAGTCCAAGAGAATGCCAAATTTACCGTTCTATTCTGCCCGCAAGTAGACAACTTTGTATSAATATTTTGTACAGATTTCCCTACAAAGTTATAAGAAAWATAAACTTTACTTGATACTTGGYGCGATATCTATTGGCAGCTGCTGCATGAGCCTTGATAAGGTTATGGCCAACTATGTAAGGTTCAGTGCCAGAATTTCCTGTTGCGCAATTTCCAAAAGCTTTGGAACACCTTCCGGGCGCAAAGTAACCATTATCATATCCAAGAGAAGCAACGTCTTTAGGTTCATTGAATGAGAACCAGTTCTTCACTCTATCTCCAAATGTCTTGAAACAAAACTCCGCATAATCAACATAGTCTTTCCTGCAAAGATCAAAGATAATAGAGAGAAAAAGTACCAATTAATATGTCAAAGAATAACGCATGGCTTCAAGGGAGCAATCTTTAACTCACACTGATGGCTCGCTCAACCATCCCAAGTATCTGTCTTCAAGTGCTTGAGGAAGATCATAGTGATTGAGATTAGCATAAGGTGGTAATTCCTGCAAAATATATTCAAAAGCAGGAATTTAGTACAACTTATGTACTATCTTTATAATCTAGAAAGCAGGCAAACCTGAAGATTAATTTTACCTCTTAGGATCATAAAATCGATCAATCGGTTATAGTAATCAACCCCCTTCCAATTGACTTCGCCAGTTCCACATATGTTAGAAGATGTAGAAGTGTTCAAAAGACATACGGTAGTAGCTAATGAATTAAAGAAGTGAAAAGAGGAGGATGAAGAATTACTTGGAAATATTCTGGACCATGAAATTGAAAATCGATAGGCTTCAAAGCTGAAATTTACCATGAGTTCAATGTCTTCCTGTACATATATTTAAATATCAAGATTCCAAGAAACAGAAATATGTAAAACACAAAATGCTCAGAGAACTCGATTGGCTTTGATCAAATAAAAAAAAGCTTAAATGTTAACTTGTAACGGTGGTACTGATCTACGGTAACATCAGCGGTAGCATTGTTAGGTTCAATACCTATATTTGAAGTTGAAAAAAAAAAAAAAAAAGAAGAAGGGAAGATCATCTTAGTGATCAATATATCCAAAAAAACAAATGGTGAAGAAATGACATTTACTAGGCTGTTTGATGAATACATCCCAAACGCTAGGTCCCCGGCCATCTTTATCTGCCATGCCTTCAACTTGGTAAGCTGATGTTGCAGTTCCCCACAGAAATCCCACCGGAAATGACTTGCGGCTGAGACMTCCGGTATCAAGATCCTGTTCCGAGAACACTAATGGTTCATCTTCTTGGCTACCCCGTATACTAGAAATTGACTGCAATGCTAGAGTGATGAACAAAAAGAAAGAAGAGCACTGCTTTACTCATCTTCACTTCACAGTAAACTTGGATAGGGTGTGGTTATGTTTAACTTAGGCAGTGAGCCGCAATTTATACACATAAAATCTTCCAAATGTAAGTTTCGTATTCACTTAAAAGTAGCTCTGTATTGATTCTATATCTCAATGTTTAGGCTATTTTCACCCTAATTTGTTAGTCTGGTTTATCTCCTGATAAACAAAATTTCAACAGAATTTTTCAAGATTTAAGAATGTTGAATTTTGTTCCTTCTACCAGMTTTTATTGGATAAAATTTCTTGAAATTTAAAATTATATTATTTAGTCTTCTTAAATAAGAGAAAGTAATAGATGATTTTCTGTTATGTTAATTAGATTTTCACCCTATTTTGTTAGTATGTTTKTACACTATGAGATTCTTATTTTTCAACATCTAACAGCTTTAGTATCAACTCTGTTCCATCTATCAAATTTTTACTAGTATCAAATCTTTCAAAGTTTAAAATCATCTAAATTACTTAGTCTTCTAATATTCTTATATTTGAGAATAATAACAAATAGTCTAACTTTGCAATTTTTACATTTTTATATTCTTTTACCACTAACCTCCATTGGGAGAGTAATATTATTGGTTAATATGTTTTATCTGGGGGGGGCTTGTAGCTGAACCCAGGTTTGAGAAATAATGTAATGATCTATTTTCACTTAGGGATGATATATTATGTACAATCTATTCATTTCTTGTATTGGTCTATAATTTATAAAAGTAAATTATTTTCAAGATTTTTTTGAAAATTAAATGAAGTTTAATAACTAATTCATTAGTATGCTAGATTTCTATGGGTAAAGATTTTATATATGATCTAATTTGTGTTTAACTTTTGCAATTTTTATAATTCAATTATTATATACATATCTCAAGTGTAGAGATCGAATATTATTTATTATACTTTGATATATTGAAAAAGCAGATGTGAATCTAACTATTTGATTTTGCCCAGATTGATTTCAACAACTTTGAGCTGGGATCGCTTTCCAACATTCTTACCCAAGTTGATAGTAACGCATTGCGTTATTTTACTCTTTTTTTTCCTAAATAATGATRAAAATTTAAAGTTATTATACTTAATYATTTAGTTATTAAAAAATATTAACTTAGAAGTATCTGTTATATCTATTTGAAGCCTATACATGCATTGCATATGATGCAATCTTGACAAATTTATATTATTATTTATGTTGTAATTATAGAAATAAAAAAAGAAAAAGTCTTGTACTTAGGAAAGGAAGAGGAAAATAGAAGTAAGGAGAAATCGGTAGACTAATTGTCATCATTATTATATAAATCAAAGTCTTGTATCTATAGAAGTTAAATCCCTAGGTCCAAAAACAGGAAATTCATTTTTAAATATAATTTATAAACACTTCCCTTAAATGACTAAGCTATACAACAACTAACATTGMAACTTATTTGGAAAAAATCTCACTGTGAACAAATTAAATCAAACTACGAAAAAATAGTACATTTGATTATGGCATATTAATGACTATCCTATTGAAACATTGTTAGGAAAGCTCATTAGAACAAAATTTGGATGAAGGAAAAAGAGTATATATCTACTTCTGCTAAAATAAATTAATAAAGGTCTTTGAATTATTTAATAAAAATTAAATGCTTCGAAGAATTTATTTAAATAATTATCTAGAAATCCATATAAATAAGTAGGGATTACATTCATCAGACGCATATCAAGGTTTTCAAATGATGCTAAGCTTACAAGATATTTATTTACTACGGGTAAATATGTTTCTTCATAATCAATAGCTATGAAAAACTTTGAGTTAYTAATCGTGCTTTATATCTCACGACTTCATTATTTTCATATCCAACTTTTTTTTCACCTTCTGGTATTTGAACTRCAGGTTCAAAAACCTCAAAATTTTGTAAGTGAGCTTAATTTTGATTGAWTTGCATCTTTTCATTTCGCTTAATCATGTTTATGTTGACCTATTCAACTTACTTTGGTTTAAAAACCTTATTATCATTTATGATATTGAGAGCTTTGTATTACTTACTTTGAAGAACTTGAATTTCTTCATCAATTATCTCTTAGTTCTCTTCAATAACATTTAATTTATCAATATGGCCATTTTGATCAWATAATCTCATTTTATTTGAATGAATTTTATCTTTAGAACCAAGAGGGCGGCACGCTTCTGATGTGCTTTAGAATCAAGAGGTTTGTCATGCTATTTGCATACTTTAGAATCACTACCACACTTCTAGCACTTTCTTGAATCAGTATCTAGTATATCAATATTTTGTCCAGTTAAATATTACATCTGGATGGGAACATTTACTTATCCAAATTGTATAGACAAGAAAACTAGAGTTTTATCTGATTGACCGACCTAACATGAATATAGCTAGATYTGAATTCATAATCTAACAAAGTGCTTTAATTTGATTTTGTTCCAAATTTATTTGATAATTACTTTTAAAATATGATTTAGATTATAAGATGATCCTTGTGTGTACAGTTTTTTTTTTTTTTTTTTTGTCATTTTGTTCCGCTGTTTGTTTATATTATTACATTTTCTTCTTCCAGTCATGTTTCGACCAGCTTGGCCTTTGTTATTTTTGGTGCCACCTCTTAATTTGGTGGCTAGTCGTGCTTCCTTTGTTGGTTACAATAAAAAGACAGTGTTAGTTAATGCCTCTTGACATCTTTTTATGTATGTCAAGATGGAAAATACTAAACTGATCAAGGTTGAGCCGAGGAAATTGGTTTAATTAGTGGGTTTCATGCAAAATTCATTCACTAMAAAWAAAATAAATATAAAGTCTATAATTATAAAAGCGCAATATCCCTCTAAAATTACTTGCACCAAAGCAAAAATGTATCTTTTTTACCATTTTAATTATAAGCTTGAACGGGAGCCATGTGGTACTTACCAAAAATGTCACTGAGTCGTGGCAATACAACATTACTCTTCCCATAATTAGCATATGCAATCTTGATTTGATTTTGCTTTATTATTTTCTTCTTGTGAGTTGGCTGTTGGCTTGTTTACCTTATTGTTCTTTGCTTATTTTCTTGGTCTTTCTTTCTTGGCTCTCCATTGACAATTTCCTTTTCTTTCATTGCTTTACTTTTTTTCCTTATTCTTYTATTTAGGCCTTAGATTATTTCATGCTTTCGTACTAATTGTATTAATATTTTCTTTTATCTATTTTCCTTAAATATAACTTTTTTTGTGCCAACTCAAACTCCGATGTGTCATTAGTGTTGTACGTGCCTTACTTATCTCTCGACAATAAAAACACTAGAACAATCAAAATATATCTAAAATCATAAATAGAATATAAACGTCTCATTTACACTCCCAAATGTACAGAACTACRAACATAAAACATATGAGAATACAACTCTCAAATGACAGTACATACACTCAACCATTATAAATTCTAAACAAATTATTTGAAACCTCCAGGTATCACAAAATCTATATGTGACAAAATTCTTCTACGCCCAAAGTTACTTGACCTCTCTAAGTGTCTGCACTTGCTACTAAAATATGTGATATTGACTGAGCTAGCTTAGTGAGTCCTATGTGTGTGTGATAGTGTACAATTTTAGTAAATCATATTCAGAAAACTATGGTACTTCAGTTCGAATAAGACAAGATCAAAATATTGTTTGCAAACCACTATTTTTATAGAAATAGTTTGAAAGAACTCAATGCTTGAACAAAATAAACATGTCAAGTTTAATAAAACGTTTCATGCCAAGTATACAGTCAAGAAAATCAAACCTTAACCATAAGAGATTCACTCTATCGAGTCAAKATCTACCGAACTTATCTCTCCATAAGCATGCAATTTTCAATCGAACYCGCGAATAGTAACAAGTAAGTCGGTTAGCCGTAGCTCTAGGAGTTGGTCACCTCTCGGTTAAACCTCGTAACCAAGGGTATAAATGTCCAACATATACCGTGGGTACCATATGGCGCAACCGTCCTCCCAATATGGTCTCCACTCGTCATAGGTATAATCCACCAGTTTTTCGCCATTTGGCAACTCCCGAAGAACTATCATCCAGGCGGCTCAAGAGGTACTCGCAGTGAATAACAGCCAAGCACAGTACTTTGCCCATTAGACTAATACTTGGAATCACTGAGTGAGTACTCAATCATCACAATATGTACACAATCAAAGTCTATCTCAATAAAAAACTTGATGCACAAGTAAAACAATGAACTCATGAAACTCATGATTAAATCCATGTCAAGTATAAAAATAACTGTTCAATATCTAAATCCAAGTATTTATGTCAATTGAGTACACATGTGGTTGAATAGAATACTCCATCTAATAGATCATGTCGTACTGAAATCTATGATATGTAAAATCATTTAGAAAAGTATGTACAATAGTTCTTTAAAAGAGTTTGAAGAGTATTCTTTTTAAAACATTTGAAGTGCCTTGGAAACATCTTTCTAGAGTACGATGTACAAAACCACATACTTTAGGAGGCTAATAAGATGGAAGGACTCCCCTTAAAACATTCAAGAATATTTAAAACACTTCTAGAGTACAAAATCATCCATTCTTGAAAGTTTAAAATGTAGAAAGACTCAACTGGTATCCTGGATTGTATATTGAACTTTTAATTTTCTCGATATCATGTCCTATAATCAGATTATAAGAAATCATCTTAGTCTATGTCTAGTAATGAAGTTACGATAATCATAAGAAAGTAAATTATTCCCTAATTTTTACATGAAACCCAAGATCCCAGTGAAACCAAATTTAGGATTTCTGAAAAATTGAATTTTTGTCTTTTAACAATAAGCAGTTTGAAGGAATAATAGTTTGAGTTTATTCATTTTGCAAAAGGTTACTATGAGAAATTTCATACCTTTGAAAATCAACTATTACATGAAGCATCTTCTCCTATTGCCCTAAATGGGGCAATTACAATGATCTGTCAATTTGCCACTACAATTTATCATTAAGCACTAAATCTTCTACAAGAGTGTCATGCACATTGATTGCCTAAGTAAGCAGTGTCCTAGTTTTCTTATTGATCCTATAGCTAGAAACATGGTTGATTCTCAATATTGCAGGTTTACTCAAGAAATTTCCATTGCTCAAAATATTTGGGACAAGATAATAATATCAATACTCATTCTTGCAAAATGTGGAAGGAGTGACCTCTTTCGCCAACAAGATTATTGTATGAACAAGTGAAAGGGAGATATTTTGTAGTCCTATAATAGCACCTTGGATTCTCTTTATTTATTCTCATAACTTAAATGAAAATTATGCCATTGATAGTATGGATTTCACGACCATTGAAGTCAATTGTCAAGAAACTCAAACCACCTTGGTTTCCAAATCCAACCAGTGAACACATAGCATATAGTTCTCTTATATTTTCCTTACTAAAATTGCCTATAGAATAAAAATATCATTATTGGTTCTGAAATTCAATCTTGCTTTAAACCATTTGAGAAAACAACCTATGGTAGAAAGTGAGTTACGGATTTGCTATAGAGAAGGATAAACACTGGAAGTTTAGACGGTGATAAGGGGCCTGAATAGGAGACAAAGTCAAAGAATTAGAAGGTCAACAGGTAACATTCGTTACAAATCTTGCAAAAATATCAACGGAGCGCAACAAGTCAATTTTGGAGTGCAAAAAATTAGAACCAACATGAAAAGGACAATAATAAAAAGAAAAGAAAAATTATCGTTTCCATGGCTGAAAACTAAAACTTGAATTAAAGAAACACAGAAAGAAAGAGACATGTCTAAAAGTGATAAATTTTTGGTAGGAATTTGTCAAGATATACTAACAAATTTGTGCATCAGAGATTTAATCACCAAATTCATCATTTCTTAACCGCTCAAAACAAAAATCAGATCAAATTTTCAATAGAAGAATTTGAACTTACCTATTTATGTTATTCTTCCATTCCCATTTTCAACTTGATACACTAAAACTTCCAAAAAGAAGATAACATGAAATAGAAGATAAAAACCACATAAAAATGACTTGGACAAAATGCAAGAACAAACCTGAGAAAACTGAGAAACTTAAAGGTCGAGAAAGAGTGAGAGAAAATTGCAGCCTGAAGGATGAAGTAGAGGAAAAGAAACCGAATAAAGAAGATGGATATATGAGAAGAGAAATGAGGCGGTGGAGAGTAAAGAAATAGGAGAACAATGTAAAGAAATATAGTAAAATTTGTGACTATGATGGTGATGGCTACGACAAGAAAAATTCATTAAAAACAAATAGAAGAAATAGTGAGACGGTGGGAAATGGTTTGGTGACAGCAAGATAAGCATGAAAGAATGATCTTGAAAAGAGATAAAAMGATGAGAAAAGTGAAGGAAAAATTGGCARTGGTGAATTAGTGGAAAAAAAAAAGATAATGCACTTAAAATAATACGAAAATGTGATGGTGGTGTTGGTGGAAAAATGACAAGAAAACATGAGAAAATGATTAAGAAATACAAATAAGAAAAATAATTAAAAAAGAATAAGTCCGACTTAAAAAAACAAATCGTATTATTATTTTAAACAATACTAGGTTTCATTTTCTTCTAATAAATATTATTTTTTGAATTCCTTCTAACCAACGAACCAAACTACGATTCAATTATTTACAATATTTAGTAAATATATAACTAAGTAAGCATATTATAATTTTGAAATTCTTTAATTTGTCAATATCTCTATTAATCACATAATCGTGTTTTACGAGATCTATATTAACGAATACTAACTGGTAAAATTAAGGTTTTACATTTTTCCTTACTTGTAATTTTTTATTATGTATTATACACTTCTTAAAATAAAATTAGATATATACTAAATATTAATATTTTAAAAGGAATTGCAAAGAAAAGTGAAAGTTTGGTCGATAATGCTTAATTTAAATCTCGTCCAATCCCAATTAAATGGAATCTTAAATAGAGAAGACTGTTCCACTTACTGAGTAAATTACTCACTCTATTTGAGCTCGTCATCTTCTAGTATATTTTCCTACTATATTTTCCTAATACATCAATTAYAGTCTAACACGTATATATCTTAACTCCTAAAATGAAGAAAGAGAGATGTTAAAACGGGTTAAGGACATATTCACATCATATTCTAATTGGTGGATAGAGGTTTGTAGTAGGGAGTGTTGTAGGAAAGTATACTACAAGATTCCCAGCCCTCTACCTGTAGGATGAATTTCGAGTATAAGCTCGATGACATTTGGGTGAGAGCTTGAACTCCATAATGAATCCATACTGAAGAATATTTTACAATTTCCAATTTTATTTTAATACAATTAGCTGAGAGACTGTTGTATATTACTTTATTGTGGCTAATTTATGGATGTAAGAGAATGAAAGTAAGTTTGAGCAATGGAGTTCTATTTATCAATAAGGTTGATATGATATTTGAAATGCCTAAGAGGAGGAATATATTAGGACTTAACAAATTTTTTACCCTCAATCAAATTAGGCTAACTAACCCAATACTAAAAGACAATCAATAGAGATAATTAATAATATATGAAGTGCTATAACAATAACACCTCAAAATCTATCCAATAGTAATAATCAATCTAATTCAATAAGATGAATGGCCAACAATGTTGTAATATATGCAATTAATATCTAATTAACCTAAGTGAAACTATATTAGCTACAATTAATACAAATCTCAAAGTAAAGATGTGCAATTTAAATCAAAATCTACAGCCACTACCAAGGATACCCCTAAGATTTCAAACTTCCACTAATCTTGTGTAATTACATAAAATTTATATAAACAAGGTTAGTATCACATAGCCAAACTTTTTCTAACTCAAGAGAGGTGCACCTTCCTAGGGTTTTACACAAGTAACCTCTTAATCAACACCAAATGTAAATTTGTAATCAAACTTACCTTAAGTAGGATGAGTTTTACAATAGAAGCTCAAAATGAATCCCTTCAAGGATGGAGATACAACTTCAAGCTCTAATCACACCTTTGAGAAAATTTCTATAAGAGGAATAAAGCTCAAGTAATGTGTCTTGTGAGAATATGAAGATTTAGCTTAATAAATGATGATTGTAYRATTGATAACTCAAAGATTTTTCTTTTGTGTTAATAGCTCAATCTCATAGTTTTAAGRTATCCTAAAAATGAGCATATATAGTGAAAAAAATAAGTTTTAGTCAAATAGCTATTGAACTAGACGTTAGACACTAATTTTGAAAAATTCCGATTGCATAGACGCACCCCTGCATCCTTGTTGTCGTCCATGAGTGCGTCCTTAAGGTTTCTGAACCTTTTAGACAACCACGGACGGTATATATGACCACAGACTAAAGCTAAGGATGATTCAACTATTCATAGCATGCGTCCTTGCCCACATAAAATGTAAAAATCAATCTTTTTCAAGTCAAACGTGTATTGTATATGGACTAGTGTTTCTCAAAAATTCTTTTTGTGATATGAGATGAGTTATGTGAACTTCTGTAAAAGGGTTTATGAGCTTTATGACCTTAAAACGAACTATCGAAGGGATTAGTCACAATAGGAAATATAACTCTACGACTCATTAAACTAAACATGACTAATCTATTATCTTCAAGTCTTAAATAGTTGTAGCTTCAAGGTATATTAGACTTGAGGATCTTTACTTCTCCATGTGAATTGTATGTAATGAAGTTCATTTCAATAGATATACCTGTGCGTCAACTTCCTAACTATAAGACAAGCTCATGGGATCATTAGTAATATTCAATGTTTTGTGTCTTTACCTGGAGATCATTCCACCACTCAAAATACCCATGTAACTTCATTCAATTCTCATGGATATACATGTTTAATTTATGATTGCTAAACTGGAAGCACTTTAGCCCCTTTAAAAATGTACTAAATTTATGTTTCCTATTATGCACAGTAAATGGTTGTCAAAGGAACTAAGTCTGAGTCTTTTGGTGGTAGGAGCAGCTGCAAGAACAATATCTTTGCCTTTCCAATGAGCACAACCATTTGATGCTTTGCTTCATGATGGATATGAGCAAAGGTTTGCTGCATGGTAGGGAACATAAGTGGCAACACCTCGCTCCTAACTTTGTCTAGTCAATTGTCCTAGATATCCAAAAACACGTACATCCAGTCTTCTTGAAGGAAAAGCTTATACTCGTGAATATCAACCATACACCTACTGGATAAATGCATTGGGAGTCAAACTCACACTATAACCCTTGAAGGGCATTTTAGTATTTTTTTTTTTTTTTTTTCATGAAACCAACAACTTGTTTAGTTGAATCACACTACATCAATGTTCATAGACATTAATGTGTCACTACTATTGAAGAAAGTGGTAGCAACAACAAATGTGCACCAACTTATTTATCGGAAACCAAATACAGTTCCCTATTAAGGAGGAGTCCTTGGAATTAATCAATCAGTGTTTTAAATTAAATTTTTTGCATGCAATTTTTGGAAGAATGTCCGGTAAAGGTGGTTATGGTATATCGCCATTGATGTATACTAATTTTCCTTTGCCAAAGATATATATTTGACAACTTGGGACCAGATGGCATAGTTGATTTCATCCAACTTACTGTCGATTGGTGTAGCAGACGTTTAGATGGTCAAGGTTGATAGTTAAACTTGGGTAAGAGCTTAGCCATTTTTCTGTGAATCAAGAAAAGATGGAACTTAGAAACACCAATAAGGCTCTGTGACGAAGTTCGATATTGATATGGCAAACAGTGAACTATGGAGGGAAGCAAAGGTGAGGGTTTGCTAGTTTTTAGGATTTTGCTCTGATACCATGTCAAGGGGTTTTGTTCTCTTTATTTCAATTGAAAATATCCTAATATATTTTCCTTTCTATTGATTTCCCTTCCCTGTACAACTCATGCCAAAAAATTATGCATGGAAAAATTATTTTTATTAGAAGTATGACCAGTAAACTAATTAACAAAATTTGCTTATGTTTTGACTTATCGGATGGAAGAGAAGGGCAACAATGGATTACAAAATGAAGTTCATCCTCTAGCTAAAGTTATCACCAATTACATCAAGAGATATGATATATTAAAGCTGCAAAGGTGAGACGTTGCTTTAGTTGATTGAATATTGCTTTAGTTGCTCCTTAAACAAAAAAGTGCTTCACTTTCCCCAAATGTGCAACCGATGAAACAAAAAGGGAAATGGGATACTCTTGACTTTCCAGTCCTAGCAAACGCTTTCATGAGAGCCATGAGTTAAGATAGATAGCAACAGAATTTTTCTTTTGATTGTGAATGAAACGATCTTTAAATTCTTTAATCGAGTAAAAGGAACAAGTACTAAAGGGAAAAAAAGAGAGGCTATTTTCCTATAACCTTTCTTTTTTTTTTTTTACCTTGGAAGTGAATTTTTTTGAGTAAGTTTGTCAATTTGTTAATGACAGTTTTTAAGCATCTTGAAATCCCTTTTTCCCCTTTACTTCGAAATTTTTTTCCATGTTAAAAATTGGATTGTTATTTTTTTGGTACTGTTTATGTGATTTTAGTGCTTATCTAGCTTTGGCATAATGAATTATATGTTCGTTTAATCTTTTTCAACAGGTTTTAGTACCATAGTACAAGTAGGTTCACGAATGTTAAGCATTCTTGTTGTTGATTAAATATAATTAAAAAAAGATACTCTTGACCTTTTAAACAGTTGCAGCAAAGATTAATGAATGAAAAGAAACACATTATAATCCTCTCCCTACTAACCTGAAGGTTGATGCTCCTACAAAAGCCGATGTTGCATCGTCATTTTTCGTTGGTGCAATTGAATTAATAAATGAATAAAAGAAGCAATCTTTTACAAACATTTCTTTTAGGATAAAAATTATTACAATCAATTAATTCAACAATTAGATTATTGAAGTTATCGGTTATTAGTATGTGGTTTTTATTTTTAACTATAGGTATTCTTTCGAGAGTTGTATGAGCTAAAGAAGCATGGGGATCGTATTGGAATTGGGTTCCAAATGAAATTTGAGCTACATCTAGAAAATAAAATAGTCAGAAATTCAACTAAAAAGGGAAATGGGATACTCACAGTCTTCGAAGGAAAAGTGTGAAAGGCTAAGGGAGCAAAGAATCTAGGATTGAGCAAAAAGCCACTAGAGGAGATCTTTGATGAGAAATGTGCAGTCTTATGGAGTAAATAATGAATCTAGCATTGACTGTATTAGTCTCTCAGCATTTGTTTAATCCAATTCTATAGAAAATAAAAGAGACTTCCTCTTTGATCGACTCTCATGAAAATGATGAAGATTGACAACAGAGTTAAAAGATAAGTTATTTGTATGTTTTGATGGTAAAAGTAGGTTCATAATTTACTTCAGGTATTCCTCTCGTGGCTTAATTTAGTATCACTTGTATATGGGTTTTAGAGTTTACCTGAGGTTTAGAGATGGACTCGACTTGGAGAGACAATTGATTAAATGGTACAAATTGGGGAGACAATGAAAAGGCTGGTGGTGCTACTTCAATTTCATTCTCATTGTCTGCTTTATGACCGACTATCATTTAAAGTATGACCAGCCTACTCATTTTGACTTTCCAAGTTTCCATTACTTGTAAAATCTTCCAAGTCGTTCAGAATCTGCAATTCATCTCTTCTCTCCTCTTGAAATGGGAAATCAAGGACAACATAATACATTTCATTCTTATGAAAGATAACTCCAAGTGTAACATACATCTTGCCAAAAGGAGAAACACTGATAACTTTCTGATACAAGTCATAGCTCACAAATRCGTATCGAATAGCTTGAGATTCCTATTTATTTCTAAAGGATTTGTGAAGATGTACGAAAGTTAACATCTGAGTATTCTAGCTAGGTGGCAAATTTGGCACAACAGGAGCACATATTGTCCCATGAAGCACATGGGGAGGAGTCTTAAGTTGTAGTGAACTTGACGGTAAATGATTAATGAGATAAGTTGCAACTGTGATAGTGTCCTTAGAACTTGGATGTCCTTAAAAATACAAAATTTAGACCAAAATGTCAAAATACAATGCAAAGTAGCAATAGACAATGGGTTATAGGTAAGAGATAGAACAACCAAAACTGAACTTTAAAATTTAGGATAAACAGCATCAATTGATCCGAACTTTAGCGATTTTTGAGTTTTTGCCCTTAAACTTCAAACTATGTTGGTCTTGCCTTGGACTTATAAAACATATCAAACATTGCCCTTCCGTCAAAAATTTTCGTTTAAACTCTAATGGAGACCAATTTCAAGGGTATTTTGGTCATTTCATTCTATAAAATCTTAATAGCAATTTTTTATTTACTTTTCATTTTTTTTTCCTTTTTCTTTCCTTTTGTGTCCTTTTCCTCCTTAGAACCTCCTGCTACCGCAGCTGCTTCCACCATCATCTCAGGTAAGCTTATCTCCTATTCTCCTTTTCACCTTCTTCTCCTTTCCTCTTCTTCTCCTCCATTATTCTTCTCCTTTATCTCCCACAACCTCCTTCTGCCACTTTTTCCCTCTCTCTTTCTATCTCTGTGTGGATTTCTCTATCTCGCCTTTATTTTTTCTTCTTCTCTCTTTCCTTCTCCTCCTCCTCCCGCCAACCCTCGTGCTGAAGCAGTAGCATCGATGCCATTGCAGCTTTGATGTCACTACAACCACAGAGCAAGATCAAGACGAAAGAGAAGAAGGAAGCAGTGGAAGAAGCAAATCAAGATCAAGAAAAGAGGGTGGCGGCTAGGGTTAGAAGGAAGAAGGAGAACAAAAATGTGGTGGCTAGGTTTAGAAGGAGGAAAGAGAAGGAGAAGGTGTGACTAGGGTTAGGATGAGGAAAGAGAAGAAGGAGAAGAAAAGAAAAAAAGGAAAAAAATAAAAAGTTAATTACAAAATATTATTAAGATGACTATTAATCGAATTGATAAAAATAACCTTGAAAATAGGACTATGTTAAGTTGTAAACGGAGATTTTGGACGGAAGGATAACATTTGCCACGTTTTAAAGGTTCAATGGCAAGAACTACACACCTTGAAATATAATGGCAAAAACTCAAAAAAGACTAAAGTTTCAGAGCAAGAGATGTTGTTTTTGCTTAAACTTAAATTTTTTTGTAAGAGTAACTAAGCATTCTGCAATCACTCCCTCTATTTCAAATTAATTGTCCTTTTGAAAGAGATTATGCATATTATAAAAGCCTTGACACGGAGTTAAAAATGACAATTATTTTCAAAAAAGGAGAAATAAACGAGGAGGAGTACGATTGCTGTGGATATTGTAGATTGTTTAGATGATTTCAAAGACTAAACATGATTAGTGTCAAACATTGACACAAAAACTTGACAATACATTAAGCAAAAAAACAATGAAGGAAGAAAGTTACTTTCGAGCCTGGGATTGGGCTTGGACCTATACGCTAGATAAAAGTTTATTAACTAAAGGAAATCAAAGTTATTATCAAGAGGAGATTGTGCACATAAATTGGATTTACTTGGAGAGTATATAAGTACATTCTATATTTCTAACTTTACTCCTTCTAATGCAGGTGATGATTTGAGGACAAATCCTTTTCAAGAATGGGAGAACGATGAAGGTGATGTCACAAAGAGGCCAACAAATTTCAAAATTTGTATCCGTTCAAAAAAGTGGTGATAGTGAGCTTATTCGTGACTAGTTAAGTCTTTTAGGAGGATCAAATGRTAAGATTAAGGATAAAATATTTAAAAAGATTTTAAATAAACTRATTCTTAAAAAAAAAATTGTGTTTAGAAATGTCTAAATGAAATCTAAATCATATTGTAGGTTACACGATTATTGATTCCTTGTGTAAATGAAGAAATCAAATATAATTTTTTTTTTTTTTTTTTTTTGGAGCGGACACACGCACACAACACCTGCAAAGACAGCTCTAATCTCAATAGCTCCTGCAACTATATATTTTCTATTTTATAAACTCAACTGGAATCAAATTACAACATTTCCGGCGTTTCGTAATAATCTCTCCTGCAGAGAAGTTAAGAAGACATAATTCACACGCAACTGGACCTTTATAAGAATCTCGCGCCTTTCATCACTCAGTTTCTTTTCTTTCCATGATCATTTACCCCTCAGCCCTCTTCCCGCGTAATTTTTCGAGGCTTAGATATTTTTGCATTGCGGCTTTCGCTGCTTCCTCTCTATCTCTCTATCTTTCGGGGAGCAACCTCCAGGCCTGGTACCATGGAAGAAATCGACGAAACAGAGGCTGTAAATCAGGTAATTCACTTCTCAATGCTACACCTAATCGAAATTTAATAGAGTATTGCTACTTGCAGGAGCATAATTCATTTTATCCTATCTAACTTTGCATTCTAAGACAAGCACTGATACAGTTCGGGTTTCACGTCGTTTAAATAATTTTCTGCACTATTTATAACGTAAATTAYGAACCGGGAATCGAAAAAAAAGAATAAAAGAAAAGAGGAACACTCTGAAATCATCAGCGTCTTAAGCTACTTGAGGCAGAGGAAAGTGGAATTGCAGAAATAACAAAAGGAGGAAAGTCAATGCACTTGGCTTCCAGTTGTAAGCTTGGAAAGAGGGAGGACATTTAGTCTTTGCCTCCTTCCCACCCCCCGCGGTTGTTGTGTCTCTCGACTTCTTCTGGCTTCTGAACTAAGAGAAGCCAATTGTAGTTCAATACGTTTAGTTTTGTTAGTAAAAGAGGAATATACAAATAAAAGAAATCTTGCACGCATCAATATTAAGGTTCAGAGAATGTATAAGCGAATTATGAGATGAGGCTATTGAAATCTGTAGCGGGTTTTTTTGAGCTAGAGATGCACAAGTTTCATTTCCCGAGTTTGGGCTCCTAGCAATGGAGGATTTCCAACTTTTTAGCTTACAAGTTCCTATTTTACCCAATTGGATGTTTTACTTTTGAAGCTTCAATTTCCATTTAGATGCATGTAATTGCTGGTCACCTTGTTGGGCATCGTAAGAATTCACTATTGGATTGGATTGCAAGATCTGGAAATTAGAATTAAACGATATTGACCAATGAACTTAAAGTCTGAAAGATAATTACTGAAGCTAGTACTTATTATGTTGCTGACAATGATGTTCCTTACGGGATCTTCCTTTAATGAGGCTTTACATGTAGGTTTTCATGGCTTGTCTCATGCATGGTGAAAGGTGCGGTTCTAAAACATTTCCACCTGCTAATGCTCCCTAATGCTAACACTTGTGTATGGTTGGGAGGTCAATATAGTGGCTACAAGTGCTACTAAATATGGAGTTTATACTCTATTCATAAACTCAATTGGAAGAGTTTATAAGAATTTATATAAATCTTCAGAATTGGAGTTTCCTATTATGATCCGAGTGTTCGGCAACTCAATGTGCTAGAATTTTGTGAAGATGGAGAAGATTTTCCTCTAATTGAGATGGGTATGAATTTTTACTCCACTGCAAAGTGAAACTATATATAACTTTTTTATATTTCTTTCTAGAGTTCTCATGGTAAGTTTTGATTTCAGTTCTACAAGACCATTTAGTTCTTAGGTGTTGTTCTGGAAATTCCAGAAAAACTGCAATTATGTTGTCCCGTTAATGGATAACCTGTTATATAATATGTAATTCTGGTTCAGTAAAATATCAAGCCAAGCCCTCTATCATATACACAAGCACGAAAAGTGAGGAACGTTTGTTGGCTGCTTTAGAAAGAAATGGTATGCTGCTCAGTGAAATAGCAGTTAATTACACATTCTTCTTGTCAGAGCTTTTACTTACAATCTCAAGTTATGCAGATGGAACAAATGAGGCTTCTATTGTAAAGCTTGTCAAAAGTTCATTATTCAGCTATGAGCAAGCATGGCACAGGTGTAGCTTGTACCGCAGATTGCACAACATTGGTTTCCTTATTTGTCTAACTATATTTGTGAAGCATGTCCTGCAAAATGAGGACATTTGCTTCTTATGATATTTCATGAGCCATTAATGAAACTAAAAATCAGAAAGCAGGAAATAAGAAGATTTATTCTTCCAGTTTTTTCTGATGGACATGATGAGTGAATATAAAAAATATGTATACATAACGCCTCGGAGGCTGGTGGTGAAAACATCTGACTTCCTTTCTAAATGAATTCATTTGAGTTCTCTCTTGGTAATGTTGTCTTCAAAAACTTCATGACTTTTCTCTTGGCTCTGATGATTTATTATTAATCAGTTTCTCTGGTCTCCAGATGGCTAAGATTTATATGTGGCATTTTCTCGATATGTTTGTTGAATCAACTGTATTCGAATACTATCATTTGATAGAGCAGTCCCTTKTCCCATTGTAATTTTCATTATTTGTTATTCCTTCCATAAACTGGGTTATTATTAACATTATTTCCATGGCCAGATTGATGTACCTACATGTAACAGGGATGGATGATGGGTTAAACATAAAAGAAAGAATCTCCTTTGTAAGTCTCGTTCTCTATCTTGCCTCCTCTGGGCCTTTACTTTGTTCCTTCCATTGAGATTTATGCAGCTGATTTTAGTTTTATTTATAAACTGATAGAGAGAAAGAAAGAAAAGCAGYTTGTATGCTTTATTTATAAGCATATACCAGTATAAGTTCTGTAGACAGAAAGAGGGTTGTTGCATGTGAGAAGTTGAGATAGGAATGTTGGGTGATTTAAAGTGAGAAGTGAGGAGAGAAAGACTAAGTGCATCTTGTCATGTATTTTGTTGATTATAATTGGTTGAATTATTTAATATCTAGGATGAAAGTTCTAGTTTGAACTTTAAGTTAGCTGAAAGGATAAAGACAAGAGGTAACCTCCCTGTCATGTTGAATTTGTGGAATGACATGGTGAACCGCTATATTTTTTCTTCTTTGGGATCTGACCGAAATACTTTGGATAGAAGAGGACAGATGAGGAAAAACTGAAATGTCCTCAGAGATCAGGGACTGTATCCTTTAGGTAAACTTCTAGTAAAATGCAGAAATTTGGCAATCTTAGAGAATGGCTTCTCCTATCAAATTACTACTGGTTGCTTAAGTTTCTCTTGTTTTCAGGAAAGAAGTAGTAATGACAGCATAAATGTACTTCAGTTGGTGTTTTCTTTAACAATCTCTCCGTTTTTTTTCTTTTTCCCCTTGAACATCTATAGCAAACCTTTTTTAACTCCATTTAACTTTTTTATTTTTCTGTAAATTTTTAGCTAAATTCTATGATGGATGTCCAAAGCGATGTTCAAGTTCGTGCAAGTGGAGGGCTTTTAGCAATTTTAGAGAATGGAAGAATTGTCGACACCCTTGAACAAAAAGAATGTGGAAATTTGTCCATTGCAATTGACTCAGTCACTGAGATTTCACTGTATCTGGTCGTTTTCTGTCAATTATTATTGGTGCTTTTACTCTTGTCTATTTTTTTTTTTTTAAAATACTTCAAGATAATGATGTACTTGACATTCACCAAGAAACAAGTTTCTAAAAGTTGATCCGGCTGCACATGAGGCATTACAAATATTTCAAATAGACAAGCATCCAAGCCATATGGGAATTGGTAGAGCTAAAGAAGGGTAAATGCTGAGTCATTTTTTGAATGTATTCACTTGAAATGGATAAGGACTAACAATTCTGAGATGCAGTTTCTCCGTATTTGGAATGATGAATAAGGTGAGCAAATGCTGCTTGTGTTCTACTGCTTATACCACTGCTTGTTTCCAAATGCTGGTTGGACTAACTTTTTATGCCTATGCCAGTGTGTAACACCAGTTGGTAGACGTCTATTGAGGTTAGTTATAAGTATTTGATGCACCTGCTAATGAAATCTCCATCTTGCGGCTTCAMTTTTCTAAAGTTTGGTTTTCACTAGGAGCTGGTTCYTGAGGCCTATACTGGACATTGATAACTTGAACAGACGTTTGGATGCTGTATCCTCAGCGCAGCGTCTCTAAAATACTGCAGTTTTTGTAATAAATTTATAGCTTTGAACTGCTGAAAGACAATGTTAACTCCAGTTTATATGATTTTTGGTCAAGATGATTCATAAAACGTTAAGCCCTAAACTGACGTTTGCCTTGAGGCTATGCTACATAAAGGTCTACATAAACAACTCTATAAACCAATTGAACTTAGAGTATTTCTTTGACAAATCAAGATATCATTCTTCCATTGTACTGAAGAACTTTCAGTTTCCTTACGTGAAACGCTGAAGTCTGTTAAAGATATTCCTCACCTACTGAAGGTCAAGCATCTTCCCTTATTTTGCCAATATTGCATCCTTTATGATCTTAAAACACATTTCAAGCTCTTTTTACCGAATCACCAATGGATGCTAAACATTCTTAGATTCAGTTATACATTTTGAGCTAATTATTCTGCCAATTCTTTTTAAAGTCCAAATGTTTAATTTATGTAAGTGCGCAAAGATTTCTGGTAATCTCTTTCCTTGACAGAATATGTCTCCTTGTTAGCTGCCTTACATGTTCTCAAGATTTTTATAATTTTATTACTGTTCCCCTAATGTCTGCTTAGATTTCGAGATCTTCATAGTATTTCTGGTATTTTTTTCTTGGATATTCTGACATTATAGCTTTTCATTTGTTTTTGAAGAAGTTAAATTCCCCAACAGCTTCGTGTACTAGCGGTGACTGGACAGCTTTCATAAAGGTAGATTCATCCTTTGATATTCTCGTGATCAATTTTGTACTATTGTATACTTTCCCATCATATAGCGCTGTCACATTGTAATCTTGATAATGTTTTTTAATTGTGGCTATGTTTTAGCATCTTAAATACAATTTTTTTGCAAGTAGTAACTGAATAGGAGACATGATCAACCTTTATAGAGGGAGCTATTAGTGCTATCACTGTTCTTGTTCTGCATTCCTGGGTGTTTCATTTTAGGGGTGCTCTTCATATTAATTCTCAATTTCTTTTGTTRTATTGTTTCATAGAGCATTTGCGCTCTCCTTCATATCAACAAAATCTTTGAAGTAGGCATTTCTGAAACTCTTCAAGAGCAAATGAACTATTTGAAGTTGGATATTGTTGAGAAGGTACCAYGTCAATCTTTGTCTCTATGGTMGAAATCTTGAAATGTGATGACATAGCCGCTTAAMAATTTTGCATTGTTACAGGCTGCGGTTTACATTTCCACTGACATGGCTTACGTGTATGAATTGGTTAGCTATTGATCCTCTATCCATTAAGTTATTAATTTATGACTTTTTTCTTCCGGATGCAATTGGCCTTTTTCTTTATAGATTATTAAACCTCAACTTACAAATAAATAAGTAAATAATAGAACMTTGATAATCAATGTCTAGCTGTGGTTTTGGTTGATCACATGTTCCTCACATATCATCATGCATGTTTCAAATTGTTAGACAGATTAATTTGGGAATTTCAGTTAGCTGCGCATGTCCTACATATTGGACCTTTTCTCTACTTGCTAATAGTGGAATTGTCATTACTTACTTGATGAAGTCTAGATTAAGTTCAAAGACATGCTTGAGGGTAAGTTTTAGCACAAATAACAATTCAAGAGTTTTTTCTTGTTGGATAAAATCCCTTCTCTGAGTTATAGACTTAAGATATAGGTTTTCTACTTATTTGCTTACGACTTGATTGCCCTACCAATACGGTTGATGCTTTTTTTTATACTTATATTGCAATTGATTTCTTGAGTCTAATTTCAATTGTGTAGGTAGTTGGTGTTATTGATGTAAGTCGAGTTAAAGATAAAGGCTATGAGACACTTGTGAAAGATGGTTTCTGTGATGAGGTCCGACATGTTTATAATGACACCTCTAAAGCTTTGATGTTCTGTCAAATCATATTAGCCTATTTAGTCTGATACTTGATTGTTCTTTATGGTTCTCAAATAGTTGGATGAGCTGAGACATATATATGAGGAGTTGCCAGAGTTTTTGGAAGAGGTGCTGGCATTTGGTTTCTTGACCAAGACTAAATGATAATAGTTTATGCATCTACCTATTCTCTAATTTGATGTTACCATCCTTTGCAGGTCTCATCATTAGAACTAACACGGCTTCCTTTCATGTCAAAGGACAAGTTGGTCCCCTGTATTGTTTATATACATCAGATAGGTACTGTTTACAGTTCTCCAGTACCATCATAGATATCTGAATTGTCTTGAGAGTGATTCAGCTTTGCTGCAGCATTTTGCCTGCTAAAATCTCTAGATGTCACAAGAATAATTATCTTCATGGAAAGATCAAACTTCTTTTATTTTTTGGGCTTTACCTGTAAAATTAGTAAATACATTTTCTGTCRTCTTATGCAGGCTACTTGATGTGCATTTTCCAAGAAAAACTGAGCGAAAGCGTACTTGAGAACCTTCAAGATTTTGAGTTTGCTGTGCGTCATTAACTTACTAATATCTATCTTTTTCACTCGGCTATCAATGATCATATTCTTATGTTGACTTCACATTTCATGTGAAATATATAGTTTTCTGATGAGGATGGGGATGCTAAAAGGTTTTTCTATCGCACTGCAAAGACTCGGGAATTGGATAAACTTCTAGGAGATTTATATCATAAAATCTTAGGTATGCAGTCCTTGATAGTACTTGATGGCTGGAAATATTCACATGTACTATGATATCTTAATGTAATTTTAACTTGTTTAGAGGCAAAACTTGTTTCACTCACCATGTCACTCTAAGAGACCACAGCTTTACAGTTTCAAGTTTGATAACAGCATAATCATCAGCATCACGATAGTAATAACTTCCTCTCTGTTTTCATGCTTTTCTCTTCATTCTTTGAACTTTCCTTTTCCAAGACATGGAGAGGGCAATTATAAGGGACCTGGTTAGCCATATTCTTCAATTCTCATCACATTTGCAGAAAGCTGTTACTTTTGTGGCTGAACTTGATTGGTAAGACTCACTTCACCAAATCTTTTATCTTCTCTGCCACTGAARYAATCCTGACTGTACTTTATGTTATTGCCAAGTTTTTTGTCCTTAGCATTAATTGCTCGTCAGAACAATTATGTAAGGCCCATTTTGACCTCAGAAAACTTGCTTGATATAAGGAATGGGAGGTTAGATCTGTCTTCSAAATTTAAACCGCATCTTYTTTCCYTTTTTGTCCTCCATTATCTGATATGTAGTAAGCCAACTATTCAAATGTGGATGCAAGAAGTGGTGACATTGTTTCTTATTATCAGACATGTATTGCAGGAGATGACGGTAGACACGTTCATCCCCAATGACACTAAGATTCTGGATGAAGGTTTTCAAACTATAGGTTTCTTACTAAGGAATTAGATTTAAAATGATTTAGTCTTGTTGGGGTTAACTGGCTCCAGCTTTTCTGTTATGATCTCATTTTTGGTAGGAAGGATTAGTATCATCACAGGCCCAAATTATTCAGGAAAGAGTATCTACATGAAGCAGGTGAGTAACAACATGAAGACATCTCTCCATTGTTTTGTGCATTGTTCTGCTCTCCACTTTACCTTTGGAATTAGTCTTTCTCCAAATAATCACTGGATCTTTCTTTCATGCTCCTTGTTGTGTTTCTTCTCCCCTTGGATACTTTTGCTTTCCATGAACTTCCCCAAAAACGTCGTGTCATTACATGAAGAAGTTCTTGCACAATGCCCATATTCAGAAACTTCAATCTTGCTACTTATTGCTGATCTAGTCTCTTGCTACTAATTGTCTAGATCATGTGACATGGAGACTCTTATCTCCTTTTGTTTTCTGATTCTGCAAGTGCTCGTCCAAAACTAGTTAATATGCTCYATTTATGATATCCTGAAGACAAGATGCCCTGTGGTTTTTGAAAGTAATATCGTCTCTGATAAGTAACTGCTATTGCAAAAGGTGGAAAATGTGTCAGGACAGCAATCTGATCTCAGATCCCCCCTGCTCTAACTACGAGTAGAAAACTTAAATTGTGTGTTACTATTCCTTTTGCATGACTTCCCTAAAGYTGGATAGTATCTGTTTCTGATATTGAGAGTCCTGCATCCTAATAATTAGATACTTCGTTCAGGTTGCGTTAATAGTTTTCCTTTCTCATCTTGGAAGTTTTGTACCTGCTGATGCTGCAATTGTGGGCTTGACTGACAGGTCTTGTCTTTTCCCCTCTGGGTTCAACTTATTGACTTCTAGTTAATTTAGTCTCTTTTTATTCAATTTTGCAAGAAATTAACGACTTTGACAGAAAACACTGTTATAGGATATTTTGTGCTACTGGAAGCAAGTTTATGACAGCTGAACAATCAACATTTATGATTGACTTGCATCAAGTGGGAATGATGCTAAGGTATACTTGCAGAGTCTCCTGGCAGTTTACAGGGAGCTGAAGATTCATATGCTCAAAAGTAAAGCTTTTCTTATTGATTTTGATGATATCTAATTGACATTACATCCTTACAGGCATGCAACACCTCGATCATTATGCTTACTAGATGAATTTGGTAAAGGCACTCTGACAGAAGGTCAGTTGTTAACAAATCTTGATTACTTAACCATCCCCGCTAATATTAATGTTATTATTGGCCACATTCTGAATAAATATTCAATTCAGATGGCATTGGTCTTCTAGGTGGAACCATTAATCATTTTTCATCCTGCTATGACTCTCCAAAGGTCTGCTCTTAAACTCTGAGCAACCATATTGCTAGAGATCCTGCACAAACAGTCCATGTACTAGCTGATAGGAAGTCAGCGTTTTCAGTTATATGGACAAAGCTGCCCTTGTTACCAATGCAGTGGAAGGCAATACTAATGTTAACATACAAATTGGGGAAATTGAGATGATCGCCAGAAAGTCTTCCTTGTTAGCTATAAAACCACCCTTATCAATCTATTTTCTCTTGTGCATATTTTTCATTTTGCATCTGAATAACAATCTCTCTACCACCTCCCACCCCCCACCCCCACCCAGTAGCTCTCTCTCGCTTTGTATACCCCACAGACAACCACCTCACTCAAAAACAGAGTAGAGCCAAACACCTCAAAGAGTAGTGACAATGATAATATCATGATTCATGAGCCTGGAGGAACCAAATTGAACTGACCTTGGAGAAGGTTACACTTTGGAGAAAGATTTCTTAGATGTCGAATTTGACTGAAGCAGAACCTTCGTAATTCCAATCACTAGAGTTGAATGTTTCCTTGCATCCATAACTGATTAGCTGGCAAGTTAGGGTTGAATGTTTCAGTTATCTAGTTTCTATATCTGCTTTCATGCCCAAGGAACAGGGGATGAAKTGCTTTTCACCTTTTGTTTCCYCTTGGASTCAATAGAGTTTATCCTGTGCAAAACCCTAAATTGCATGATTCTGTTCTAAAAGTTATGCAAGAAACTCCAACCTTTTGTCTCTAGTAATGTACACCAGGGAATTTGGATGCCTGACCTTTTCCTGTTTAGAAATTTTTGGCATTTTGAGTATCTTATTTAGCATGGTTATGTTCCGCTACCATGTTTTCAGGTTTTCGTCTGCACTCACTTGACCGAGATTTTYGACAATAGCTGTTTAATTGAGGTATTATGGATATGCATCTTATGATAAACTATAGAATTTTCAAAATGGTCATCTGGATTAGGAAAGTTACAGATCTATCTGCTGATAACCTTCAGTCGAGCAAAATCAAGTACTACACCATGAGTATACTAAGCCCAGGCAATGAAAGTACAAATGCTGCGGAAATTGTGTTTCTGTATAGGTAGGTAAATGTGCTTTTATTCTGAATTATTTGCAAGTTAAATGTTTTTTGAAGTAGAACTTCCTCGATCATTGAGACTTAGTAAATTATCAGTAGTCTAAAATCCGCATAGCATATTCGTCTGTCATAATGTTGATTGTTCTGGGCCTAAAGCGTAGTATAAACTCTTTCACTTCTTTGCAGACTGGTTCCTGGACATGCACTTCTCAGCTATGGTAAGTTTGCAACTCTCTTATGGGATATWAAAAAACCATGGTTGAAGATTCACTGAATCAGTGGTTTCTTTTCCATATCTCTGTCTTGCAGGGTTACACTGTGCAGTTCTTGCTGGTATGTACTAACAATGAGACCTCCTTTTTATAGAGTGGTCATAATTTGACAGTATTGTTTGTCCACCGAGAAGTGTTTGAGAATATGCAGTCGAGAAGTTCCCACCTATTTGTGTTTTGGAAAGACTACAATTCCAATCTTAGCAATGCTCATAAGATAGGCTGCTAGTTTATTAAGTTTCGATACACCTGAAGTGATGAAAAAGAAAACTAGCAGTTCTCTCATTTCATATTAGTGTAAAATAACAAAACCCACCTATCATTAGTGTATTTGTACGGCTGCATGTGATCAGGGAATTGGATTTTCGTCTAGTTCTTGTATAAATGGTGCATGGTCCATTAGCTGTTGTCCATCTGGATTTAGATTCTGCTGCAGTTACTACTCTGCCTTATACCTACAAGGTTTGTTGATCACCTCTCCTGCCCTTGATTTCCAGTAAATAGTACATAATCTACTCGGTGAATTGTCTTGGTTCAAATAAAAATATTTCTTTTTTTATTTTAATATTTTTGACAGCCTYATTCTTCTGATATCATGCTTTAATTTTAGGAGTATTCGAGGAAGTCGTAAAAAGAGCAGGGCTTCTGTTGGATGCTACTGAAAACAACAAGCACATCCAGCGACTCTGCAGTGAGGGAATATTTTTTCGAGATCAGAAGTACAAGGTGTTATATTCATCCCATATGAATTAAATGAACTTTGCATATCACTGATTGGACCACATCTGTACGTCGTTGTTCATTTTTTTTCTGGTCAGTGCTGGTTTTGCTAATCGTCCATTAGCAATTGCAGGAAGCAGTGGACAAAGTGCTAGCTTTTGATGCACAAAATGGTGATCTGCGTCTCTTCTTTGAAGAAATCATTCCTTCCCACTAAATACACAGAAAATGTCTTTATTTTACTGCATCCAACTGCTATCAATGCTCCAGCAACGTTTCATAATTAGTTGATGGTCTTCTCTTCTTCGGTTTCAGTTTATAAGCTCGGGACTTTGTGTAGATATCATATTTTAAGATCAAACACGCGTTATCCAACTGATTAGTCAGGTGATTTGATTGGGGCTCACAGTTTTGTTCACAAAGATGGATTCTTTAATTATCTTGACTGTGAAATGCAAGAAAAAATTTTTGGTATTCCTGTATAGTGAGTGTGAACAAAAACTAAAACGTGCRTGTGTCCGAATTGACWTTACATAGCTATTAGCTGCTTCAGATTTATCGGGGACACATAGGGCTGAGAACCAGTGAAAATAATATCAACCAAAGCACGAGCAGTCGCCTCTGTAGGATGAACTTTGTCCCAGAATACATGGTCTGTTCTGTTTGGGCAATACACAGCAAGCGGTGTGCAAAAGACGTCTGCGTTTAGTTTCCCAAATCCACAACAAGCAGCTTTAACCTCCGCATAACCTAGAAAGTGCACAATGAATTTACCTTAGCTGCTGCAAACACAAAACAGCGAAACAATACCAAGTTGAATTGAATTTGTCGAGTTATACCATAATTTGCTGGATTGTGAATGAACTCGGAGAGGGCAGCGTATGCATCAAAATAGGAGTAGTTGATGTCGTTGAGCTCGGACTTCAATCCCTGCAACATCGATGTAAGCTGTTGGTTGTACTTACTGGCCCAGCTATTCACTTCGCCGCTGCAGTCCTCCGTGCTGCTATCGTGTCTACGTGCTGGAGTGCAACCGAGTGGCCCTACTCCGACGACAACAAATTTACGCGCTCCWAGGCCATGTAATCTCTGATTCCAGAAACGGAGAAAGTTATTGAGCAACCACCATGTTGGATCAAATTATTGAAGCATTTCAGACGTTTTTGGTTTACCTTCAAGAGTCCTTGGAGGGTGGAGACCATGTCGTCGACATACTGCTGAGGGGAAACCTTCTTAGGTTTGCTTATCCCGGAATCGAAATAATCGAAAAGGTCATTGCTTCCGATCACGACRGCGAAGAGAGATTTTGCTAGGTGCTGCTGTGCAGCAGTAGCACCCAACTGGTTTACGAGTTGCTGCTGTATTCCGGCGAAATAGCCCACTTGCTTAGTTAATGGGAGCGTCTTCCGCTGCAAGAATACAAACGGTACGTGGAATTAATAAAACCGCAACAGGGGATAGACTGAAATTGCAGATCATACTAAAAGTTAATGTAAATCAACTGAAAACGCCAGCGGGGATAGCTCAGTTGGGAGAGCGTCAGACTGAAGATCTGAAGGTCGCGTGTTCGATCCACGCTCACCGCATCATTTTTTAAACTTTTTATGGTTAGATAATTGACCTTCTAGTTAGGCCGTTCCGACTAATAGGCTTTTATTTCTAAACTATGGATTGGTTAAATGGGCTTCATTTTTCAGCTTGGTCGGTTGGCTTTTACTTTTCTGTTGGGCCGTCTTTTTAAGATATTATTCAATACATGGGCTTACATTCAACATTTACTATAACTTGGCCTGATAGACGATGGGCTAAGTTAGACAAAGCCACCCACGGATTCTTCTTCTGGACTTTTTTCTCCTAATATTTGCTCAAAAGGGAAAATTAAGAAAACACATCGGATTATCTATAATCTTATAGTTATTGAGTATTTGACTTATAATTAAAAATGAAAAACCCTTATATACAAGGTAAGTTTTCTATTCTGATATACTTAGTTCAATACCTTACGTAAAGATGATTATATACATATATGCAAAAGAATGTCAGGCGAAGAGCAGTTCTTGGATGGTAGAATTAAATGAATGCAAATTCAATCTCTGATATGACAGTGATGATCGATGCAAAAAAGAGAAAAGGAGGAAGTTCAATCTTTACCAGGAAGCCTTGCTGAGTGGTATTGAAGATTCCAGCACCTCCGGATGCAAAGCTCACACCTTTGAGGAAAACATCACTGGGATTCGACAGATATGGAGGAGACGTTGGCAATCCCACTTTCTCAGCTGTCAAACACARCCATCAATCCTTCAATTCATTAATGCAAATCAAAAGTGGAATGTACCATAGTTGATTTTAGTTTATACCACTATCAGCATTGCTTCAAGTCTACATAAATAAGTAAAAATAATAAAAATATAATATGCTCATTTATCGTGTTTTTAATTCGTAAATAAAAAAGTTCAGTAAATTTTCCCCAACTATCAAGAGAAAAGGATAGTTTGAGGTGACGTCATAATCAATGCACTATATTATCCTTTTGCGAAAATGAGAATTGCTCTATCCTTGAAAATGTTTATTGGTCCACTTCCAAAAATCATGTTTCCTTCTGAGGGGGTGTATCTTCTACCGGAGAAAGGAAGATAAAGGAAGGACTGAACCACCACGACAACCTTCACCCACAGTGGCTCTTTGATGTAAGCAATTCATGTATACAAATAAATGCATGTDAGCTTAAAGAGCTAAATAAGATTGCTTTATCCAAGAAACTTGGAACCGAAATTTAATGCGTAAGGACGAGAGGAAGAAGATCATGAGAAAGGTTAGCCTTAGGCGGTTTTCTATGATAGACTACCTCTGCAGTAGTAATAGTTTTACCTAGAAAATCTGCAGCATTTTTGCCGTTGCAAAATCTTCCCGTCGGTTTCCCACCGGCATAGTCAACACCGTTATAAGGAAAGTCGGCTTTAAGAATGGAGGCAAGATGATTGTTGTTGCCAACATCCACAAGAGAGTCACCAAGAACGTAAATGGCCGGGACAGATTGTGCTTCTGACAGAGCCAAAAYAAAGAAGAAGAAGAAGAAGAAAGAAACAACGATCACTCTTGTGGAGCTCAAAGAAGCCATAGTTGGACAAGTTTTTCTACTTCTCCTGAGTTGGCTATGATTTGGGAAATGGAGTAGAGGCCAAGGGGTTTTTAAAGAGTGAAACAAAGAGGGAAAACGGGTGCAGAAATGCAAGTGTGAACGAGTAGACATTAGAAAGGTCGTGTGTGTCTATTTGGATGACCATCCAACTATTGTGATATGGAACTTTGTTTTGACATTTTCTCAAGATATTCTATTGCAAAATCATTTTAGTGGTTCTTTTCATTTCTCAATTCAATCCAAATATCAAGACAAARCGACAAATCCTTTCTCTTCCAATATCACCTCATTTTACCTTAGATTGATATGGAATAATATTTTTTATTATCTCACTTGMGCTATCTAGTTAAATTGATAATAAATAATATTTTTTTAAAAAATTTTACCTAACATTTTGGTCTCATTCCTAGGAATATATATTACTACTTCAATAGAATTACATGTCATACTTTTCTAAAATATGAGTCCATTCTTAAAATTTAAATTTACCTAGATTTCCTGCCTAAATTTCCTTAATGCATTTAAAAGTTTATATGGCAACAGAAGATTATGAAGATCTAATAATGCTATGCTTTGAATGCTTCCTTTCACATATGTATCATAAATTAATACTACTAACTCACTGCAACTACCTATATATTTTCTTAAAATATGAGTTAGTTGTTGTATGTCTTTTTTTAAAATGTAAATCTAGCTAACTCTCTTGCCTAATTTTTCTTAATGAATTTGAATTCTCACATGGCAATAAAAGATTATGTAGATCCATTGATATTTTGAGCACTTCTTTCCGCATACATASTATCATTTTCACCTAAATAATTCAATAGGTTATTACATCTAATTTATTATTATTTCAATAGGTAAACACTAATTATATTTGCAAAATAAGTAGATAATAATTGTTTATATTTTTTAAACGTTTACCCTCGTTTTATTGATAAAATAATTCATATTTTTATAAGATAAAATAAAATTTTAGTTGATTATTTTGAAGGGAACTTAGCTKTTTTACGTCTCAACAATTTACAATTGTTCCTAAACTTCTTTTTTCGCATTATTTTGGCCACTCATCTATTTTCAGTTAATGAWAAATGTCCTTAAAYTRTTTATTTTTTTACATTAATTTGTCGCTCAATTATTTTCGGATACTTATTTATGYCACACTCAGTGGAAAAATACGGTAAAATGGGRAAGTGTTTCATCACATGATTTAGGGCAGTAATGTCAACCAGATTTTCTTTTCTTTTCCCCTTTCTTCTTCCTCTTCTTCCTCCTCCTCCCTCAACCCACAGTCCATGGCCCCTACCATCTTCGGGACGCCTATCACCAATTTCCGTTTGCAGAACTATAAAAGTGTAAAATTGAAACAAGCTAAAGAGTAATGTGAAGTAGAAGAACCTTTTAGATTTTGGTTCTATAGGGAATCCGCAAGATCCTCATGAATGAATGAATGAATTACGATCAATGAAGTGAGAAGCCAAGAACGAAAGAAAGAAAGAGACCTTTTTTCTCAGAGTGGCTGCATTTGGGATGTCAAGTTTCATAGTCGACAAGCGAAGGAAAAACTATTGTAAGAAAGCAAGGATGTATACRAAGCTAAAAAGACACAAAACAACGCAYAGAGAAAGAAGAGAGAGCGAATAGCAACTGTATTTAGAAAGAGAGGGACAATCACATAGCATGTGTGAGTAAGTGTGTGTTGTGTGTGAGAGAGAAAGGAGATGGAGAAAAGTKGTGAGTTGAGGTAGGCTCCAAATCTTTTAATATATTTTGCTAATACATTTATATTTTTCTACTGCATCAATCAAGGTCTAACACGTATATATAGTAACTTCTAAAATAAAGGAGGAGATATGTTAGAGGTATTAAAGATATATACACGTCATATTCTGTCATATTCTGATTTGTGGATAGAGGTGTGTAGCAAGGTGTGGTATGAAAGTACACTGGAAGATCCTCAATTGCTACTAGAGCTTCACATCTTCTAGCTACACCAATCAGAGCATGACATTTATATATTTTAACTCCTGAAATTGAGGATAATATATATTAGAGGKTCCAGGATAAATATGCTTATGCTCTAATGGATGGATAGAAGCGTGTAGTAGGGAGTGTATTAAGAAARTGTATTAGAAGATYCTTAACCGGCATTGGATCTAGCTATCTATGGAAGTGGACCACCAATAGTTCAGTGTTTAGCTGAGCACCAGATTCACTCTTTTACATGAATCGGCGGCTTAACTTTTTGTTGGCTTTGAGTGTCGAAGATGGTAGGGGATGGCTAGTGTGGGTTGAGGGAGGAGGAGCAGGAAGGGAGAGGAGAAGAAAGGGGGGAAAAAAGGGAAATATGGTAGACATTTTAGTCTCTAAATCACGTGATAAAGCATCGTCGGGTTTTGACGGTTTTCGATACTAAATGACATAAATAAGTATTCAAAAATAATTGAATGATAAAATAATGTGAAGAAAAATTAGAAATATTTAATCATTAATCGTAAATTATTGAGTGATACAAAAAGCTAATTTTCCTATTTTGAACTTGTAAAAACATGAAATAAATTAACATATTTTTAAATTAATAAAATTTACATGATCACATTATCATTAATTTATATAAGTTGCTCTATATATAATATATATGAAGCAAAAGTAATTTCCAAGTCTATATGAATTGAATTGAGTTCAAGAATAGCTACTCGAGTTTGATTCGAATATTCTCTTACATCTCAATCTCGAGTTCGAATTTGATAACTTCAATTATGAGCTCAAATTTAAGTTCAATTCCGTATAAAAATATTTGAATTTAAACTTGTATTTGATTTGAAGTTTAATTAATACATTGACTTCAAACTCGAACATTTACCCATATGCTTGACTTAGTAAGTGTTCCAGTCAATTCATCCTTGGACGCTATTGAAGTTGGAAATGCAGATATAATCTCGGATGGCATTAAGGGTCGTCGCCACTGCAGGCTCGGCRAAGTCCGTGCTGTRTAAGACAACTAGTCTTYGATCTGTCATGGCAGGATTGCAAGAGAAATAGGGAATGCCTGGTAGAAGCTTTTTGGATCCAAATCCGTCTCCAGTTTCTCCTKTTRGTSTGGCAATGGCTGATGCAATAAGCTGTATCATTACTAGATCACCCTTTCGGCTGATGCCTTATGCCTTGCCCATTTCTAGGAATGAGATTCCACACGGTATTACCACAAAGGCTRTAGATTTAGAAGTGGACCATATGCTTCCCACTAATCAGGACGAGTCAATGGGCTGCAATCAACAGSTAGTGATTTAGTCAGCAACACCACTATGCAGCACCGTCGCSCATTCTACCCACCCAACCATGTCTCTATTTTGAAATCCATTTCGACTTGAGGTTAATTTAGACGACACGTTTCAAGAATACAATTTTCAAAGATGCGTTTGTTACAAAGTATGGGATTGAATTCGAAAATTATTTATGAACCCTGAAAATGGATTTTCTGGTTACAGAAAACAGAAAACCCTCCATATCTGATCCTGAATTTCTTGGAGTGCATGTCACGTCCCATCCTATGATGTTAGCGCTGATGACGAACCATATGCATGATCGTATGATCGAGCAGGTTTGATCAATACTGGACTCTTTAAATCATCCCATCAGATCGAAACAACCTTACAAAACTTTCATTTTGATTAAGAATTTCACAATTTTTTGAGTTGTAATATATAATCAGCACGAAACTTTAAGCCTGAATAGAACATCTGTATTCTGTAATAAGGGTCAGAGTAATATCGCTTTCTTTATTAGCTCAAGCAACAAAGAATACTACAGCTTAATAACGTGTTAACACCGTCCCAAGACCGCTAATTTGCTGCTTGTTTCATTTTTTTTCAGGTCTGCACACGGCTGTTCAGATTGCATATHTGCAATCAAATGAATATAGGAAAACCTTGGAAATTGCTTTTCCCAGAAATGAATTTGGAATTCAAATTGCTATTGCCAATCCCTTCCTAGTCCATTTATAGGATTCTCTACTTGTTCTTTAACTTCCCCAGWTTTTTGTTTTTTGAGGGGTTGGACTGGAACCAGTTACAACCTGAAAAAGAAATAGCTTATGCTGTTTGTGCCTGTTGCATGGTCCATGGTAATTGATCTCATAGGACCTCTCTCGTCTCTTGCCGTGTGGTCTTTCTTCTTCCAAATTCTAACYATAAACCCCACCATATATGCTGCAGATTTAAGCTCTAATGGGTTCARAACTCAACATCATTTCCGGCTAAGCTTGGCTCCAAACTGTCCTCTTTTCTTTCTTCCCGTTCCACGTTTCACATTTTAGCAGAACTGAAAATGTCAAATTTTAAGGTCATCCAGGGGCAATCATTATCATGGCCACAGTTTGTGATCAACTTTGGCTGTATACAATAGCTGCAGGCAATAATAATCCATTACCWACAACCAAGTACTCTCCAGAAGAGTAGGAAAGCAAGGAGATAAGGTGGGCATAGTCAATGATTATAGTTGGATGACTASAGAGTTGAAACACTGTTCCTCCTACTAGAACCTTGATAYGTCGGCAATGGATCCCAATCTGCCCAACCCAATATTTTCACTGGGCTTGGTCTTTTGGGCTTATAAAYTCAAGTGTTGTCTTAGGCACTTTTTGAAGCTATCTTCTGTGTGTYCTCCTTGAGGTAGAACATGCAGACAAGAGCAGAGCACCAAAGCCTCGTAAGGATCCAAACTTTTTAGAATTTCTGGGGCTCTATCGTAGTCCTAAGTCAAATAGAAGACTCAGAGTGAGAAGTGGAGTCATTCTATGATAAGCAAAAATCTTAAAAAGAATTGAAAAAGCCAGCCTTCAAAATACTAGAATCAGTTCATATGAAGATGAATGTTCGATGTTCTAATTAGACTTTTAGCTTCAGTTATAACAAAGGGTGTGCTACAAGAATTTTCATTTTGTGGCATTGCAAACGAGATATCGTAAGGGTCGATAACTTATATAAATGGAAACGGATATTGAAGAGGAGCTTTTTCCTATCCACAACGGAATCATGAGAGAGGCAGGAAAAAAGATGTGTATGTGAAGTTATTATTTCTCCCCCTAAGAAAAGAAAGTTGACAAAAGCAAATTTGGTATCATTTAGATCCAAATGTCTTTCCTGACTACTTAAATCTTTAATTTAAAAAATTACAAATATTTAGAAAAATAATTGTYTGCAAAGAAAAACTATTTCTCTTCAAGATAGACGAGATAATTGCTTACCTTCTCAGTTACAACAACAAATGGCTTCATAGCAAACTCGAACTCAAGTTCTTGAAGTCTCATTTTTATGGTCCTAATATCCTGGAATTGTCAACCAGAAAAGCAAACTCAATTCAAGTACATATGCTCCCTTATCAAACTTCAGAAAGGAAAGCAAAGGAAAGTTTCACTTGCTTAGAAATATTGAAATTGAGATAAGTGATGATATATGAAATCAAATATTAATAATACATCATCCAAAATCTGCTAAATGAGTGTATGTGAATAAAAAACCATTAAATAAATGTTTCCGCTTGGGAAAAGACTATTCCAGAGAAATCCTAAATCTGCTAAACGAGTGTATGTAAATAAAGAAGCCATTAATAAATGTTTCCGCTAGGACAAAGCCCAGTCAAGAGAAATAGAACACATGGAACCATTTTGAACTGAATTGTAAAGAGAAAGTAACTCGCACACTGCATCGTAATAATTCTACAGCGGATAAGAAGAAGACCAAACCAAAGCAGAAAGATATACGCCAGTATAGGTTTACCTCAGTTTGAAAAAAATGATGGTCACTAAAATCTAGACGAGCAACATGCTTTGGCCCCATCTGCAATGCCAGTACAGAAAATTACATATTATTAATATTTAAAGGTAAGAAAGAAAAATCCAAAGAGCTCGAGGTAAGCATATTTAGGAAGAAAGAAATCAAGCATAAAAACAGTAAACTATTAAACTAATAGGTAGAAGGAAAGGATGGGSAAACATTACCTGTATAATTGTCTGCACAAAGGACTCAGCAGAACCAATACCAGAGATACATAACAYAACTGCACCATGCACAGCTCTCAATGATAATTTGCAACCGGCAGCTTTAAGAAAGTTCAAAGGAGCCATTTTACTGAGGAATATTGGAAGAGAGYCACTGAAACCTCGAACTGTAGATCGAATAGCTTCAATACTTTGTTCAGGAACCTGGAAAACTTCAACACATTAGGCTCAGTTCTACGTGACATCCTATTTCATCTGCTAAATGCCCAAATACAAAAGATTATATGCATGTAAAGGAGGACAAAAGAAAAAAACAGAAAATATGAAAAGGAAAAGATCATACATACCAAGTCTGCGTGATGGATTAYGACGATATCTGCTCTGTGAAGTGCAGTCAAAGGTTCCCTTAAGGGTCCAAGTGGAACTAGATGATAATTTCCCCATGGCATCATTGCATTCACCATTACAATCTCTAGGTCACGGAACAAACGCAAATGCTGCCTTTCAAAGTGATTAAATAAAGAATGAGTCAGGTTCGGACTCACAAATGATCATCCGAATATCATGAATCATTACTTAAGAAAGTCATATTGGAAGACAATTCAAACATATATTATCTATAAAAGTCAATTCACTAAGAAAATTAGGGAATATTGCTACCTGCATTCCATCATCTAATATTACAGCTCCAATTTTGTCACACAACAGATCAGACCTGGCTCTATTGTCAGAGAAAGGACTTCCAGAGGATGTATTCGAACGAATATCAATATATCTATATTTTTCAAGCATAGCAGAAGCAATGACAGCCCGGTTAGCACCCACACCAACTTTTGCAGATGTCCCAGATAAATGCCTTTGAAGCATCTTAGCTTCATCTGCACCACCATACCCCTGCAAAAGGAAAGGTCATGTGAAATCCTTAGTAAGGAAATTGTGTTGCAAATGTAGAAACTACTCTTATCCTGTTGTTTTTGTTGGAGGTTTTATAGTTATGCCTACCAATGCCACAAACGGACTCGAAAAAATGAATCCCACTGACAATCTCCATTCCTCACCCCTTCCACTTTCCAGGCAAGTTCATGCATCGGACACAGAAAAGGAAACATCCAAACACCGGTATCATTAATTAGGATGACCACAGGATACAATGTTTCAAATGTCATGCTGTACAAACAAATTAACCTGACGAATACACAAATGAACTTGACGAATACAGAAATTAACTTGACGAATACTTTTTAAGAAGAATGAAACCAATGCAGCCCAAAGAGCATTACAAAGAATAGAGCATCTTTATTGACAACAATGAGCCCATAATTATTTCACCATGGAAGTTTCAATTGGTCTAATCTACAACGAGTCCATCTTTTACATATGAAACTAYAACTTGGATCTCTTGCCCGGGGCTGACAGCGTTACAGTTATCACACCAAATAAAAAGTCCACAACTATCTATTTCCAGAAAATCACATAGGCTGATAAAAATGACAGAAATGTTTGAAGATTGGGGTAAGGAAATGAAAGGCCAACAATGGTTTCTCTACTTTCTTCTACATTCTTTTAGGTAGAGGAGAGGAAGAGGGATAGCCATAAACAACTCCAGCTCTTCATAGCTTCTTAGAATTTGTGTAATGAAGCATGCAAGTTCGGATTTTTACTACTTATAAACATTATCTTGTAACAACTCAATCAAAGACCATTAAACAAAGCAAAATTATATAATGGAGGAAAGCTTCAACTATACCCGAATCATGAATGAACTTTTAGAATCAAAGAAACCTCCTTCCATCTCCCCATCCCCAACATACACAAACAAAATTTGCTTAAAGAAAACAAAAAATAAATAAAGTGAGCACCCTTGTAAGGACAAGAGGTGAAATTCCAGAATCAGCTAACCAACGCGCAATAAACTCCACCATCGGAGTCTTGCCATTACCTCCCCATGTCAAGTTCCCAACGCTAATCACTGGCACAGGCAGCCTAACATATAGAGAAAAATACATCAGGAAAACTCGAAAATAAAATCCCACAAGGAAATAGCTAGTCGCATAACATCACAGTTATAAATTTAGGAACTTTCCATGTCGATTAAAAAAAAAAAAAAAACTAATCGTGTCAAATGTATTTTTGTCTCTCTATATCAAACCTGTGCTTGCGGAAGAACCCCAGTTGATAAAAGCGGTGGCGGACAAACAGAGCAAGTCTGTAGAGGTGGGAGGCAAAGGATAACAAAGGAATGAGAGAAAGTTGGAGAGGAGAGAATGTGGAGAGTCTCTGAGATGGCGGCGTGTAAGCTATTTGGCTCACCAGTTTTCTCAATTTCTCCATTGGATATTATTACATCAAAGATGCGACTGACTTAATGCTTTGATTCATAAAGATTTGYTTTTGGGGAGTTCAGGAGAGAAAATAAATAWAAATAAATAAAGATATAATTTTCCTTGAAATTGTTAAGAATTTAGGAAAGAAATGAGAAGAAATTGTTGGAGTATGAGAGAACCATGAATTAAAAATTTGGGTTTTATTGACATACAGAAGGAGCTTTCCTATTTCTTCCTTTTCAATCCACTCTTGGGTGGAAGACTTCGAGAGGATTTGTTCACTTTTCTCTTCTCAAAATTCTTCCTTTTTCTTTCCTTTTTTAACAAAAAATACTTTCAAACGGAAGAAAATCTTCATCATCTTTTTCTTTCTCCATCTCTCCTTTTTTTCTCTTTAATGAAAAAATAATAATTAATATAAGAATAACAAATCAAACTTATTTTTTGATAAAAGATAATTTTTAACCAACTAAACTATCACAAGATTTGTACTTGCTTTAAATTTCCTACATATTAAGAATGTCACAAAATTTGGTAAAATAATATTTTCTTTTTCATGGGGCTAAATAATACTCTTCTCATTCTTTAGAATTTTTTCCTTATTTCTTAAGATATATAACATTTTACCTATCAAGGCACTATCATATATGATTTTATTTATGYTTACTGTTATTTAATTTATTTTCAAAATCAAKTCAATAAATTAATATATTTTCTCTCATGCAATTAATTATTTTCTTTTTAATATAATAATAAAGATTTCACTTCAATAGTAATTTTAGACTAATTTATTATCTYCTTAATCTGTGTGATTTATTCCCTATTATGACATATTTTAAAAACAAAAAGAATATTAATATCATACAAGACAATATGAGTATATATATTTAGGACGCAAATTGTCGTCTCATAAATATAATATACACCGATATATGTCATACAATTAAATGTACATAACCAGAATAAGATAATCGTAGTTGATCCAAACCCCATTCGGAATGATTGTCATAACTTCTTGTATCCTTATTTACTTATAAATAAATAAATAAAATCCTCAATTCAATAGTGCATCGATGTTTTTTAAAATAGAGCATGCTATAAAGTTTTTTTCTCGTCCATTTTCTAAGGAATAAGTGTTGAGGTTTTTGATCTCCTATTATATGATTTGATGAATATTTTTACACATATTTTTYAAAATAAATAAGTTAAATAGATACACGAACATCGATATAAAGAATAAAAAAATAAAACACATTTTCTTCTCACCGATTATGAAAATTGTAGAAAAATATGATTTYCTCCCTTTGATTAATGAGAATCTACAAATATATATATAGGGAGACATACTTGATACTTAAACTATATTGCTCGCTATTCAAACTATACAAATATCATACAAAATATATACTTGCTATTCAAGCTATGCAAATATTATACAAAATATATTCCAACACCCTCCCTCAAGCTGAAGCATGAAGATCACAAATGCCTAACTTGCGAAGTAAGCGATCAAACTGTTGTCTCCCAAGAGGCTTGGTAAAAATGTCAGCCAACTGGGAAGAAGTGGAAACGTGGGATGTAACCACCAAGCCATCCAAATAGTATTGTGAATAAAATGTAAATCCACTTCAATGTGCTTACTTCGCTCATGAAATATAGGATTATGAGCAAGATGAAGAGCCGACTGACTATCACAATGTACCTACATAGGCATCACCTGTCGAACTCCCAAATTTGCCAGTAGACCCTTCAACCATTTCAATTTACATACCAAAGCAGCAAGAGCCCTATATTCAGCTTCAGTGGAAGATCGTGATACAATGGGTTGTTTCTTGGTTTTCCAAGAGATAAGGGTACCATCAAGAAACACCAACCATCCTGTAACAGAACATCATGTCTTYGGGTGACTTGTCCAATCTGAATCACACCAACCAGAAAGACTAAGATCACAATCAGAATTCAAATGAATACCTTRACCAGGWGAGCTCTTCAAATATCTCACAACTCTCAAGGCTGCCTGCCAATGATCCTGTAAAGGGTTCTGAAGAAACTGAGACAAAATGTGAACTGCATAAGCTAAATYCGGACGAGTAAAGGACAAGTATAGCAATCTCCCAACCAAGCGCCTATAGGATTCAGCTTTAGCCARAGGTGGACTGGTAGACTCTACTAGTTTGTGATTCAGCTCAATCAGAAAACTAACAGGTTTCGAACCTAGCAAACCACACTCAGTAATAATATCCAATGCATATTTAAGTTGATACAACGAAATCTCATCCGGACTCCGTGCAACCTCTATCCTGAGAAAATATTTCAGTACCCCGAGGTCCTTCATATGAAAACAAGAACTGAGATAATTCTTAAAATTGACTAAAGCACCCGAATCATTCCCTAAAATAATCAAATCATCTACATAAATCAGAATATGCAATTCAAAATTCCCTTTCAACTGAGAGAACAGAGAGTAATCAGAATAAGACTGTGTAAATCCATATGAAATCARAGAAGATGTCAACTTAGCAAACTAACATCGTGGTGCCTGTTTTAGTCCATAAAGTGACGAAACACTTTGTTAGGCTCACTATGCATAAAACTTGGGGACAACTTCATATACACCTCTTTTGTCAGATCCCCATMAAGAAATGCATTATGTACATCCATCTGATGTAGAAGCCACTCCTTTACAGCAGCTATAGCAAGAAATGCACGAACAGTGGACATCTTAGCCACTGAAGCAAAAGTTTCAGAATAATCGATCCCCCCTCTCTTGATGATTACTAAATACAACTAATCTGGCCTTCAAATGCTCAACACTGCCATCTGAGTTGTACATGATTTTATACACCCATCTGCTACCCAATACTTCGTGTCCGGTAGGTAAATCTATCAAACTTCAATTCCTATTTTCTTTCAAAGCTCGAATTTCACTCTACATAGCTTTACACCAACCTACATCTTTCGAAGCCTGATGATAGGAAGTAGGCTCAATACCTGCACTAACAGCTGCAAGAAAATCTCTTTGTTTGGTAGAAAAAATATCATTACTCATAAAGTGTGAAATAGGGTACCGAGTACTTGAAGAAGAGTTGGAGTCAGATGAATGAAGTCGAAGGGGAGTAATATAATCACTCAGTCGAGAAGATCGGACCTTGTTCCGCATACCACGCCCCAAGCTCGCCGAAGGAGCTACTGCCGTAGCCTGGGATGGGCTTGGAATACCCTATTGATCAATGACTATAGCTTCCGGACTGTCGAAACTCSGGAAAGCAACCTCGRGTTCACCAGTTACGGGTTCAGTTTTAGGTGTTGGTACCGAACTCGCATATTCCACTTTCAAATCCACATTATTAGATTCCAAATTAATCTTCCCATTCGTAACTCCAAAATCACTATCCACACTACCATAAGGAAATTCTTTTTCATAAAAAGTAACATCCCTCGAAACAAAAAACTCCTTAGTCTCCAAATCATATAATTCCCATCCTTTCTTATCAAGAGGGTAACCCATAAAACTACATTTCCTACTCCGACTAGCAAATTTATCCTTCTTAGAATGCAAATCAAATGCATAAACACAAACACCCAAAAATGCGAATATTAACATGAGACGGGGTAACACCRTATAAAATTTCATTGGGGGACTTGAACTTCAAAACTCGAGATGGGATCCTATTGATTAAATAACAAGTAGCAAGGACACACTCACCCCAAAACTCAATAGGCAACCCCCCTTGAAACCGCAGAGCACGRGCGACATTTAAAATGTGTCAATGTTTTCTCTCCACCCTCCCGTTCTGCTGCGGTGTTCCTACACAAGATGTTTGAAAAAGAATCCSTTGCGCAGAAAAATATGATCGCAAATAATTAAATTAGTGCCATGATCACTACGAACAGGGGAAACATCAAAACCAAATTGGCGTTTTACCATAGCAATAAATTTGAGAAATAAGGAATACACTTTAGCTTTGTCAGATAGCAAAAGAACTCAAATAGCTCTACTAAACAGACGAGAGATGTTTTTATTGATAGTGATAATAGAACTAGTCAGATTTTTAAGCTTATTCACTGTGATCTTTTGGGACCATATCGTGTTCCAGCTTCAGGTGGGGCACGGTAAAAGGTAAATGCTGTAAAACACCTTTTGAAGGATGTCACAATCTGCTATGCCAAATGTCCACATTTGTCACTTGACATGTAAGAACTTTCGGTTGCGAAGAAGCTGGAACAGCACACCAGAAGAAAAGACCCCCCCTTTATTCACCTGCTCCAATCACGGTCCTTGTACATCGGTCCTGAATAACACATAAATTATGAGTAAATAAACCATCACAGCACTGATCATCAATCAAACATGTAACAAAAATTAAGTTACAGTTCAAATTAGGAATGTAAAGGACATCCTTCAAGCTCAAAGTATCAGTAAGATCAATTCTACCCCACAAATTCGAGTTAATAATACTACCATCGCAAAACCACTTGATTAAACTACCCCTCATGATAGTCAACTAAATAATATAAGATACCCTTAGCATGTACTGTAGCATTGATATCCAAAATCCATGATAAATTGGAAAACTTACCCATCAACCAATCAGAAGAGTGTCATTACCAATTAAATTCATCAAACGGGACACTGCATCACTAGAACTGGTCGCAGTATGACTCGAATTACGATAGAACCGAGCCCAAACCCTGTTGAATGGACTATTGCTGCGTGAGAAAATTTGCGGGCTGTTGCTTGGCACTCTGGTCAGCCTATCTGCGGAGGCTTATCTGTTGCTGACAGAACTGACTGGAGCGCCAACTGCTGCTGGACTAGACTGCTAAAGCTGATGACTCAGCGCTACTGACATTTGGTTAGCGGGCGTTGCTGTAGTGTCTGGCAAGGCTGCTGACCAGTGTCTGTCTACCCCTCAAACTGCTAGTCCAACACCGAACCTCCGATGCTGACACTTCTCCAACACTTCGAGTACCCATTTTTCTTGAAAGCAATTTTCAACCTCATACCCAGTTTTTTTACAGAAATTACAGAACAAGTGCGATTTATCACGAGAATCCCACAGATAATTTAGATCCCCTTGCAAACTAAAGTCATAACATCATCAAAAATGATTGTACATTACTTTTTTGTTAACCCTCCTCCTGTCTGATTGTGTTATATGCCTTATCAAGAAATGGAAGTAGATCCTGAGATAGGCAAAGGAGGATCGAATAGCACCCTTATTTATCAACTTTAAGCCATACATAAAATCATGAAACTGATCCTCATCCCTCATAGCTATAACAATTCACCAATTTCACCGCATACACAATTTGGTAACGGACTGTAGGTATCCAATTCATCCCATAATGGTTGCAATTTCCCAAAATATTCTTTAACAATCATGGAACCTTGAAAACAAGTAGTGAGTGCCTGCTTAATTTCTTGTTTTCGAGTACCATGATTAACACAATGTCGTTTCCGCAATAATTCCCATAGGGGAAACACCTCTTCAAAGTAAGGAATACTTTTCTTCAAAGATGGATCAATAGTGTTCATTACCTATTGAACCAAAGTAGCCTGTAAACATCTCCAATCAAAAACCTTTACAGGATCAATAGCTTTAATTTCAGTGCCCTCCAAAAAATAAATTTTTCTGCGAGAAAGTAAAGAAAGTTTCACAGATCTGGACCATTCATCGTAATTCAAACTGCAAAAAATAATGGGGGTAATAATATTGCTCGAAAGATCATTCGGACTGAGATAATATGAGGAAGTTGGATCGGGTTTTGCCGGAGGTATTCCGAAACCACCCCCACTGCCGCCGGAACCGCCGGACACGACAGTGGTGGTTGAGATGTCGTCGAACATGGTRAGGGAGGCGAAAAAATCGAAGGGTGGGGGCTAGTATTTTTATTTAGTTAGGCTTTGATACCATGTAGAAAAATATGTTTTCTTTTCTTTGATTAATGAGAATGTACAAATATATATAGGGAGACATACTTGATACTCAAGTTATATTACTTGCTATTCAAGTTATACAAATATCCTATAAAATATATACTTGTTATTCAAACTATACAAATATCTTATAAAATATATACTCGCTATTTAAGCTATAAAAATATTATACAAAATATATTCCAACAAAAACTAACTGATGTATCAATTTAAGTGTCTGTATTAGAGTAAAAGGAGGACTGAGATCATATCATGTGACTCTCTCACCAAATTCACACTAACCCTTCAATCATGTTCGAAAATTTTAACAATATTGTGAAAAAWTTGCTTATTGATATCATGACCTATCACCTCAAAYTTCTTAAAAGTGGATGACATATAATGATGGTAAGTCCTTGGGAGTTTGGCCATGATAAATGAACATCCATACCACAAATAATCTCTTTGGGGTCACCCAAATGATATCACGTCCAAGGATGATTTTCATGTGCAAAATACACATATCAATGATTTAATTATAATGAATAAAAAGTATATGGAATCTTTAAACATTTATAGATTATATGTATTAGTATCGGATAACGTGCTTTAAGCACTGTTTTGTAACTCATCTTCATATATTATTATTACTATATAATTCGTGTTAATTAATATTTTAAATATGTGATTAGAGATTGTAAGAAAATGAAAGAATATATTCCGTCATCAGATCA
>MEJB01000008.1:2586320-2631648 GCA_001752375.1 Rhazya stricta
GTATTTGACTTATTTATCATTTTACTAATTTAAAAGATTACGATGCTCTTAATTTAAAATTAAGAATGATTATATTTAGAATATATTTATTTGTGAAAAGTTCATATCAGAATAAAAATATGGACATTTAATTAGTGATGGCAAACGAGTCTTTTCGCCTAATTCATCGAGCGAGTTTGCAAATTTTACCTTTTTTCTACTACTTTTTATTTTTTTAACTTATCAATTTAAGCCTTATTTTAAGTTATGTACTTATTTTATTATTTATAATTATTATAGATGTGAAAATTTTATTAAATTGACTTATTTATCATTTTACTAATTAAAAAGATTAGTGATGCTCTTAATTTAAAATTAAGAATGATTATATTTAGAATATATTTATTTGTGAAAAGTTCATATCAAAATAAAAATATGGGCATTTAATTAGTAATGGCAAACGAGTCGTTTCGCCTAACTCGTCGAGCAAGTTTGCAAATTTTACTTTTTTTCTACCACTTTTTAATTTTTCTAACTCATCAATTTAAGCCTTTTTTTAAGTTATGTACTTATTTTAGTATTTATAATTATTATAGATGTGAAAATTTTATTAAATTATATGTTTATAACTTATTTAAAAATAATTAGGAGTTAATTTAAATGCTTCCATTAAATTCAAGGAGTGTTTAACCTCTTGACCTATGAAAGTTAGTACGTGTTAATGATGATAAAATTCAGCTAATGAAAATCAATGATGCAGTTTGACGAGTCAAGAAATGTCACGTTGCTCCTAAATGAGACTTCGACCAATCAAATCAATTCATCTTACCTATAAATAGAGGCCAAAGTATAAGAGGAATGGGTTCATAAATTCATATTGAGAGAATTTTAGAAGAAAGAACACCAAATTTGCAACACACTCAGAAAAATCCCAAAGAAAAGAAATCAACAATGCCAAAGAGAATATTTCAGAGATTGTGACACTTTTTTATCAAATTTATGAGATTAATTCTTTGTTACATATTTCTCTTATTTTCTCATTATATTTTACAGATGCGAGATTTGTCCAAACAATTACTTTATGTACTGAAGAGATTATTAAATAAGGAAATTATGTAAGGAAGAAAGGAAATACAAAGTTTATTTAAGAAGAAGAATAAAGGGAATAATAAGATATATATTGAAGCAAGCCTGAGAAGGTGGAATATTTGTCATTGTTTGTTTTGATTCTTTTACTTGTAAATTTGCCCGTCACTTGTAATTATTTGAGGCGCTAATAGATGAGTTTATTTTATTTTATTTTTTTTGTCACTTTTTTAATTTGAGCCTTTTATCTTAAATAAAGGATATTATAATTTACTGTAATTATTGTTAAGGACTAAACTAACATAAGTTAATGGTGAGAATCGACCTGCCATATTCATATCATATTACTAGTTCAATTGATTAGAACCCATATGAGGAAATTTTGAGCTCGCGAGTTGGCAATTTGAACCGAGTCGAAAACAAACCGAGTTAAAAGAGTTGACGAGTTAAAATTTTCGAAACTCGCTCATTTATCAACTTAACTCGTTTTTATTACCGTAACCAAACCAAGCGAGTGGAGCTAGAGTCGAGTTGAGCCTGAGCCATCTTGACTCGTTTGCCATCGCTACATTAAACTTAAAAAGGAATGAATTAACATAATATCGGTGAAGATAACTCAAAATGTCATGCCCAATATTTATGATCTCTTCTCTCATGTTTGAATGAGGAAGAAAAGGATTACACATAATTACATATGGGAGTCGTAAAGGAACGGAAGTATTTAATTGTAAAAATTTACTATAAATGTTATTAATGGTATACTTTAATTATTCAATCTTTAATCTATTGAGTTACAAATCAAAAATTTATCTCTAAAATTATTACTTATTACTTCGACGCATTCCATCTCTTATTATTATACACATCAAATTACTTAAATAGCATTACTTATATTACTATTTGTTTTCTTTCTCACCCGGGAGGTGTAACAAAAATAATTACATATAATTTTAAATAATTTTCTGTTCTATATTAGAATTAAATAGAGGCCACTAAGAAATTAACTTAGTTACTAACATTCCACTTGTTTCATAATATAAGTCATTTTAAAAAGTAAGCTTCTATTCATAATATAAGTCATTCTAAAGTTTCAAGAAAAAATATTCCAATTTTACCTTTTATTTATATGTCCTAAAAATTGCCTTATTTTGAATGTATTTATTACTCGTAGTTAACTCATTTTTGTATTTTTTCAAGAAATTTTAAATGGGATAAGATGTTTATAGAGATAAGAAATAGAAAGAGAGAGAATATGATAATTAATTGATCTTGAATTTAAAAAAATTTAAAAAGATAAACGGTATATTAGGTAGCTAATGTAAAAAATATTTTTGTTGTATGTGACTTTGGTGTGTTCGTGTAAGTATAAAATGACTTATATTATTAAACGGATGAAGTATTCCTTCCATTTCAAAATAACAGTCCACATATGCAAGCTTATGCATATTAAAAAAATGTTAATTTTTATAAATTTTTTAACAAAATAACAATCCTAACTTTCTTCTAATTTCTTATAGATATTTAATACTTTGAATAAGACTAATCAATGAGGGGTAAAGTATGAATAAATATTTAATACTTTTTAATTTTTTAAATGTAAATGACAAGTAATTTGAAACGAGAAATTGCTCAAATGAATAGTTATTTTAAAACGAAAGAAGTAGTGAAAGTGAGCATAATGTATAGTTTTGCAAAAAGAAAATAATTAATAGATTAAAAGGGTCAAATAATTTAAAAAAATATATGTTGAAAATTATTCTTTTTATATTATTATCCCTTATTTACTAATATGAATTAATGCACTTCACAAATTATTTTGTACCATCTTATAAGTTATGTCAAGTAATATTTTAAAGATGTTAAATAATACTCATTTAACATATATGATTTTTGTAGCAATATAACGTTTCATACCAAATGAGAATCTACTTGAAATTTTAATTTAGTAAGAATCTAAACTAACATAAGTTAATGGTGAGAATCGACCTGCCATATTCATATCATATTACTAGTTCAATTGATTAGAACCCATATGAGGAAATTTTGAGTCTTTATAAAATTTTAAAAACATTGAGCATATGAAATATTTCAAACGTAGTTTGTTAAATTAATTTATAGAATTTTAAAATATTAAACACATGAAGTACTTTGAATCTTGTTAATTTCCTTCATTTTGTAATGCATTTAACATTGCATCTAATATTTTTTTTTAAAAATAGGCAAAGCAAGGTTATGATTGGGAAAACTACGGCCCCGTTTGATAAGATCGAAGACTGAAATCTGAAAAGTGATTTGGTAATCTAATATGTAATGTATTAACATACTAAGTTATAATATTATCACTTAATTTAGAGAAGGAATTAAAAATTATTTGACGTATTAAGACATTATGAGATTATATTATTAAATATTTTTAATTTAAAAAAGTTCGCAATTCGTCGCTCAATTTTAAGTATTAAATTGAATTATTAAATATGATTTAAGATTGAATAAGAGATAAAGCTGTCCATTATGATACTCGGACGATCGCGTGATATTTAATATATTATAAATTTATAAATTGGGGATGAAAAAGGATCATTTTGAATTTTCTTAAAGTGAAAACTATATTAAATCAATAATCTAAAAAGACGGAGAAAGTAGAAGATGCCATGYATGCTATTGCCGACGCCACCTTTTATATCATCAACCAATCACTAGCAAACTGTGCAGTAAATACAACTGCTAAGATTTTACCTCCTTTTAATTACTTCATTTAATGGGATTTTGTACATGCCTAAGCTTCCATTAATTCATTGACAGCAAACTTACCTCTGGTGATTATTACTATTACTAATAATAATTAATTTAAGCAGTTATTTAAATCATTGAAAGCCTTTCAATAATCACTTTCTTGCTAATTTTAACCGTTAAATTGACAAGATTAGRTTTTCACCTATATGATAAGTAGTCACATGAGTATGGAAAAGTGAGGCTTCAAATAAAGGGGAGCTCTGAAAAAAACCGAGTCAGCCATGTGCCCACAGCGACAACAATTTTGCATGGATCATTACCTTTCTTTATCAAATTTTATCATCACAGGACATAAATAAATRAAAAGGTAAAAATAATTAAATCACATTATACCACAACTTGTCATATTTTTTGCTTGCTAATAAAGAGTGTTTTTGAAATCTAAAAGTTACTGCCTATTTTAACTTTTTAAAAGGGTGGAGGAAGAGTTCCTGCACCTGGAACACCATATGCGTTGTCCAGCCGAAAAAACAAATAAAAAAGGGACAAAAAAGAAAACACGGTGTTTATAAGYAGACGGAACAAACATTTCATGAACATCACGCACGCACTGTCACCGTTTACTCTGGATATTTTCTTCTGAAACGTACGGGAGGTGACAACACGCGCTGCTCCAGACAATAGAAATCTCCGCAAATATAGCGCAGGAACTCTAGATTGACGCAATCACGGGCAGACCGATTGACACGCAAACTCTTCGGGCAATCGGGACAGCACGTAACGCCGTGTTTCTCAGCCACTGACGCCGTTTCTCTCTCCACAAGCTGAGGCAATCATCATTTATTCAAAAACCCCGACCCTCAGCTTGCGCCTGCGGCTCGGACCCAAAAAGCGACCACCCTAAGAAAAAAGCCAAAGCAGCAACCCAGATAAATAATGGAGTAAAAGAGGAGAGAGAAAAACAATACTAGAGAGAGAAAGGAAGAGGAAGAGAGAGAGGGGGTTTTTAGATAGAGAGACTTTTACGGAGAGAAAGGAACAGACGCCGAAAAAGATGGGCCAGATCGTGAAGAGGAAGAAGAAGGGGAGACCGTCTAAGGCAGATCTCGCCAAACGACGCAACCCAGCCGGAAATACGTCAGCGCCTGACAGCGAGCCACGCCGGAGCCTCCGTCAACGGAGCGTTAGGTATACCTTCGACTTCGACGATTATCTCGACGACGACGAGTTATTTGAGGACTTCGACGATGAGGAAGATGCGAGGCGGCGTGAGAAAAAGCTCAAGTTCTTGGTTAAGCTCCAGAGCAGTAGCAAAGAAGACAACACTGAGTCGACCMCGAGTCGGACTCAGCGCGTGTCTCACGCGCCTGCGGTATCTCAATCGTCGTCGGAGAACGGAAGTAACCCGTCGAAGAAGAGGAAAGTCGACGCCGATGATGAAGGCGAGGACGATGAAGATGAAAATGACGAGGTCGATGAGGATGATAATGAGAATATTGAGGATAATAAGGTATATTAAACGGAAATGAATTTGTTTGGATCTGAGTCGAGGGGGAAAAAAAAAAAAATTAAAGCTCGTATGATTTCTCTAGCAAGCAGAAGAAAGAAGCACGGTGATAGAATATTTTGCTGCGTAAATGCGCAAGCAGAAGATGTTGTAAGCAAAGAGAGTCAGTGACCGAGTGAGAAGAGTGTCTTGTCCAGCTCAGCGATGTTCACTCAGATTTTTCTAATTGGTCCAAAATCTTGAAAATCACTCTTATCAGCTTGCTTCAGTTACTTCTCTCTCTAGAACAACAAGCATCAAATTGTGTATGTATAGGTGTGGATGAGTGTCGGGAGGATTGGAGGAGTAACGGTCGGGTCAACTGTCAAAAACTAACCCCCACAGAATCTGATCACGCACCCACCTTTCTCTCTCTACTTGTCTTTCTCTCACTCTTTCTATTTCTCACTCTACAACGCACAGGCAGCATATATAATCGCACACACAAAAACATATGGAGTACTTTTTATTCTCTTTCTTTGTCTGCTGCCTTATTTTCTGTCTCTGTCTGATGGCCGCCGMCTTTTGGTTTGTATTAGCGAGGAGCGTTAATTTAAGCATTCGTGTGTTTTGTTATTTGAGCCTTTTGAATGTTAAGATCTCTGTTGATTTTGACAGGTGGTTAAAGGTAGAAAAGCTGATCCAAAAGCGACGGACTCTGCTCCAGGTGGGTTTTCTATGGTCGAACTGAAGATGGATCACATTTGATTTAGTATTACTTTTGTCTTGTAATTTTCTCGGTGATGAATTATTGCCCCTGTTTTTGAATCAGGGACGCCTGCTGAACCGTCATCTGGGCTTCCATTGCCTGATAAGAAGATACTGGAGCTAATTCTTGACAAGCTTCAGAAGTATGTGTCTCATTCAAGTTTAGCCTGAGCTTTGTTTTAGCGGTTATTTGTTACTTCCTTCAAATGTGGAAGTTTAGGTGTTCAATTGTTTTGGCTTTGCTATGACAGGAAAGACATTTATGGTGTTTATGCAGAACCTGTTGACCCTGAGGAGGTTAGGCTTTTTGAGTATTTATTTACTTCTATGGACATTCAGGGATGGAATGTAAGCTGAGTTATATGATTTCGGTTTCTTCTCTCTTCTTCCTTTTAGCTTCCTGATTACCACGATGTCATTGAGCATCCTATGGACTTTGCCACTGTGAGGAGCAAGCTGGCAAATGGGTCATATGCAACCTTGGAGCAATTTGAGGTGAGTTTCTGAGTTTTATCTTAAAGCTGTTGAAATATCCCCATCATTCTTCCACGGTGTTATGGAATCATTCCCTTGTTTAGAATTTCTCTTCCTTTAGGTCATCATCTTCTTCTTCTTTCAGGCATAGTGAGTCCAGTTTGGGCATGATGTCTCCGCATAGGCAATAGGCTCACTGGAGAACTGCAGGCAATAATATGTAAAAACGAAGTGTTTGGGGGATATCTGTCTTACCATTTTTCAGTTGAGTGAATACTTTGTCTGGCTGATTCATGAGTTGTGAATTATCCATGCTTAGCTTCTGATTGGCTAGATAGTCTTCCATGAAATAAATAAAGTAAAAAGGAGCCTCTATAAGAAACAGTCGAGTGTCGCAATAAATTCAGTCTCGAATGGGGGCTTGTAAGAGGGGCAAATACTACCAACGGAGGTGGGGCTAACTTGCTTGTTTGTTAAACCAAACCTTCTTGAGAATTTTTTGGGCAGACATAGCTTGTAATAATGGTAGCACAAAGAAGCATGATGAATTTCTTGTCAATGGTTAATGGTTTGCTTGATTCCCTTAATCTCTTGGAAAGAAAGTCTTCCATGTTTCATGAGGCAATTTTGATATTTGGAGCACCTCGTGGTGACGAACTTAAGTGATTCACTTGTTAACATATAGGTTGTCAGCAATTCCAGATTTTTTATATCCTTGCAAGGATTATTGGAATGGTATAAATCTACTCAATTTGTCAGCTTGTGGTTGTCAGTTTGTGGTTGTTGGTCCTAACTTTTGTAAGGAAAATCTTATCTCCCTAGGGTTGAGGGAAGGGTTTGCACGTGAACATCCCAAGTATTGAAATTTTGGATACTGTAGCAGGAYCTGCTGCAGTCACAAAGAAGAGAGAAATCGGATTAGTCCTTTTGTTATGTGTCTAGGAAAAACTCTGTACGAGTTTATGCTTATTTATGTGTTCCAAGGTGGCTGGCCACTCTTAAGCTTCAAAGGGAGAAAGACCCTGCTCCGAGCTCTATTGAGAGAAGTGGGGAGCAAAAAGGTTACTGACTTTTCTTGATTYGGATTTAGTACATGATTGGAAATCTGGATAAGCAGATGCTTCTTTGGTGACCAACGTAGCTTGTGAATTTCTATGTTTAAGAGGGTAATATATTTCTTATTACCTTGTGCTAAGGTTGAGCCCCCCAACTCAACATGAAATGGTAATTTAGTTGTGCATCATAATGATTTATGAACATTTATTATTCTGAGTTAGCGTGAAGAGAATCTTTGTGTTATTGTATTCTGTTTACTGAACTTGTTACCTTCAATGCAGAGTGATGTTTTCCTGATTTGCTCAAATGCAATGCAATATAATGCACCAGATACCATATACCATAAACAGGTAAGCATTTCCTCATCTTTCAATTCCTGGAGTTATGCTATCTGCAAACCTCTTACCCCCCCTTCTTTGCAATGATTTGGAGCAAGTATCAGATTATTGACATTTATTTTACTGAAGGCTCGTTCCATCCAAGAGTTGGCTAAAAAAAAGTTCGAGAAAATCAGGTCAGGTATTGAACGAACAGAGGAGCTCAAGTCAGATCAGAAGACAAGATTGAACTCTGTTCTTAAGAAGCCGATAAAGAAACCAATTAGCAGGGCGTTGCAGGATCCTGTGGGATCTGATTTCTCATCTGGTGCTACTCTTGCAACTGCTGGAGATTTTCAAAATGGATCTAGTGCTGCTCAAGCGGCTGCATCTGAGAGGGCTGGCAGTGTTGACAGGCTCTTTGAGGGTTCTTTAGTTGACAACAACACGGACAAAGCTGAAGAATCTCAACCAGGTACATATGCGACTATTTTTCCTGCATGTTTGACATTTTACATTGTATATTATGCTTATAGATATCTGGTGACGATTCCCCTAAGCTAGAGAATAGAAACAGAATTTCATCTTCAAGAAAAGATCTCATGTTTCGTGGTTTTATCAATATTATATCGTTAATTGTTTAGCATCTAAAAGAGCTATTCGCCTGCTCATTGCTTTTATGTCTTTTGCACTATAGGGAAACGTCCTGTATCAAGAATTGAAAGGAAACCATCGCTTAATGATGAGAATCGCCGTGCAACTTATAACATATCCACTCAACCTGAAGCCAGATCGGAATCCATCTTTTCAACTTTTGAGGGAGAAAGCAAGCAGCTAGTTACTGTATGTGCATTAAACTGATATTCTTTCTCTTTTCACTAGTAATTACCTTCCTTGACCATGTATTGTTATTTTTCTAAATTAGGTGGGGCTTTATGTGGATCATTCTTATGCTAGAAGCCTGGCTAGATTCGCTGCAACTCTTGGACCTGTTGCTTGGAAGATTGCTTCCAAAAGAATTGAGCAGGCACTGCCTTCAGGGTCCAAATTTGGTCGTGGCTGGGTTGGAGAATATGAACCRCTTCCAACCCCCGTGTTAATGCTTGAAAATTGCAGTCTGAAGGAGCCAGGCTTTTTTAGGAAAATTGAGAAACCTGTTGATACTAGAAAGGAGAAGAAACCAGTAACTCCAGTTTCTCCCATGGAGAACTCTCTTGCCAAACCCCATCTAGAGAAATTGTCTAGGACGGAACTCACTGCAAATGAAAGACCTGTTAGTGAGCCCACCTCAGAGAGGAAATCACCTTTCATGAGCCCTGGCGTAATCAAACCGACTGCTACTTCCAGCACAGGTTTTTCAGTTCCAGCTAAGGAGCAACCGGTTAGAGTGCCTAGTCTGAATGGTAGATCATCTTTCTTTGGTTCTCTTGGAAACAGAGCAACTGGTCCTGCTAGTCCTAGTTCTCAGCAGCCCAATTCGCAACCCAGAAATTTCATTGAACCAGAGGAAAAGGTTTTGAAGCAGGTTGAATTGAATTGTTCACCCACAGGCACTCAAAATGCAGCTGATTTTGTTCCTGAGAGACAGACTTTAAATGGTTCTGAAATGCCACCTTCAAGGTCCATTGAGATGGTTACGAAGAGCAGGAATCTTTTGCCTTCTGGATCTTTTCAACAACCAAATGTTAATGGAGTTGCTGTTGGAGGGYCGCCTAATGGGAAAGTCAGCAATTTGGATAATAATAGAGTGGCTACTTCATCGTCAAACATGGCCCCAGCAATGACATACTTTCCCCATGGACAGGATCAGGGTCTTACAGACCCTGTCCAGTTGATGAGAATGTTTGCTGAAAAGGCACAGAATCAACATAAATTGTCAAATCAGYCAGCAGTTGACAACAATCGAGTTATGCCTTCCTCACCATCCTTGAGAAGGGATGATTCAACTAATGCTGCTGCAGCAGCTGCTCATGCATGGATGTCCATCGGGGCAGGAGGGTTTAAGCTAGCTGGAGAAAATGTTACACCACAAAAGAGTCAGATATCGGCTGATTCATTATATAATCCGGCTCGTGATTTCCAGTCTCAAGTTTCACGATTTCGTGGGGAGCAGTCATCTTATGGATTACCATTTCAGCCTGAAAAGAGCAGTTACCCACTCCATTCCTTTGTGCCACAACCTACTAGAATAGGCAGTGATGCGCAATTTCCAGGTCAATCTATGGTTTTTCCTCAGTTAGTAACGGCTGATTTGTCAAGATTCCAGGTGCAGTCTCCTTGGCAATCTCGTAGTCCGCAAATGCAGCCAAGGCAGAAACAGGAGTCACTTCCCCCAGACTTGAATATTAGTTTCCAGTCATCAGGATCTCCAGGGAGACCAGSATCAACTGTTCTAGTTGATTCTCAGCAACCAGATCTGGCTTTGCAACTTTAGGTTTTGGTTAAGTTTTTGTAAGTAATAGGAGAAAGATTCAATGTTTCTGTTAGCTCATTTCCTCGAGTACTTTCACAGACGTGGTTTCGTTCAAATGCATCAGGGCAACATTGGTTTCGTTCTACATTCTGGTGTAAGAAGTACGTGGTGGGATTCAAATCTTCGAGATGGACATGAAAGGCAKCTGGTATGACTCTCTGATGGGCTTATCTGCCTAGAAGAGAGGATTTTCGGGCAATTAGATTAGAGGAGGTGGAGGGCATAGTGAATGCTTCGCAGCGGAGAAAAGTAGATTTTAAGCAGCTTTGGTCCTCTTCTTTTCAGATCGAGAATGAGACCAACCTGCAGTGCTTCGTGATTATGTCGTTGAATGAGATAAGCTGCGAGGTTCATTGAAATTTGAGATCAATAAATATGGGATTTCATCTATACTTGCAGCGTAACGAAGTGAGTTGATTTCTTGTAAATTAGAGACAGGTTCAAAGGGATTCTTTCCTCCGCTTTGATTTATATTGTATTCTCTGCACCCTGCAGCTCGACTCAGAAAATATATGATCATTTTAAAGGAAATTCAAAGAAAATGGATATTTGTTTGGAGACGACTCTGCACATTCGTATCAAATCTTAGTKAATAACTCTCATATCTCCCCTCCTCTATCAATTAAGGAAAAGGATCTAAAGATGACCTAATTCTCTTTATTTCCTGCACCCTCCATGGCTAAAGGCTTAAAACTAAACATCATCCYAGACATGGAAACAATAGTTCTTACTTCTGTATAAAGAATGACGACAATATCACAGGCTTGAGAAGAACCACCTCTTCTTCTTCTTCATGTTGATGCCAGGATTACCATTATTTGAATGGACACAAGTGGAACCTCTCAATCAAGACTTCCGCAGAGCRAAACGGGAAAGCGGGATCCGGGAGTACCCTTCTTCTTGATCCTAGGCTTGTCGCGATCACGCAGAACGCAAACATCGCCATTGCAGACATATCTTCTTGACTGTGATGATTCTGGTGATTTCTCAAAGCATCTCAAGGGATTCCAGAGAGCCATAGACATGATTTTTGATCTTCTGAAACTGCAAAAGTGGCCTCTGATCCCCCTCTGATTTCTTTCGCTGTTACTCATTCTTGTATTATATAGAACGTCACAGAAACCTACCAAAATGAAGAAGCATTGAATCGTTCCAACAGTGACATGTGAAAGTTGGTTAAGACGATTGAGGGTCAAGTAAAGGGGGCCATTGGCCATGACAAAAACTTGTGTTTCATATTTGTTCTCAACAAAACAAGGCTATGGGATGGAAGAAATCACACGCTTCTCAATTGAAATCTACGGGTCCAACAACGCGTGCAGGGATGCTAATAGATTCTTCTCCCTCTTTKGCCTTTTGGGTTTTTAAGATTATTTCTTTTTCTTCAAAAGAGAAGATCATTCATTCATTTGTATTTTGGCTTGAATTCAATTACGAGTTAGAAATTTTGAATCTATGCAGATGTTCTTTTCACCATAATTAACTAGGTGTAAAAACAATATATATATGTATATTTTTTTTTTTTGCAGAATATGAAAAAGAAATGAATTATACTACACAGAATAAAGTTAGTACTTCMTAAATTACGAGATAGAAACTCAAATATAGACCATTGTAATGTAATTATCAACAAATCTTAAAGTTTTTATCTATATTTAATTAATCATTCTTTTTTTTTTTTTTTTTTGGTTTTTCCTTGCAGAAGTCAGAAGTCTGGAGTCTTAGGCTGCATTTCGCGCTGTTATCCCATAAGTATTATTTGTATAATGACATTTGCATCTAAGAATTTTTTAAATTATATAATCACGTATTTAAAATTTCATAATACCAATTTATCCGAATTCTATATTGTAATCAAATCAAACTCCTATCATACCCCTTAATTCTAAATTTAAATGGATCCTTAGAGTTAAACAAGGTCATCCGAGAAGTTTAAGAAAAGTATTGCAATTAAAGCTAGAAATCTCAGTGTGTTCTATGGTTTGAGTCAATCTAAAGGTAAAAATTCAAAGAGAACAGTCAAATATTTAATCTACACGTTCACATTTATTATGGTTTTTGCTTAAGGTGCTTCTCATGCACGCGTAAATACAATTAATTAAGTAGAGACTTGAATCTAGTTTTGTTGGTAGTTGGTGGTGCTTAAGTAGCATTCTATATTCTTGTTTTGCAGATGTAGTAGACAACAAGGTGAGGGAGACATTTGTCGGAACCAAGCAGCTAGGACCGGAGCTGGTGGCTGCCCGATTTATGCAGCCTCTGTCGTTAACGGCAGCCGATCAATGTCAGAAAGACGGACATGCATGCTGTCCCGCGGCGAAACTTCCGGTCTGCATGAGTGGCAGCCAGATGGAAGCCATAATGGTGGCTAGATGGTAAAAGAAGAGCCTGCAACATGTGCATACATTAATTTATGTGGAAATGGGTGTCCCGGCATTCATAATAGAGAAGTGGTGGTTGTTGGAAGGGGGACCAAGAGCGGTTGCGGTGAGAAGAAGACCATCTTCTGTTGGAGTTGGGACTGAAATGTCAAGAATAATCGTCACCTCCTAGTTACGTTCTCCAGTTGATCGCTAGAATGTAGGTAGGAAGGAGCAATGAGACTTTTATTTATCTTTTTGTTACAGGGAGGAGCAACGAGGCCTTGTTGAGTTTTGCTTTTGAACAAAGTGATAATCAATCTTAATATGATTTGTACACTCATAAAGAATAGGATTTTTATCAATGTAAATAGCAACTTTACTATATCAGTGAATTACAATTGGTTGAATCCAATAACTCAATGCAATTGATAAATGAATTAATAAGTCATGTTTCATATTCGATTCTTAGTATGTTGTAAGAGTTTTAAATCAAACTTTCTCCTAAATGAGCATTAGATCGCATAAGTGCAATTTGGATCGAGTTTAGATTGATTAGTCTCAAGAGTAAAGACCGAAAAAAAAAAGAAAAAAAAGAAAAATACAATTGGTTGTGAATGTTGAAACCAATATCTAAAAGTCATCCATTGCAATTTATTTTGCTTGGCAGACGAACTAGAAAKAGGATTAAATCCTAACATGGTAAGATAATCAGTGAGTAGTAGAAGGGTTAGAGCACCTAACATAAACGTCTCTCACTAGATCAATACATCGTCGTTTATATGTTTAATTGCTTCACTAACTTTATATTGATTCCATCTGATGTTTTCTTATTACACGTGTAAAGCTCTCATCTATMCTAATTAGGGTATTTAATTGTACAGAATATAAATAGAATATACAGTACCAATCGAATTGAGTGAACAAACATTCCAGCCAATATTCTTTGTTTCTCAACTTGGTATTAGAGCCACAAATGACCAGCACGGGAAAAGAATCAGCAATCGCCGGAGAGAATGACGGCGAAGCACAAACGCAAACGCAGGTTCAAAGGCACAATAGTCACTCAGCAATCCTCTTGGTTCCTTTTGCTCTGTGAAKCTGAGCCATGACAACTTCTTGTTGTGGAAGAACTTGGTGTTTCCTGTGATTAAGGGGAAAAATGATTTCATTACAGGAGCTAAACCATGTCCAGATGAATATATTGAGACTGAATGAGAGCTCATAGAAATCCCAGATTCTGAAAGCTAGATTGTGCAGGGTCCAGACATGCTCATATGGCTGATAACTCGATTGAGATGGAAGTTGTTTCGGAGCCAATGAGATGTGAAACATCCAAGTAGCTATGGTATGCCATTAGGGACTTGTTTGTAGTAAGAAACCGCTCCAATATAGTCTATTACAAAAGGGAGTTCAGTAAGTAAGGGAAGCTTAAAAGTGAATGAATATCTGAAGAATGTTAAAAAAATGGTAGACAACCTTGCTCTTGCAGACCATCCAGTAACTCTAGAGGATATGATCACTCAAACCATATTAGGTTTGGACCGAACTGACTACAACCCCTTGATATGTCGAGAAGAGGCTGTAATGAAAGCTACTCAGTTAGAGAAGAGGCTTGAACACTTTAATGCAGGTATGACCTCCTTGAATCTTCGCAATCCCAGTGTTATCTTCTCAAGCACAGGAGGAGCAAATACTAGCAACTATGGCAAGAATTAGTCTCATTACCGTCAGAACTCGAGATAATAACCAAGGCAGTGGAGAAGATGTGATGTAAGACGAATAGTAAAGGAATTTTAGCTCAAGATGGGTTTTAAAGTCTTTATAGCATTTTAGGTTTTTTTTTTTAATAGTTTTTGAATTTGTTTTTTCCCCCCTATTAATTAGACTTTAGTAGCAATTCTTATCATATTAGAAGATTTGTTTACATTTTGTTAGTTGAGTTTTAGACTAGGAATAATGTTTTTCCTATCTAAGGAACTTTTATATTTATAATTTTAATTTACTCACATTATTATAAATTAAATTCAAAAATTTTTCCTAAATTTCTCTAAAATTTCAGTAATTTCTAATATATTCTAAATTTCTTCTTTTAAGTTATTATCAATTCGTTACTTTCTGATTGCGTTAAAATTCTAACTAAAATGGAGGAAGACTCGCTAAAAATAATAGTCGAGGAGGTCAAAACTACAGAGTCAAAGGGGGAAAATTTGGTAACAACGCTAATCCTACCTCTCAAATTTATAGTAAACTTGGTCATGTTACTACTCATTGCTGTTTTAGGCTAGATATGAACTACATGGGAGCTCCTCCTCCACCCTCTCATCCCAAAAAAGGCGCCRGTATTTTGCTTATGTTGCAACACCAAATTTGGTCAATGATGCAACGWGGAATGCGGACAGTGGAGCTAGCTTTACGTCACAAATGACTATAACAATCTGGACCAGGAGCAGCCTTACAATCGACAGGATTCATTGGTTGTTGGTTATGGTAAAAATTGAACCTAGGACATATTGGTTACAGTTTCTTGCTTGTTTTTTCATAATAAAACTCTTGCACTTAAACATATTTTTCATGTTCATGGAGTTGAGGAAATTTGACCAATGTATTTCAGTTGATTGCCTGCAATGATATGTTTGCAATCTTCGACACAATTGGCTGCTTTATGAAGAACAGATTGGCAGCGCATATTATGCTTCAAGGGAAGCTTGAGAAAGGTTTTTACAGGCTTGATAGTCCAACCACAAATCAAACCATTCACTCAAAGCCTCGCCAATTCTAGCCTACCTCATCCACAAATCAAGAACAATTTCAATCCTTTACTTCTAGGGTAGTCAAATGTCAAAACCAACCATGTTAAACTTATTAAATTCTACAAAAGAGATCTTGTCCGATATTGCTAAATCTTATAGTTTGAAACTTTCAATCAATGAAGAAAATAGCTTCTGTGATGCTTGGCAATTTGGCAAATCACATCTTTTATCTCTCTCACTCTCAATGTCATGCGTCAAAACCTCTAAAACTTATTTATACATATGTTTGGGATCATCACCACTCCAATCAACAACTGGTTTTCGATTCTATATACACTTCATTGATGATTTCAGTGCATGTACACTTGATTTTATCCACCCAGGCAAAATTTAATGCACTCCATGTATTTCTTTACTTCAAAACTCTTATTGAAAACAAATTTGATCACAAAATTAAAGTCTTGCAATCTGCGATGTTGGGCCTGAGTTTTTAAGCTTCGKAAAAGTTGTTCAGAAAAGTAGCATAGACATCCGGTATTTTGATGGTGATGATGATCCGGATGCACTAATTCTTCGTCTAGGCTCTTGGGCTCGTAGAGCGCACGATCGTTACATTCCGACTATTTGTGATCATTAGGATTATCTCATTTCATTTGAATGTAAATATCTTTTAGAGCACACTCTTTTTCTTAATGATATATTTATTATCGTAAAGTTTATGTCACTGGATGTTTAAATCTTTGTCTTTGCTTATTGAGGTTGATTTTGTTGGTCGAGATTGATTGATGTTAAAATTGTTGATTGAGGTTGAGGTTGGCTCGTTTGAAATTATTGTCAGTTTTGTGTTTGTATATGCAGGTTGGCTTGCATTTTGATATTGTTGCAGGGTTGGGAGAAACAAYACGAATGCCTTCTTTGAATGTGTTCCATTGACGACGCATTCTTGGAAGGCGTTCCATTTGCCATCGCATTCTTGGAATGCATTCTTTCTTAAAATGTCTGAAACTGATCCAGAAACAAGTCGGTGCTCATTTGATCAATAAACTGGCATCGTGTTGAGACTTTTAAGATACTATGGTATACTTATTCTCTCCCAATCCTTTCTCTTATTTCATCTACAAACTCATTTTTCTCTCAATTCTAACCCAAAATCTTTTCATTATCCAACCCTASTTCTTCTAGATTTGCAACATTAATACATAATCCATCACCATTCATGGGTCTTTCTTGAAGATTGAAGGAAAAAAAGCCATTTTTCATCTTCGTAAATTGAAGATATGATTTTAAGTTTGATTTTAGCTTAAAAAACTCTTAACTTTTCATGATGAATTTGAAAATAGGGGTTGGATTAACTTTCATTACTTGAATACATTATTTTCTTATAATTTATATTGTGAAATTAGTGTTGATATTTTTAACTTTCATGTTAAGTTATAATTTATTAATTTATAACAAAAAATGAAATTGTTAAGTTCTATGTTGTGAAGCGTTACAGTATATGAAAAAYAGGGTTATATGAAAGTTACGGTAATTTAAAAAATAGGGTAATGTGAAAGTAAGGGTTATGTGAAAATTTGGGTTATATATTTTGAAAATTATGGTTATATGATATGGAGTTATGGATATATATTATGAAAAATTTTGTAATTTTATATGTTTTTTGATTAATAAGTTTTGAAATAATGTCCTTGAGAGAACCATTCAGAATATGTTTGAATTGAGATTGTGAGATGAGAAATGATCCAAGAGGATCTCGTTTCATTACCGGACCTGTTCAAAGGTGWTATACTATACAACAAGYTGTATCCTATGCAGAGTTGTGCAGGAAAGTATGTTAGTTACGGAATTTTGATTCCGAATGATGTCATGTCGAGTTTGTGTGTTGTATACYGTTTTTGTGGAACCAAGAAATTCATTTTATATCCTAGTAGATTGCAAATGAGGAGAATATACAATAGATRTGGAAGGTGCCAGACATAGCTGATCAAATCAAATACAAATACTTGTTATTTTTCATAAAATATAAGACTCGAGACAGAATTCGTGCCCTAGCAGGTCCCACAACCCGTATCGCAACTCGAGCCATCAGCAAGTGTATGGTATATTCAGAGCGATCGGGATTTACCATGAGTGCTTATACAACATAATTGGTGAACTAATAACTATCAATTCCGGCCTTCACATTTCCTCAAGTATTGGAAGCGGATGCCATTCCTTCGGGTTATTGGCATCAATATATGCTTGTTAATAATGTTCCAATGAAACCTTCCATTGATCATTGTTCATCGAACAATAACAATTCGTTTTCGGAAATAATGAGGCTGAGTGATTAAGGTTGCTGCCCTGGTTCGTCTATTTCTAYAGGAGAGCGTATGCTAGACATTGTGGGACTCGCTAATGCAAGGAATCTGGTGGAGGTTGGAGTTTGTGATGACCATGGAAAACAATCTGAGATGGATGAATTACCTACCAAGCGGGAAGAAGACGATGTCTTAGATGGTAGCCTTGACAGGGAAGATGGTGTAGCAGATCCTTCACATCTGACTGTGTAGAGTATGTCTTAGGAATTGCTGGCGGGAGAAGATTGTTTGTGTTTTAGATTATACTTCATTGAGAGCTTTTTAGGATATGGGTTCGGGAGAACAAATACTTGATTTTGCTRATGGTAATGGAACTCGTCCTGATATATGGTCAATCTTTGATGTCGACATTCGGTTACACATGAGATTTAAGGACAARAAACAAATCATTGAGGCTATCAAAGGTTGGTTAATCGAAATAGGCTRTGAGTTCAAGATGTTAAGAAGTAAAAGCAAGGAGTGGACGACACAATGTAAAATTTCAATTGATGCAAATCCATATTTGTTGTACATTAGGGCGACACAGAGATCTATGCACGGACAATCARAGATAACTATATTGTAGCCTGAACACACATGTCTTGTTCGAGTGGAGGACAACTCTAACAGGAATCTTATTGCTCCTTGAATTGTTCTTCATTAATCTTATTTTAACATATATATTGTTTATGATTGTTGTCATAAATGGTTTATCCTTATACTTTACTATGACAATAGGTATATTGCACGGCAAATTACCTATCTGATTATTGATGATCTGGAGACGCATGTCAATATTATTCTGCAAGAGATGCAAAAATTTTTTCGTTGTCAAGTCAATTACAAGAAAAGATGGAATGCAAGAAAAACATAGAGTTATTTTTTGGTGATTGGGTATCTACATTCCTGATCCTTTCTCGTTACTTTTAGGCCTTATTGGACACAAATCCACTATTAAGTTGATTGGGTATCGATGCCAAGGTATTTTACGCATAGTTAGTTCAAGTTGAAACTAGCAAGAACCGAAGGCTGTCCACAGATTTTGTTTTTGTTATATCCTTGCGAACTTCAATACAACTTTCAAGAATAGTATGTTGAAAAAATTGATGTATCAGGTGAAAGTATACCAAAAATGCATAAGTTTTACATGTACAYTGAAGAGATAAAATATTAAATTAGGTAACATATGACTGGTTGATGAATACCCCTCTCAACAAATGGGTTCTATTGCATGATGGGAGATGCAAGCTTGGAGTTTTAGCAATACACTTGTCCAAATCAATGAACAACGTTCTTAAGAAAATGCCTGTACTATCATTGGAGGTATTGGTTGAGATGAGCTTTTGAAAACTTGTTGACGACTTTTGCCATCACCAAAAGGAGGTGCTTACTGTCCATATCTATTTTCCTCTAGAATATGAAAGATTTACATGAAGCTAAGGCAAGGATGCACTCGGTCATCCAATGCAATCTACAAATAGGTATATTTGGTGTTACCGGGCCAAAAAAAAAGGTCGAAGGGGTAACTATGTATACATGGTCAACATGAGCGAGAAGACACAGATAGCCAAAAGTGGAGTCTATCCGCAAGATCGTGTTCTCATGTAGTTGCTATTTGTCAAAAAAGAGGTTAGGATGCTGCAGCTCTTTCAGTTAATTCTACTCCAAGAATAATTATAGAAACACATACCGTTGTGATTTTTATTCGGTTGGAAATGAGTCAACTTGTAGRCAGACACTTTTCAACCTTAAACATAACAAAGAACTTATGAAGGATAATTACCTATGACAGAGGCGTATTACAAGARTACATGGATAAAYGGATGTCCATAACCTCGATCTGCCTCAAGATATTCACACTGCCATCAACCTAGTCATAATAGGTGGAACTCTGTGAATAATAGCTTTCAATTTTCATCATTATTCAGGAGATAGACATAGTTCATGAGTTGGTGTAATGGAAATTCACTTTTATATAATATTTTCACTTCAAATCTTTGTATTATATAGCATTTTCTCTTAGTTTAAGTTTAATTCAAGTCAACACATTATTCTCTTGATTATAGTTTACATTTGGCAATGAATACGACGTTGTGATATGTATGAAAGTTTGTATTCTTGTAATGATGGAAAGTGATGGAAAGTTTGTATTTTTTTTTTTTTTAATGATCATTGTGACCKTTTGTTTGTATTTTKGTATTTTAGAAAGTTTATATTGGTTAGAATTTAGAGGATCATTTGTTTACAGGTGGATATGTCAAAATACATTTCTGAGGATAATCAAATTGTACATACATTGCATGCAGGAAATGTGACTATTATTTTGAACACATTAATAAATGCAATGGTCTAAAAAAGGATCGCATTTCTGTAATGCAATGGTAAAAAAAATGTCGCGTTTTTAAATGCGGAGGTTGTTGCCTCAATATCCTAGCTAGACCAAGCATATCCTTCTAATGCGATAGGATTTTTGGGCAACGCATTCATGTAGTGCAATCCTCCATTTCTGCCACACTTTGAACCATTCCTTCCATTTTCAGAGTCCTTTTTGAAATGACGTCCAGAAATGGCAAAACCCTAAGTTTAGAAATGGGTAATAGCAGGTTGAAGGTTGATGAGTTTGGCATTGGCTGTCAAGGTTAGGAAAAATGTGCATAACTCGGTCCTCGAGTCTTTGAATTTTTCAAAGTTGCACAAGGTCACAGAATTTTACAGAAGACAAAGGTACCGTGTAGAATTGACGCAGTTCGGTAGAACAGAATTAGCTTGACACTTCAGAGGAGTTTTCTTACCAATTCAGTTCCAAAATGATCCTAAGACAGTAAGAAATCAACTTAGGAGAACCAAGTCACCCAGATTTGTAATTGTTACTTCCAGATTTATAAAAAAAAAGGTTGGGAAATGCTGCAACTCACACAGACTAGTAAAGTTCACAATTTATGATATAACTTGAGTTCTAAAGGGCCATTTCAAGTGAAATTAGGCTTATGTTCCTAAAACTTTAAGGAATTCAGTTATGTAAGCGTTATCACAAAGAAATGTGCAGCTAAATCCCAAATCCAAATAGAAAGCAGGGCAGAGCAGGATTCAGCTTGAACTGATCTTGTTCACAAATTCAATCATAACTCTAGTTCTAGATAACTATTTCAAGTGAGGTTAGTCTCAGAATGACCCTAAGGAAATAATATTTTGATCCATATACCACAGGCTCTGTCATGATTCAAGGGTGAGTGAAAATTATAACAAGATAGTAGGGTGTAGGAATTCTCTGTCAAAACTACCATAGTTGGGTTTTCAATAAGAGTTTCCTCATCAAACCAGTTGCAAAACACTCCTAAAACTCCAAGGATTTCATCTATATACTTCATTTCACTCAAAATGCCCAGTCATTCCAAGATGTTCTTAGATCAATAGCGTATGACAGAACCCAGTTCAATCCAGTTTAAACTGGTAGGATTCAAAGATTAGGTCATATCTCAAGTTTTACTTGATGCTCTTCCTTGAAATTAGTCCCAAAAACTTCGCAAGAAATAGGGCCACTCATCTTTTATAGCCTAGTTCTCTATTGATGTCTTGTTTAGACACTAGAATTCAACAACATAGGCCATTCGATACCACTTTAACCTCATTCAAAGTTTTCACCAATAGTCTCCTTTCTCCATTCCAACCAAAACCAACCACAAATTCTCAATAGTTTATCTTACAAGAATAAACCATAAGAGCAGTCAACAATTTATAGTTCGTTCCCAAGGCTTAGCACAATTTTAGCAGCTTAAACTACAGATTCATAAGCATAATTATCTTCACAATGACTCTCGACCAATCAAACATGTAAAACATTTCTATTGCATCCCTTTTTTTTTTTTTTCCCCCCCTAAAAAAAAAGAAAGCTAAGTAACTTGTAAAGAGAATAAGATAACCTACCTTACTGATTTTTCAACCGAAGAAGCTCTTGACTTGCAAGGTTGAACCGTGAGGCTTGGTTACACACCCAAAGCGAATTCGACCGGCGATAACCAACAAGAACAAGAAACCCAAATCTTAGTCGTTCAATAAGTAAGAATCATACATGCAATCTTGATTTTGTGTGGARGAAACTTATTCCTTAAAGAGTTGATAATCAAAATCAACTAGCAAGAAGTAAGAAATCTTGGTTAAGAGGAAGAAAWCATGAATGAAAAAACTACAAAACTTACCAAGASAACAAGATGGCTTGGCTATTTGGAGTAGGCTACTCGATGTAAGAGTAAAGAGGTGTCCTCTTGGGGAAGAAAACAAGGGGCCCGAGAGAGAAAAATATGAGAACCAAGAGAGAGTAATAGAGAGAAAGCTTACGTGTCTTATGCCGAGAGAGAGTGAGAGAGAGAAAGCTTATATGAGTGCAAGAGTAAGATGTATAGTATAAGGAACGACAGGAAAGATTTTATAAGACCGGTGGGAGTAAATGAATGGTAGGTAATGAAGTAGTTAGTCAACCGGGAATACAAACAAAAGACAAGAAGAGAAGTCTTGTGTTGACAAGTGGAGAGGCTTCCGCTTGCATGCATGCGAGGGAGCAATGCTCCTCATACGTTGGTCAATGTTAAAATGAAGGGCGAAGTTATAATTTTAGACAATACTAGGGTTTGTATTTCTTCTGAGAAATCCCAAATGTCCGAATTTGTCCTACCTCTTATGTCTCATCTCTAAAGTAAAATAAAACCTCTAAAAAAAGACGTAACTAATACATACTAGACATGTATGCACAATTCAGGGCGATCTATATCCATTAGTTATTCGACAATTCAGTCGAGGATTTTACAGATTTGGTCATCATAATAATAATAAAGGAGGGGCAAAATTCACACCCCTCTATTCTAAATCTGCATCCTATTTAATAAATATATATTTTTTAGACAAAAATAACCCCCCCATTTGTTTAACTTCTAATTGTACTTGCATGAATTTTTCCCGGAAAAAAAAAATTCTCTTGTTGAAGAAACAAAAATTTCAACGAAAAATGTAGAAAAATGAAGATTTTAATTTATTTTTTAAACAAAAAATTATTTCTTGAAAAATTCATTTGAATTGAAAAAGATGGATTTATAATTTTGTTGAGAAAATGTCTACTATAAATTTTCATTTAGTAGCGACATTTTTTTAAGCAGGTGTAAGAAATAATATAAATGAGTTTTTTGCTGAAGATTTTTTTTTTGTTTTTTATTGAAAAAATTGAACAAATTAATTTTTCAACAAAATCAATATTTTTTTGTTCAATGCAAATATAGCCTTAAATATAAGGATTCTGAAAGTGGTAAATGTTATTTTGGTCTAAATGTTATACTTCATTAGATAGGGTGTAGATTTAGAAAGGAGGGTGTGAATTTAACTCCTCCTTTAACGATTATTTTTGCAAAATAATATTTTCTTTTTCAGAGTGATGGTGACCACAAAAAAGAAAAAGAAAAAAAAAAAGCATTAGTCGGTTAATATTTGTATATAATCGATTATGACAGTCGGGACACTTCAATCCCTACAAAGCACAGAAGATCGCCAAGATCATTTACGGAAAAACTATTGTTTTATTTTAGTGATAGCATCATCTTGTCATCATTCATCAACACATATGAGAACAGAAATGCAAGTGTGAAATAGCTCGTTGGAAACCTCGACCAATAAAAGTTATTGAGGATTTAAAGAATTATTAAACAACAAGTTTGTTTGAACCCATAAATAAATTTTATTTAATTTATATACACGAGTCTCTTCCTTCACTAGCAAGTGAAGGAGGATCTCTTCATATAAAGTTTYGATTTGAGAAATTTTAATAAGTGTACTACATTKTAGTRAGTAATATAGAAAGATATTGATTTCATCCAAAATTAAATCCTGATTAYCATCYACTTATAATATTTAAATTTTTATCTAGTCAATCGATTAATTGAGATGAGAATTTATCTATCATTTCCTTTAAATAATCACACAAAACAATATGGAAGGAAAATCAATGGAGAAAAAGGTCTAAACCATATGAGTTTACCTATTCTTTAACTATGTTATCTAACCCATGTTTCCAAATCATATCAAGTACTGGTCAATCAAACCTATGAATATCAAATATACTTTCTCAATATATACAATCTATTTTTTYTAAGTAATTAWGTTATATCTCCATACTTTTTTTAACCTAGAAAACACATTAAAGATATGATTTGTAAAGATTACACAAGCCATATAAATATAAAAGCCCTAAAACCGATACTTGTTTGGACTCGCATTCAAATTAGCACTGTTTTGGGACCAATCGGTGCTAATTTGGTTATTAAAAACTTAAATTGGAGCTAAACATTCACATTTATACCTATATTTTTATCAATTTAATTCTATATCTTATTACATATAACTATAGGATCGATGTATCAACTTCTTCATTGAGATGTTTCTAGAGAAATGCATTGTTCACATCGAATACAATTTTTAACTGCAACAATGGCGAGAAGGAGGCGAACAATTACTAATTTAGCTACRAATGTAAAGATATTAATTATCACAATATTAAATTCCTTAAACTTGACTGTAACCTTTGGCAATGGAATGACCTTCATATCTCTGAGTTTAGCCATTAAATCAATATTTAATTTTATAGACCCATTCATAACTAATAAGTGATTTACGGTTGGAAAGAACATAATGATCATTTTTAGCACTACCTTTACCGATCTTTTTGGCTGCTAGATCCTGCCAAGTGGACTAATGATCCGCCAGGTTCCTCTTGGATAGAAGTGCAAGGAGCTTCTTGTATTTTTTAGGTGTTAAGTGAATAGGGATAATCTGTCTCCTTTGGAATGGGAAGTGAGCCATCAAGAAAACCCAGCTCGCTTTTTTGCAGGAAGTGCCATTGTCACTGGGCGACTCCATAATTCATATTTGTCTCCTGTCAATAGAGGTTTAATAAGGACGGGGGTTATGCTCTGATAGGTGTTTATAATTGTGGAGATGATGCCACGATGGTGATGTGAGTGGTGAAGAAATTAACAGGGAAAAAAAGTTTGAATTAGAAAGAAATTGCTATACTCATCTTGAATTACAAAAGAAACGACGCCTCAAAATTGACATTGATTCGCTAGCTTCTTTTGAAGGCAGTGACTGCTCCATACACAATACTTATCTTGAACTTCAATAAAATGTGGAGAACRACACGTCCACCAGACTCTCATCGAATTCTGRTTCCCCTTCCCTCTTTTAACTGCCCTAGTTTTTCAGAACTCCTGCAAGTAGTTAACTTACTATGCAAGAGGCTTATATAAATTTTACACACGGAGATTCTCTAGTTGCTATTTCGGTTGTCTTCTAGCTAAGCAAGAGCTTCAAACTAGAGATCCTTTGTTGCTCCTATCATTAAGCTCAAGTAGTCCCTGACCGGCCGGACCCTCACCAAGTCTGGCAGAAAGAAAATGATTGAGGACCAATTACACTCGTGCTACAGTATCTCAGAATGAAAAAAAAAAAAAAAAAATGGTGCAATCAAATACGTCCACCAATGCCTCTTACATATTTAAGAGTCATTGTTGCAAAATGAAACAAAGATTTACACCAACTAAAAGCAATTCCCGTAAAACATAATATAAGAGAACTATCATCCCCAGATATATATACTTGCGAATAAAGTATCTTCACGACAAAGGGATTTAAGCATTCAGGAAGGAATCTTCTGTTTTTGAAGGAAGGGGGTCAGGGACGAGAGCAACACCAGACATATTAATTAAAGCAATTTACAAGTTCCCCTAAGATTTTTATTTACATAGTTCAGCACAGCATTCACTTCAGCAATTTCCAAAAGTGTTCTCCCCACTGTAAGTCATGTAGAGGAAACCATCTTCATCTTTATTTTCCTCATAAATTGCAGACATCATAGCAGCTGCAGGAAGGAGATGYAGAAACAATTAAGACAAACTTCTAGTATYAAGTGAACAGTTATCCAATCTTTGTGATGAGTAGTTATCAAACTAAAGCGGAAGATAGGCAGTGACATATCAGTTTCTGCTCACCAGTGGGAGGAAGAATGCTCCTAACAAAAATAAATATGGCCTTCTCTGCACTGAGCTTAATTCTCTTTCGAACAACGTAGACGAATTGACCGACTGTCAGATCAGCAGGCACCAAGTACCTATTCACGAATGGAAGATAAATAGTTAAAATTAAAGTCAGTGCATTTAATCCGGTGAGCTTAATCCTACAAAAAATCCAACCATCCTGACAACCAGAGCTTCTCTCTTCCCCTCACGAGCAAGACCAATAAGTTAACACTCCCATCGTCCCATAAAGATAGACCAACTTTCCTTTTTTCTCTGTCCCAAATTATAGGCCTGTTCCTATGCATAGGAGTAGTTAAATTATAATTTCCTAATACGCCACCAATTATGATGCATCATTATCATACAAATAATTTTGTTAATTAATAAAATACTTATTATAWTAAATACTCATCTTGAAGAAAGGGTTAAAAGAAGAAAATAGAAMTTTTTGATGKATTAATTATTGCCACAAATTCAATATAATGTCAAGTTTCAAAATCAATTCAGTAACTTATATCAAGTTACAAGACAGACATTTATTAACTTAACTAATAGTGATAAGGGGTACATGAGAAAAATAAAATATAACAATAATTGATTTAATAAAGTTACCTTTATTTCTTAATCTGTATGAAAATAGAAGTAGGTCCATCCGTATGGGATGGACAGAGTAATGTCTACACCATTAAAATGTTACCACATTCAACTATTGGCACTAGTTATCAATAGGTAATCAACTGAGATTAAGGATTATCCCAAAAAAATGACATAATTGGGTTTATAGTAGTTATTTGTATGGAAACGAAGTTCTAAAAGGAAAAAGTTGGTATCACCAAGAAAGAACAAGAAACCATACAATCCTTCAGTTACGAGGTATTTCGATCAATAAATCAGTTTAAACATTAGCAMACAGTAAGAAATAAMTAAGCAACTRACTTTTTCTTGTCGATGTCAGGTATATCACTTCTTTCTGCTTTCTCCACAATAACCTAAAAGGGAAAAACCAAAAGAATGTTGAGAACCATACAGAAACAACTAAACCCACTACGAAGACATATTGCAGCTATAACACAATCCGATTGCTTTAATACCGGAATTCTATCAGGATACTTCTCCCGGATACGAGCAGCCTCCGCCTGTCGCCTTTCTGAAAAGGGTAAAAATGACAAGACAAAGAAATTTTGAAGTTAGACAATGAAGGACAAGGGAACATGATAAAGGATTTTCATGGCAGGTTAATCTTAGACACAATCAATGAAGAGGTTAAGAGAGCCAMGCCTCAAATCTGCCTGCACAAACAGGCAGACAAATCCAAAACACAGATGTAGCTCCTTCCTATGTGGTAACTTAAAAATCCAAAAAGTTAACTTTAGGAGCTTCTGAAACAAAGCATTATATTCAAGAATCCTACGAAAATCACTGTCTTTTAAGGATTTAGGAATTCTCAGTGATTCCACCTTATCGATCTCTATGATCCAAAAAAGATAAAAAATTTATGCATCGGCTTTCTTCCTTTATTCAACTTTTTGAAAAGAAAATAAATGAAAATGGTTTGCAATGTATTGATCTTTCTTGTGCTCCCTCTGACCAAATTACTTGTTCTATTTAGCTATCTTTATCACGAGAAATCCAAAAATCCGAACAAAAGAACTTACAACTTTCAACGGAAAATCACGACATCAAAAGCCAAACTAATAACATAAAAAATCAATCAACGAATCGAAGAAGTACCAAAATCTAGGGCAAGTTAAATATCACTTCACAGAAGGAAGGCAAAACAATCTATGGAGCTCCCCATAATAAATAAATTAAAAAAAAAGCAATTGACAGAGTCTCGTTAGTTATAATACCGAGAGGGTGTTCAAGCTTGAAGGAGCTTTTAGCCATGACGATGACCGATCAGTTAATGCTTCAAGTAGAATTCCCTAACTGCAGTTCAAGAGATCTCAAGTAAAAATAAGGGTTTTACAGAACTGAAAATTAAACAAAAACTCACAAAAAGAGATAAAGGGACTTCTTCAATACCCAGGAAAAGTAATCAACGAGTAGGGAGAGAAAAAGCTATCTTATCTGATCAAGAAATCTCCCGAAAGAAATAAATATGAGAAGATAATATATCAATAGCTGATGAAACTTCCGTACCACTGAACTCTTTCGACTCTTTTATTTCTCATTAAAACGACATCGTTAGAAAATTTTGTGTATTTATTTATTTAATTTTMTCTTTTCTTTCTTTTGGCTCATTTATTAAGAAAAAGAAATTGAAAAACAGAAAGTTGTCCAATGGGMGGAAGAAAAGGTTGAGGTATTCCCTAATAAATCAATTAACACTTAAAAATAAATGAATAAGTATCGATTAAATTAAAATTATTTAATAATATAATGCAATAAGTGATTCTTAATTTATTATATATATATAATATAAGTATTAGTTGAGTATATTCATTTTCAATTTAATAGAAATGAAAATTACAAGTTTGAATTTAGAAATAAATTTTAACATTTCATAAATTCCAGACCAATCCTCTAAACTCTTTAAATTTCTTTTTCGATTTCAATTTTCATTTATTAAACGAGGCAACCTTAAAGATCCTTTAATTTGGATTCAAACTCCACAAAATATTCTTTCTTATCATATAAGATTATTCTAAATCGATTAACACTTAAATTTGCATATTGGAGAATATTAATAAAATATCTTGAAATTATGGTAACAAATCATTTTTCCAATAATGCACTATAGGCTCCATGACCATAGACTAAATCCTCTGATATTCTAGTTTGAATTGTCTGAAATTGGAATTCAAAACTTCGATTGGTGTTGGGAGGGACTAATATTGTTTGGTCCATTTATAAAATTTTGAATTTAAAACTTTGTTTAAGGTAACAATAGTTGATTAGTCCTCATATGATAATTACTTTCCCMATTCCTCCACACCAGAACTGCTCGAATCCAACACACTTGGAAAACCAACTRTTACAGTTTTCAAGATATACGTTTGCAGTTGGAAACATCAAAGGTAAGCAGATCGTCCTTTCAATTTTTATGCTGCTGCAGTGCGTTTTTCCGTTCACGGTGGTGAATTTTTCTTGAGTCTTGCTGAAATAAGAGATGGGGTCACATTCGATGAAGTAGTGCCGGTTGAAATTCTTGACCTTACTCTACCAGAGCGAAGTGCTCATTTCTCCTCTTCTTTGTCATTTGAGATAACCAGCTGCTCAATTATCCACCGTGATTTGCACAAGTTGTGAGGGAGAGGGAGGCCAACTTTATCTGTCTTTCTAGTCTCTTGTGGCTTGGGATCACTCCGTTCCTCTATTTTTGCTCATCTGCTCTCTTAGCAATACTATATCAGTTCTACTGTTACACATGCAGGAAGATGACCCTTGCTTCCAGAGGCTTACAGGTCTGGCCTCTGAAAAGGTCCTTATTCAACTACTCGAGTCAAACTTGGTTCTGTTATTCTATTCAAAATGAGTGCAGAGACCACAGAGCTTCAAGAGTAATAGTGAATATTTGCTTTTCATACAGTTGCCTGTTCATGAATACAGAAACCATTACGTGCTGCTTTTCTTTCTTTTACCATCCCCATCTTCTGGTGGTCGATTCCGGTTCCCCAGTCTTCCAGCCAAGAAAAACAACGAGGACTTTCTTACCTCTCTTGTACCTACCAACAAATGTTTCTTTWTCTGCTTTCACTTGTAGGTGAAACGTATTCATCATCAAACAACCATCCGTGTGGACCTACTATGAACTTCTTTGACAATGGATGCTTGCCTTTGCCTTTARTTAATCACGAAGAATCTCAAGCTAGAAATGAAATTGGAACTACTTTATTACCTCCCATGTCTAAAAATGAATCAAATTCAAATGCACCAGAGTGCCTTCTCTAAAAAAGGATTCCCATTTCGGAGAGGAACAGAACAGAAGGGGTTAGTGCATTTATAAGCACTTAAAATAACCAAATTTGGTTGATAAATGGAATTTATGTTGCAAGTGAAATGACGTAGAGATGTAATACATAATTGATATATATTGAACTAATAATAAAGCCAACTTCTGCTATCAAGTTCAGTTTTCTTCTTCCTCCTTAGAAGGCATTAAAGGAGGACTAAATCTACTAAAGAGCCTATAASCTGAAATCACAGCTAAGAGAAGGAAACAACAGAGGGCTATAACATGAAGAACCAAGACTAGCTTCAATCTATTGCAAAATTTTCCATAAGTACTACAAGCTTCACTCCATGTGACTTCTCGATTACCATTATAGGCCAAGTTAAGTATCTCTGCAGCTGCAGCAGCAGATGTGACCATCAAGTAAGCCACCACCTGTGATATTTAACAAGTAGCATTGTTTCCTTCAATTTTCAAAGAGAACATTAAACATAAGCAAATAGAAATAACAAATTCATAGTGCACTCTGCCTTTGAGCTATCAGGTCGAGTAGGGTTCGATTCTTGAATTTCCGCTTTCATCTCAAGTGTTAGGAAAAGAAAATCATTTAACGCGTTTCCTCCCAAGGAAGGGAAGTAGTTGAAAAGATCTGTTAGTTACCCCAATCCAGAAACTCAAGATAGTAAATGGGGAAGATTAAGTAGAACAGTATTTGTGGCAAAACTTAAAWATCCTTAACCAAACTTCACCAAACTGTTTCTTTCAAAAAAGCCAGCCAATGCCAGCAGAAGAAGAAACCGGCGGATTGATGATTCGTCGTAATCAAAGTGAAAGTCAGTACTCAAATAAAATGTTTGATGTGATAAATGAAGCCAAAGAAAATAATTTCACGTGAGAAGTACCTGATCAGACAGAAAGAAGATCCATACTTTGGTCACTAAACATCTGACCCACAAGGAGACAGCAGCCAAAATAGCATACCCCGCAGAWAGAGCACTGATAAAACCCATGTACCTTCCAATACAAATAAAAACGAAGAAGACCTATTCCAAAACTAAACGAGAAATTATGCTGTAATAACTTGAAGAATGTATAAGTTGGCTTACTTGAGACCCGTGAGGTTGCTGTAAACCAAGTTCCCATAGTTGCTATCTTCTTGATTGTTGGTGATAGTTAACCATACGGATGCAATGCTGAAAGGTATGACGAACAATCTCAGTGAACAATCTAGGACTTTGAGGCTCGACGGTTTTTCACCAAGTAGTCTCATCTCTTAGAGCAGCGCAGGAGCAATTTTCCAAGATAAAACAAGAACTGGCTGGCGCTATGGCAAATGAATCATTAATGAGATAAGCAGCTGCTGAGTCCTGAGAGTGTCTGGTTACTAGAATATATGTACTTGTGGGAAGCTTCTGAAAGCGAGAAAAGAGATGAAAACAGAGAAAACGGAGAAAAGCTAGGCGGTTGAGTCTCTTTTCAGTTGGTAGAAAGAGAAGTAGTGGCTATAGCTTTTTCATCAGAAGAATCATGGCAAGGGTGGTTGGTCTGGCGTTTTTTGGCCGAAACGGTATAATTCAATCCACGCGGCCCTAAGACTATGGCAGAGCTTTTCCCTCCACTACTCCATGAGATAGATTCGTTTATCATACATTTTTCAACGGCATGTCTTTTTTCGACTCGCCTCGGCATTTATAGTCCTTTCCTAGCTTTCCGAAACTCAGTTTGAGAGGTCTCCAAAGTTAAACGATTACTTCAAAAGCTTTTTTGCCACATAACCCAATTTGATTTTCTTTGCTTTTTCTGTGCTGTTTCGACCTTACCTTTTCYAGTTAAAATTTAAATATAACTTAACAAACGCTAATTCCGAAACTTTTCAAGATTTGTTTTGGATTTTCAAAACTTCGCCKGCTTACAGACTAAGTTGGCTCAACRCRCTGACGTTCATCGCATCAAGGCAAGACTGATCTGTAAATTTACGCGTATATACAAAAGATTAACAGAACAGTAGGCAGTCATGGATCAAGTAGCGGACTTCTGGAAATACATATTACCAATCCAATAGAAAGAAATTAGCTTGTGCTATATTTTCTTTCCAATATGTAAAAGAAATAAACTTGTGTACAAAAGCTCCCTCATAAACTTGGACAAATTTATTGAATAGCTTAGAGAGAAACAATAAGTTCAAGTAATGAAGTATAGATATACTTCAACTGCTCATCATTGATGCTCATTGATCATTCTTTCAGCAGCATTCTCACTTTTGGTATTTTAATATCTATAGAATGGTTGTCTTGTCTTAATATTCCTTAAGGTTGCTACAATGATCCTTCTCCTGAACAAAAAAGGAGTAGATCTTCCATCCTGGGGTCGTTAACCCAATCCCAACCGTCCATTCCCCGGAAGGAAAAAGGGAAGAAAAGATGGTAACATCTCTCTCTCTCTCTCTCTCTTTCTCTCACTCTTACACTTTACACAATGATATTATACATACGAGTAAACCTAAATGTGTATCCACAGTAATAGCAACTCACTGATTTGCATCCTCCAGAGTTTGGAAGAATTGCTCCCGTACATCAAAAGACTGCATTCCACAAGGCATTTTCACCTTCTCCACAACGCCGGTGCACCTCCTTAATCCTGTCTACAGAACCACAAATTCCACTGCACCTCCAATCAAAGGAAGCAACACAGATGTTGCCTGCCTGAGCCTTCCACTCGCAATCTGCACATATTTATAGAAAATATTTAATTAAGGAACAAAAGTGAGGGCTTTTTTAAACACCTAACAGTAAAACTTTTCTTAAATCTTTTTGGCTAGCTAGACTTCTCCCATAATATTGGCCAATGTCTAAACTTGTTAACATCAAATCATTGACAGTAGAGCTACAGATCAGAGAAAATCCCTCGTCGAAAGTGCATCCACTTTAAGAATTGCTCCTCCAAATTGGCATATTTCAGACTCAAGAGGAGAAAAGAAGGAAACAGAAAAGGAAGAAGAAAGCTACTGCTGCAAAATTTGGGCTTCAAAAACTCTACCTGGTGGTGTTCCACAACATAATCTCCGGTCATCTATGTGCTCCACATCCAAACCAATGAACCAAGATCCCAGGGAGACATCCTCATTAGCATATTTGTGAAGCACATGCCTTAGGTTATCAGAGTTACGACATTAGTAAGAGAACAATGAGAAACTGGCAATTGGGAGTAAGACTATAAAACTTTGGAAAGAAGTTTAGATATATACTGGTTTATTGATATGTAGGTGGCCAAATCTTTTGAAATAGCATAAAGCTGACCCGTAGCATGACGAAAGTATCTATTTCCTTCCTCGCCAAATTTCCAATGCTCAGGTTCATGATATTTTACTCCCCTTTGTGAACAAGGCAGAAAGCAACAAAAATACAAACATACATGAAACAGCAGTAAAAAATTTATCAAATGCATTAGTTGGAAAACACAATTTCGAACATCTTCTCACTTTTGAGCCAGAACAGGACCAGACTTCATGCAACCAATATACACCCTTGGCTTTGAACGGTGTCTAGCTAGCGTTTCCCCTAGAGTTCCTGCAGTTGGTGCACAAGAACGATATTATTCAACTACATTGTTAAAAAAACCTCGCACTACAAACACGTTTCTCAAGCAAAGTGATAGTGAAACAATATATTTGGAGAAATTTGATAAAACCAGGCATCMAATCTGGTTATTTAGATAAAGGAAATCAAATATAGCTTAAGCTTCGAATATAATCATTTGRATGCGCACAATTCCTGAGATATGAGATATGGATGTAGACATTGGCTTGGGAACTCAAATATGAAAATCCCGATGAAAGAATATATGCACCCCTTACCTATATTTACATGTACATCATCATCAACTTTGACATAAAAATCAGCGTCCCATAGTGCAACAGCTGTAGTAAAATATGTTTTTGTCTTTGCTGAKAGTTCTAGGTAACCCTCAACATGTTCCTATAGAGGAGGAAAGAAGAACCAGTCAGTTGTCTTCTAGCATTAACTGTTGTTTCACAGAGGCCAGAAGATATTTGCAGCATAGAGATCCGCATGTTGCAAGATTCTCTCGCACTGGGATGGTGCTAGCAGAAATGGGCTTCATCATTTTGTCAGAGGAGAGAAAAACCATTGAGCAACAAGTTACATGAGCAATATTAACATTACCAGCCTTAAGAAGTCCCCATGTTTCTTCTCTTCTGCCTCAATAGCCCTATCAAGAATACCACCTGATGTAGAACTGGTGACAAGAAAGTTACATGTAAGAAGACGAGTGAAATTCCATTTTAAATTTTATTAGAATGTAAGATTAATGATATAGAAAAATAACTTCAAAGAAATTTTTACTTCATGCAGTTCCCAATAGCCAAGTGAAGATAATCTTGCGCAAAGGAAAACTTTTGTCAAAAGCTTTATTCAGTGGAAATTGATCACCAAGAATATCGAACCCACCTGTGGCCAATTACAAAGCGAATTATGATGCCCTTTTCTTCCTCAAGCTTCTTTCTTTTGTCACCTGTTTTCAACAGCAAGAATGGCTCAGCTTTGCACCCAACCAAATAAATGGAAACACAAACTTCCCAAACCAAAACACATGTATCTTTCAAGATTTTAAGGACCTTGTGGCATCCAGGTTGCACGAACAGAGTCTCTTCTCTTTCGGCTGCTGAAGGCAGTGTTGATGCCAATAACCATTARATATTTTCTTTTCTTGGTCAGTTCAGGGATCTTGATGTCTTCAGATATAGGCGAGCCACTAAGCAGAGAATCTTGCAAAGCTCTTGCAGCAGCTAATTCCATCTCCAAATTTGAAATGGTTTTATCAAGTGTTCTGTGTTATGTATGAAGCAATGAATTTGCAGTTCTAGGAAGAAAGAAAGATTCATGATAGGTAAGTAACAAGCGCATGGAGGCTGGAGCTTACTGTATGGCATGATGGGTCTTTGATACTTCCCCAAAAATATCATTGGACGTATTCTTTACAATCTTCTATGGAACACAACAAGAGCAAAGCCATGAGTCTCCAAACAACTAAGAGATGAGATACTAAAGAGAGTCATGGAAGCTAAAACAACTGTGAAATAGCAGATTATAGATTATATTCTTGTTGGATTTATCAGGCCAGAGAGAGTGAAAATAATGTTCTAGAGATTTGTTAGGTACTTACATCTTTTGGATGACAACCATCAGAAACTAGCTTTAGCTTTTCATCTTCAACTGATGTTGTCCTTGAGAGGCCTTTAGCTTCCGGTACTGTCCACATTCTATGACAATAAATTTTAGTTAATATCATAAGCTTTGAAACAGTGCCATACAGTATCTTTAACAAAATTCCATGAGCATAGCAACCCGTGTTTCTTCATGAGTAAAGATTCAACACAAAATTATTCATCTCTCAACTCTTAAAATCTAATGCTCCATAAATCCTTGAGACATCACAMGCTTAGTCTTTCCCTCTCCAATTAACCACATAAAGAGTAACGCCTTGAGACATCACACGCTTAGTCTTTCCCTCTCCAATTAACCACATAAAGAGTAATGYTTTGAGACATCACAAAATGAAAAAGGTCCACTGAAGAGGGATGATGGAGTCCTACCTCGTGTATTGGCTGTAATGTACTAAACCATCTTCATATCACCATGAAGGTGTATCTACCAAAACCTTAAGCATGACGGGTWTTTGTACACATGATTAACATATAATGTGCAAACAGATGCAATATTTTTCAGAAGTCTTAACCGACAGTAAGGTTTCCTTCTTACCCTTTTCCCCTACAGTTCCCTCGACATAATGTTGCTTTAAAATGGAAGTATACTAGTGTATAAAACTCAGGAATCTACAGAAACCAAAATGAAAAACAGTGGAAAAACGTAAATCCAGTGATTGAATAGCAAAAAACCTTTAAAAAGTTTTAGCAAATAAACCTGAATAAAGTRCTGGTTTTTCCGGTTCGGATGGCAGAAGAAGCCTCATCTTAACATTAGCAGAATCCAAACTCAGCACCATTTTAAAGCATTTTATGTTCACYACAATAAATAGTGAAATGCCCAACAACAAGATTGTATCGCCATTGCTTTTTGTGGAAAAAGAAAAGAATATCTCGCCATTATATACAATTTCTATGGCCGTGAAATATTCTATTAACTTAAGAAATGCAAATTAAAAAGAGAATTCAACTTCTTAATTATCAAGGTCAAACGAGCAATATTTCCATACAGCATGCATCACCTAGTAGGTCCCGAATATCGAGTTCGGAAAACGAATAATATTTCTATCCAAATTTCAGATGAAAGAAGCACAAGCTTACATCACATTGCACCGATACTACCAAATTTCAATAATAGATGAAACAGTTAAGTAATTCTGAAGGGGAACAAAAGCATAGAGAGCAAATTCAAGAAAGATCGAGTAAACCAACCTGTCGGTAAAGAGCATCCCAGCACAGAAGCATCCAATACAAAGCAAAATGGTTAACCTTCGAGATAAAACACTTTTTAAATGTGACCCAGCTCCCCTACTCTTCCAAGACATTATGCACTTTCTGCACTTGAAACAAATAAAGAAATCAATTCAAGCAAACCCCAAATCAAACCCTCAATCAGCTTCGCCAAAAACTTAGAAACAGATTCCAAAATCCAACCTTTCTATGTGCTCTTTTTTATATAAATACAAATACGCGTGGTAAGTATTTCCTTCTTATCTCAGCAGAAAGCAGCAGATGTTGGAAATCTCAAATGTCAATTAAGAGGAAATGATGGATCAAAGAAAGAAGCAGCTCTGCTAAGCTTTGTCCACCGCTAAAGACCTTCCTTTCTTAGTGACCCTTCTCAATTGATGCCTACATATGTATAAGTACAGAACTCAAAGTTGGAGACGTGGAGCTATGAATCTCGCTTCTGAAGAGGAGGAAGGTGGGCGAGAGGAAGAAAGGCGGTACAAGTGGTGGGGTGGGGAATTTTGAGAAGAAGAAAAGCCACCGAACTCCAACTACACTACGTTCAAGACTTCCATTTTACTATTCAGGTCGTCCACAAATTTTCTTGAATTGTCGGTGAAGTGGCTGGGAAGTGTCAGTACTTGTATATTACTAATAGTTAATTGCACCTTGAACTGAACCTGATGCAGCATCACTGGAGATCGAAAAAAGAGTTCGGGTTGACACTTTGCCAACTGAACTCATCAATTGCTTTGGGGCATATTCTTTTCCTAAAACATCTAGTTCGGATGTCCCTAGCTCTCAATTTCACATAGCAATTGAGCCTAAATCAACTTGCATTTAAGGTAATGACATAGATTATAGATTAGTGGGTGGTTATGAAATTTACCCATTTAAAAAGATAAATGATATTTTTTATTGAAAGAATGTGTTTTATTGAAAGAATGATATTTGCCTTTGATATTTGCCCCTCGATCATATCACTTGATCATGTCACTGAGAACCCATTTTCCTATTCTTGTTATTGTTCTTGTTGGCTCCATATGGCAAATTAAKGTTGGTCATTGTCTCTCTCTCTTTTGGGAGAAATATATATGTTTTTATATTTTAATAAATAAAAATATTCTTTTCTTCTTTGAAAAACATCAATTTAGTTATTTATTGACAAACAAATTAAGAAATTGTATCATTTGATACAAATTATTGGAAACAAATAAAAAAATAAAATATCATTATGCTCCGTTTAGTTTTGATRCAATGATAGATTGCGTTATCAATTCTATATGTTTTTTACTGCATTACAAATAATTCTTTAAATAAAGATTGATAATATAAATAAGATTGTGCAATCGTTTTGTGAAAGTATAATCTCATGTTATAKTAATGTCAAAAGCAGTAAAATAATGTAAAAGAAGATTATTCACAAAGTTTTATTGAAAAATAAAGCTATAAAAATAAAGAAATCCAAAAGCGTTGCATAAAGATTTGCAGCATATCAAGGAAAAACGAGGACACGAGAACGATTTTTCATTTTCTTGGGGGGGGGGAAAAAAGGAGAATGTGTAGTTTATCTGATGCTTAGAAAACTTTTTGAATTAGTAGTATAAAGATTCAGCTGTGTCCCATGTTCGTAATCATATCAACTCCTTTTTAACATCTTCGATWCCAATAATGAGYAGTACACAAATGGTACACGAGCCGAGAACGYGGCCATTCTATATTAATCATCAAGTGTATGGTTAATTGCCTGTTTCATTTGAGGTCTCTAAAAGGCATATGCCATCTCCASAAAGCATAGTAGCAAGTGTTTTCAATTAAAAKTTTCCTTTCTYYTTTACTAGRRATAGGMTCTTTTGAAGTWGGTRGAGAAATATTCAATGAAAATGAAAGCACAACATGTTACCAATTACCTAACCTCATAAAAATRTATSAATGCCAATCATAACAACCTTTTAGATTTAAAGAGTAAATTCATCTTCAAMGGGSTTCTATATGGCAGATGCACAAAGAGAAGAATATAACGAATTTCTATTAAGAGCTATGATGATCATTAGTTATGATTGGCGCTTGACAAAGAGTTTAAATGTTAAATAAACTTGAATAAGATTGATATAAGAGAAAAATATTATTAAAATTGAACTTGTAATTTATTCATTAATTATTTAAAATATATTGAGAAATACATCCGAATAACTAAGGCAAATAAAGAATATCTAACCCATCAATATTTGAACTCCTACAAGCTTACACCCTAAAGACTCTGCAAATAGATAACTACAAGCTTACTAAATCAATTTAAATTATTMAATGCAAGTATTTAAATAAATACTAACACCCTCCCTTAAACTGAAAGCCTATAAGATAACAGTTTACACGGGAAGCTCCAACATCCCAACTCTTCTGCATTCCCAGCCGCTTCTTTAGTTGAACACACCCTAAGCAATGTTCCAGTTTGACAAATACAACACGTCTAAAGACTTAATTAAAATATTTGCAATCTGATCCTCACCATTGCAGAAAATTAAATCAATAGTTCCATCTTTTGTTAAGTAAAGAAGGAAATGGTACCTTACATCGATATGTTTACTTCTTCCATGTAGCACAGTATTTCTTGATAGTTTGATGATTCAACTATTATAACRGTAGATAATAGTARCTTCTTTGTGTYACAAAACAGTCCATGTACCATCATAAATATATATCTAGATRTAYGCATCCTGTCATTAACATCACTAGCATAATCACTATTTGTAAATCCAATAAGACCCGAGTTATTTTCCTTCTCATATAAYATTCCTAGGTCACTAGTGCCTTTCAAGTAACGAAATACCTCAAGTCAGCTCCTTTGTTGGATTCTCCATGTAATGACTTATTAAACTGACCCCCATACATTTGTTAGCTCCCTACAGTCTGCTTGTACGAAGTGTTATTAACCTTCTTTCTGTCAGAATTTTCATCAATTTCACACCAAATTTTGTTGGTGTGCTAACAACATTGCGATTCTCCATCTGAAACTTTTTTAAGATCTTCTAAAAATGTTTTTTTTGTGTGAAATAAAYGCACCTGTAGAAGACTTTGCATCACTTCTAATCCAAGAAAATAACAAAAAGAGAAATTAGATCATCAACATATAAACATACCACGAGATATTTACCTCCAACTCCATTGGTTTATGCTATTTGCATCATTAACTGCATCTTCAAAGCTTATAGGGTCACATTCTGCAACTGAAGCACAATAAGCAGTTTTTCCCTCATCAGAAAAATCACCATGACTCTCATAATCAGCCATCCAAGATGGTCTCTTTCTTCCAAGTTGAGCTCTGAAATTGGCTGGTGAGTATAGTGGTTGCTCATAAGTTGTTTCTAGCTGCCTTTCTATCACATTTGTAGTCTCTGCATCACCAAAAACTATTGCACTTTGCTGCTCTAGTAGGTGTAACAGTTGTTGCTCATTAGTTGTTTCNTCTTCCAAGTTGAGCTCTGAAATTGGCTGGTGAGTATAGTGGTTGCTCATAAGTTGTTTCTAGCTGCCTTTCTATCACATTTGTAGTCTCTGCATTACCAAAAACTATTGCACTTTGCTGCTCTAGTAGGTATAACAGTTGTTGCTCATTAGTTGTTTCTAGTTGCGGTGTTTGTCTCATTTTTAGTTTCTCCGTCATAACACATCAAAGGAATTTTCTGCCCCATTGTATTACTCCAATCCCWTGAATTTTCTTTATAAAAAAGAACATCACGATTGATAATGATCTTCTTAGTTGTAGGATTGTATAACATGTACACCTTAGATTCTTCACTTATGCCAAGGAATATGTACTTTATCCCTTTATTATCAAGCTTCTTCCTTCTTTCATTTGGAACATGTCAATAGGCTAGGTACCTAAATTTTTTTAAATGTTCTACTGATGGTTTTTTCTCACTCCAAGATTCTTGTGGCGCGACATTTCTCACAACAAAAGTACTACTTCTATTCAACACATGAATGCTCCAATTAACTGCATCTGACCAAAAACTTTTTGGAACACTCCTTTTCACCARCATACTTTTTACCATATTCAAAACGGTACAAWTTTTCCACTCACAGACTCCATTTTGCTGTGGTGAGTAGGCTGCTGTAAGTTGTTTGTAAATTCCATGTATTTAATAGAAATTTACAAACTCATGGGAATTAAATTCCCCACAATGATCTGTAAGAAGAATTTTAATAGTCTTTGCAGAAGCTTTCTCAATAAATGCTTTAAACCTTTTTAAACATAATGAATGCTTCAGATTTTTCTTGTAAGAAATAGGCCCAAGTTTTCCTATACTATAGTTATCAATAAATGTAATGAAGTACCTCCTGTTGCTGTTCTAACTTGGACTAATTGGACCACAAGTTTCTGAATGAACAAGCCTGAGTACCTCCTTAGCTCTCTATGCATCTCCCTTTAGACTCATAATGTTATTTTCCCACAACWCATTCTTCACAAATATCAGGTTGAAAGGTGATTGAAGGAAGACCTGACACMATTTTAATTCCCTGAAGAGTGTTCAACCCATTGAAGCTCAAGTGACAGTATCGGGAGTGCGCCACAACCATGCTGTATTTTCAACCTCTCTATAGAAGCAAGTTTGCATATTATTTCCAATATGTAATGGAAATAACTTGTTTGGTGTCATGGTGACTTTGGCAAMTAGGTGCTTACGTGGATGTTGAATTTGACAACAATCTTTCTCATAGTGATCACTAATATACGAAATCAYATATGCAATTAAGCTTCACTTATGAAAGTATATACGGTTTATAAGTAATATAAAGTGACGAGAGTATCGTTCCCACACGGATAGGAGGCTTAAAGTAGTGGTATATATTCCTAATAAAATCAAATATAGGTTTGATGATTGTCACTAAAATAAAGAAAAATAACTAAGGTTACTAAACACTGCAATTGATAATTAACTACATCAACAGCTTCTCATGAGATGGTTAAGAATGAAAAGATAAGTTAAGGTTAATGAATCTGCGAAGTATTAATGATTAAGAAACATGATAATAATATTGTAGCATTCCTGCTACAAGATCGCAGTTACAACAAAGTGACTATCGTATTCAAGCAAGTCATAATATGACTGCAATCTTTCGGTCTATTGRTCGTTGTTCTAGTACTGTTAGGACATTACCTTYCCAGGCTAACCACCTAACTTTAGAAACATAAAGAATTCCTACTACAGCATYGTCTGAACAACAAAGTATACATGTCGACAWACAGACCAGGACATYATGCAACYGCAACCTCCCAGTCTATTAGTTATYGTTCTGCTATAGTTAGGACATTACCCTCCGGGGCTAACCACCTAATTGAAGAGCATAATAAAGTCTAGGTCTCAAAGATCTTACAAGCCAAATCTATATCTCTATAGGTTTTTAATTGAGAGATCTCAACTCATATCCATGCAATAATTCCATTACTCAAAGGTTTCCAACCAAAAAGTAGCTAAAAAAGTTACCAACAATGGCCAATAACTAGCAACATTACCTCAGCGTTGCATGAAGCATGAAGACAAATATAGCCTTATAGAAATATTCCTTAACACATTAATAACATGGGTTCATCATAAAACCTTAAGTATATAAAATTTGCTCGTGCTCTTAGATGCTAAATAATACTTGATATAATATTTAACATCTTAAAATGATAATAAAAAGGCGGAGAAACAAAGCCTAAAGAGGAATTGTTGAAGCTATTTGATGAAGATCCTCTTGGGCTCTTCTTTTTCTTCTTTGTTGTTCCAAGCTTTTTCCTCTTTTGCTTCTTTCTCCCCTTCTTTTCTCTTCCTGCRGCTACTACTATGTGTGTGTGTTTTGTTTTTCAGATTGTCTCCAAAAATATGCCTTGATTGCTTTTTATAGAGGAAGGAAGCTTCCCTTGGAAGCTTTGAATAATACACATGCCATCATTCAATTGTCCAAAAATTCCACTTTTTTACTTGTATTTCCACTTTATGCTTTATTAGTGGATTCCACTAACAGCACCTCATTAGTTATTGTTTTCCCTTTTTTGGCCAATTGGGCTCCTCCATACAGCTGCTAGCATTACGGTTGATGCTACTACATTCGAACGTGGTGGATGATATCGTAGCATTGTCGTTGACTCTGCTGCTTAGATGTTGACTTTCCTACAAAATTGTTAAGTGCCTTGCTAATGTGATTGTAATTCCATATCTCTACAAAATRGAGTCTTTTYACTCAATCAAAGCTCATGAAACTTGCAATTTAACACTTTTATACTCATAAGGTTACTACTTTGGATTTAGGATAAAGATATATAAAATACAAGTAGAATAATTAAAAGATGGTGAAATTAATACACTCTAAAATCAGTGATTTTTCACCCACATCAATTACTTACCCTTTTTCTTGCAATTGTCCCATGCTAATAAGATTACTTCTTAAATCTAGAACATAGTACACAACTGTAATAGTAAAAACATGATCTCTAATTTTCAGTTTAACATTTCCTTTGCCCATAACAAAAATTCTTGCATTATTCCCGAGTTTCACGTTATCTATAAAAGATTCATCCAAATAAGAATATAAGCATTTGTTACCGCACATGTGATTGCTGCACCCGGACTCTAGGTACCGCATATGTGATTGGATCACTTCTTGCCAAGATAGACAATCAAGAAAGTTTCTTCTTTTGTCCCTACAAAGTTGGACTCCTCCTTCTTTGTTGTATTGGCATGRTCAGTGCATTAAAATTGATAATGGTCCTTCTTTTGGCACCGAAATCACTGGATATTAGATTTGTTAAGTCTGAACCTTGATTAAATGAGTATCACCGTCTTCCTCTTGCTTGTCCTTGACCCCAACCACATCTTCTTACTGAACCCCTCCATGTTGATGGTGCTTCATGGTTTGTGACTTTCAAAGCTTACTCCTTGATGTAAGTGGGAAACCATTAATTTTATAGATTATATGCATGTTTTCATCCTTTTTAATATGATGAAGTACGATTTCATACTATTTTACCTTGAATATTGCTTAGAATAAATCAAGTGACTTTAATTGTGCAATAGTGTGAAATTATAGAATTCATGTGCAATTGCTAAGATAAAATATTMTATTTTGTAGGAAAAATGATTCTATAAGTAAAATAGAAGGTCACTTGATGAACAAGTAAAGATTCATTCAGTGCTGCTACAATGGATGGCAATGGCTTAGAAATGCAACGCAGCAACACTGAATATTACAAGTAAAAATGAATATTTATTCAAAGAAAGAAAGTCAAAGAAGAAAGAAAAGTCATCATTGGATATAGGAGATAATCATTTATGGAGCCAAAAAGCTAAAGAGCAAAAGGTGAAAAATGAAGAGTCAAAAAACAAAAAGTTAAAAAGTAAAAAGTTACTTGTTACACTTTTTTGCCAAGCTTCCAAAGGAAGCTTCAAGAGAAAAATGAGAGAAGGCTCAAACAAGAAAGATCATTCGGACTTTTATGGGAAAAAATGGAAAGGAGAGAAAAGAGGAGAGAGACAGAGAGCAAAAAGAGGGAAGCTTGGAAGAAGAAGAAGAAAAAGGAGACTTTAARGAAGCTTCACCATTGGACTTCATCAACCTCTTTAGGTTTTGTTTCTCCTTCTCTATAGTGATTATTTCTAGATGCATTTTAATATGTTAATCTTTCACATCTTGTATTTCATTTCATCCAAGAATATGAACTAACTTCTTAGAAGTTAGAGTTTTGATGAACTTATGTATTTAATGTCTATTTGAATGATTTGAGCTAGATTTACTCTTGATAATTGTTTTACTCAAGAATTTATGTTGTTTACATTCACTATTTTATTGGCCATAAATAATGTTTATGTGAGTCTCTTGAAATMTGAAAGGTAGTAAAGGAGGTGGAAAACTTGAGTAGATGTGGGTTTGGTTATCTTGAGATAAGGTTTAATATTTTAAGGATACCATAGAATATTGAGGACATTCATATTCTACCCATAAGATCATATGAGATTTGAACTCTATTCAAGTTCCTTAATAAGTAACTCAAGTAGAACAACTTAGTTAAAATAGGAACAAGGACCAAAAAATTGAAAGGGTGAGGTCATTTCTATCACGATTTGCGTTTSTACTGTAGCTAAACCTTTGCTGTTGCATTTGCTCAGAAGTCATTGCTATAACCCCACTACAGCATAGATCTAAACCTTTGCTGTAGCCTTTGCTTCGAAGTCATTACTGCAGCCCATCTGCAACATTGATATCTTGACTTTTTGGATATTAGTACATAGGGGATTCTTAACTCTAATTCATTTTTAAGCTCTTGATCTTATCGTTTGTATCATTACTGTGATTATTTCCTAATCATTGTGATTAGATAATTTTAGTTTACTTTACTTTATTTCCGTGACAACCAACAAACTATTAATTTTATTAGGAAGTTGAAGCATCACTTTTGAACAAACAATCCTTGTGAGACGATACTCTTATTCACTCTATATTACTTGAGGACCGTGTATACTTGCATGAGTGAAGCTTTATTGTGTATGCGATTTTGTCTATCAAGTTTTTGGCGCCGTTGCCAGGGATTGTTTTTTTGTTTGAGTGATATTTGAATTTCTATTGCTTTTATTATTCTTATTCCTATCCTATATTCTTATTCTTTATTCTTGTTCTTGACAGTTAAATTTTCTCCCATGAATGTCCAAAGAGGATAGCACGTATTCATCTAATCCTGAACCGAAAAGAACTTTTTGTTCTAGGAGAAAAGAGAATGTGTGAATGCTAGTACRAGAAGAAGAGAAATGGCTGGAAGAGAATAAGAAAATTTGCCGGGTATGGGCACAAAACTCAATGCTGCAGGGAACGCCGCAACAATGGCTGCACAGCAGAATGCTGCAGAAATGAACTTCAGATTGAGTGCAKAAATGAATGCTGGAGCTATGGCTGATGACAGAAGTAGATCCATCAGGRATTATGCCATAGCTATGTTAGATGATCTTCAATCAAGCATAGCRAGGCCTCTTATTCAGGCTCAACATTTTGAGCTAAAGCTAGTTATATTTCAGATGCTTCAGATAGTGGGGTAGTTTAGTGGGATGGCTATAGAGGATCCTTATCAA
>MEJB01000008.1:2633873-2731773 GCA_001752375.1 Rhazya stricta
GGCTAGGCGTTACACTCTAGTGAGCTCACGAACGAAAGGAAATGGAAAGTTTTTACTGCAAGTGAATTTTGAAGGGAATGTTTTGTAAAGGAATTTTGAAAAGGGAATGTTTGAAAAGGTTTTCATTTAAAAGGCGAAACCTTAAAATTTCACGACATGTTCATGCATTCATGCATGAAGTTACTTATTGGGCTTTTTAGCTCATTCCTTTTTTTATGTGTTATTTCAAATGATATGTAACCAGATGGGGCGAAGAGGTCGCTTGTGGGCGAGCTATGATACCCAGAAACTTATTTCGAACTTATTTTATGTAATAAGATAATTATATTATTTTTGAATGTTTTAAATTCTTGAGGCTTCCGCTGTCTTCATTTTTGAATGGTTTAAATTGTTGAGACTTCCAATGTAYTTYATTTTTGAATGAATGTTGAGTTTTAAATGATAGTTGATTATTTGCRAATGGAATGATGTAACATTSCCGRGTTAGGATAAGGTTCCTAATCTGGGGGTGTTACARGGTAAGTAAGTAAACTCTTAAAGTCAAACTTTTCCCATATTCATTGAGGGACAGAGCTAGAGATTGGATAAACACTTTACGCCCTCACTCGGATAYTTCATGGAGTGATCTGGTAGGAAAGTTCTTGTTCAAATACTTTCCTCCAACCAAGAATGCCAAGTTGTGGAATGACATCATAGCATTTCAACAGCATGCTGATGAAAATTTTTAGGAGGCATGGGAAAGGTTCAAGGAGCTTTTGAGGAAATATCCACTCCATGAAATCCCTCATTGGATCCAAATGGGGACTTTCTACAATGGATTAAGCCCTAAGTACGATAATGTAGTAGATGCCTTGGTCAATGGAGCATTGCTTGAAAAATCATATAATGAAGCTTTTGAGATATTGGAGAGGATTGCTAACAATAGTTTTCAGTTACCAACAGTTAGAAATGCATCTACAACACCTTTATCAGCAAGGAAAGCGCTACTAATCCATGAGCTTGATGCAATGTCATCTCTTGCAGCTACGATAACTTCCATCTCAAATCTGTTGAAGTCTATGCAAGTACAGTTAGGATTATTTATGGGACAACACACATCTATGCCATCATCCTCATTACCTTCTTGATTGTACTATGGAGAGAGGCATTCTTTTGAGACTTATCTCTCAATTCTAGAATCTGTATGTTATCTGGGAGGAGGGTTCAACAAGAACATCAATCCCTACTCCAACACATACAATCCGAGATRGAGAAATCACCCTAATTTTTCATGCGGTGGTCAAGGAATTAACCATTCACAAGGGCAGCAATTTAGACCTCCTGGACCACTTGGATTTCAGCAACAAAGTCAACAAAATAGAGGGTAGCCTAGTGATCAAAACAACTCTATTGAAAGGCGTCTTAAGGAATTTATGGCAAAGAGTGAAAAAGAAAATCAAAGATAAGATGCAGTCATTCAAAGCCACACTATATCACTTAGGAACCTGGAGAACCAAATGGGATAGTTCGCAAATGCCTTGAGCAATAGACCCTATGGTACCATTTCTAGTGATACAGAAACTCCCATGAGAGACGAAAAAGAGCATTTCAAGGCTATCACCTTGAAGAGTGGTAAAGAGTTAGGTGAATCTCATCAACAAAAGAAAGTTCCACAAGAAAAAGAAGATAAAGAAACCGAATTGTAATAGACATTGGTCCAAAACAGGCTGAATTCAATGTACCAGCATCACTAGAAAATTCTGATGTTGCAGTATTACCGCCAGAAAGGATAAATCAGTAATCAGTCCACCAAAAGCTGCCATTTCCTCAACAATTTYAGAAAAAGCAAGAAGATAAATAGTTCAACAAATTTCTAGATGTCCTGAAACAACTTYATATTAATATTACAYTTGTARAGGATTTTGAACAAATGCCTAATTATGTGAAGTTCATGAAGTACATCTTGACCAAGAAAAGGAGATTAGGAGAGTCTGAGACTATGGCATTAATTAAAGAGTGTAGCTCCATATTACAGAATAAGTTACCTTGGAAGTTAAAAGATCTGGGTAGTTTCACTATTCCATGTAATATTGGAAGCACTTACAGTGAGAGAGCTCTATGTGACCTTGGTGCTAGCATCAATTTGATGCCCATGTCAGTGTTYAAGAAGCTGGCAGTGGGAGAAGCCAGATCCACYATAGTCAYTCTTCAGTTAACTGACAGATGATTTGCTTATCCCGAGGGAGAAATTGAGGATGTGTTGGTAAAGTAGACAAGTTCATATTCCCGATTGATTTCATTGTCTTATATTATGAGGAAGATAAAGAAGTATCCATTATTCTTGGGAGACCATTTTTAGCAACYAGAAGAGCTCTAATTGATGTGCAAAAGGAGAATTGACAATGAGGATACATGATCAAGAAGTGATATTCAATGTCCTCAATGCTATGAAGKTTCCTAATTAAGTAGAAGATTGCTCCTCCATTGATGTGATTGACACTCTAGTGGCTGAAAAGTTCCAACAATGTTGCAATATGAGTGCCACAATAATGAGTAAGGTGCAAAGTTGGAGTTAGGAAATTTCTTAAAGAATGAGCAAAAAGGAGGAAATCTAATGGAACCAGCTACTATCATTAAGCCCGTCTTCACACAWCGAAAAYAGTTTGAGCCACTTGATCCATCTTCAAGAAGTTTAACTCAATGTAAGTCTTCTTTAGAATAACCCCCTCACTTGAATTAAAGCTCATTCCTTCACATTTGAAATATGCATACTTAAGAAATGGYRAAACTTTACCTGCTATTATTGCTGTAAATTTGGGGAGTAAAAAGGAAGATTTACTCTTGAACATGCTAAAAAAATATAAGAGAGCTATAGGATGGACAATGGCTAACATTAAGGGTATTAGCCTCTCCATTTGTATGTATAAAATTTTGCTACAGGAATGCTACAGTAGTACAATGAAGCACCAAAGGCGTTTGAACCCTAATATGAAGGAGGTCGTGAAGAAATAAATCATTAAATGGTTTAATGTAGGTATCATTTACCCCATTTCTGACAGCTCTTGGGTAAGCCTGACCAATATATGCCTAAGAAAGGAGGAATGACAATAGTAACAAATGAGAAGGAAGAATTGATCCCYACTAGAGTTGTAATAGGTTGGCGAGTATGCATAGACTATCGCAAGCTGAACAGTGCCACAAGAAAAGACTATTTCCCTTTACTTTTCATTGATCAGATGCTAGATAGACTAGCGAGAAAGAAGTTTTACTGTTTCTTAGATGGCTATTTAGTGTATAACCAAATAGCCATTGTACTTACTAATCAAGAAAAGACAACCCTTATATGCCCGTAYGGGACGTTTGCATCCAAAATGATGCCCCTTGGACTATGTAGTGCCCTTGAAACCTTCCAGCGGTGCATGATGTCAATCCTCTTTGACCTAGTGGAAAGGACTCTCGAAGTCTTTATGGATGATTTCTCAGTGTTTGAAAATTCTTTTGATGACTGCTTGATCAATCTGGAGGAGGTATGGACTCGTTGTGAGGAGACAAATTTGGTCCTCAATTGGAAGAAGTGCCATTTTATRATAYARGAAGGCATAGCACTRGGCCATAAGATCTTAGAGAAGGGGCTTGAAGTAGATAAGGCAAACATTRGAGTAATTGAAAAGCTACCTTATCCATCAAACATCAAAAGAATTTGCAGTTTTCTAGGATATGCTGGATTCTACATGAGATTCATTAGAGATTTCTCTAAAATCTCCAGGCCATTATGCGAGCTATTGCAACTTGGAAAGAAATTTGAGTTTGACACAGGGTATTTGGAGGCATTTGAATCATTAAAGAGAGCCCTCATTACTACTTCAATGATTGTTGCACCAGATTGGTCCCTCTCATTTGAGCTAATATGCGATGCAATTAATTATGCCGTAGATGCTGTTTTATGACAAAGAAGGGACAAAGTGTTTCACTCCATCTACTATGCAAGGAAGACACTAAATAAAGCTCAAATGAACTATACCACAACTGAAAAGGAACTAGTGTTTGAATTCAGTAAGTTCAGAGCCTATTTAGTGGGGGCCAATGTCATTGTTTTCATAGACCATTCTACCATTAGATATTTGATCTCTAAGAAAGAAGCTAAGCTAAGGCTGATTAGATGGATGTTGCTGCTACAAGAGTTTGATTTAGAAATCAAAGATAATAATGGAGTAGAAAATCAAGTAGCAGATCATTTATCTAGATGGAGAAGGCAGACATCAGTGATGACCTTGTTCCTATTATAGAAATATTCCTAGATGAGCAACTTTTAACACTTCATCAAGTACCTTGGTATGCGGACTTTGCTAACTTTTTAGCTAGTGGCGTGATACCACCAGACTTGAGTAGACAGTAGTTGAGAAAATTCTTTCATGATGTGAGATTTATTGTKRGGATGAAGCATTCTTATATAAGAGATGTGCTAATCAAATATTGAGGAAATACATATCAGAAGAGGAGGTGACGTTAGTGCTACAGCAGTGTCATGCARCACCATATGAAGGTCACTTTGGAGGTTCTAAAACTGCTGCAAAAATACTTCAATTAGGTTACTTCTGGCCTACTCTTTTTAAGGATGCATTTCAATTTGTGAAAACTTGTGATAACTGTCAATGTGTGGGAAACATTTCCCAACGTCATAAAATGCCCTTAAATAACATCATGGAGATTGAATTGTTTGATTTATGAGGCATTGATTTTATGAGACCTTTCACTCCTTCTTTTCGGAATTGTTACATCTTCGTAGCGGTAAATTATGTGTCGAAATGGATGGAAGCAATTRCTTTACCTACAAATGACTCCAAGGTTGTTATCAAATTCCTCAAAAAGCACATCCTTACTAGATTTGGCACTCCTAGAGCTATTTTAAGTGATGGGGGCAGTCATTTTTGTAATGTAGCCTTTGAGAATTTGTTGTCCAAATATGGAGTTAAGCATAACCATCCTCAATCTAGTGGTTAAGTGGAAATTTCCAATCGTAAAATTAAGATAATTTTGGAGAAGGTAGTTAATCCCAATAGTAAAGACTGGTCCATTAAGTTGGATGATGCTTTGTGGGCTTATAGAATTGCTTCTAAAATGCCTTTAGGAATGTGTCGATATAGGCTTTGGAAAGCGTGCCACCTTCCTTTGGAGTTAGAGAATAGAGCATTTTGGGTAACCAAGGAGTTGAGTGTTAATTTAGATGGAGCTAGAAAAAAGAGAATGCTCTAGTTGAATGAATTGGAGGAATTAAGGCTCAGTGCATGTGAGAATGACAAACTCTACAAGGAGAAAACAAAGAAATGGCATGACCAACGTATGCAATTTTGATAATTTGAGGAAGGTCAACATGCACTCATTTTTTAATTCTAGATTAAGGTTGTTTCCTGGAAATTTGAAATCTAAATGGTCGGGTCCTTTTCGAATTACAAAAGTCTACCCCTATGGTGCTATTGAACTATTTGATGAGAAATCAAACAGTGTGTTTAAAGTTAATGGTCAAAGGTTAAAACATTACTAGGGTAGTGATTCTGCTAATGAAGGGCAATCCATTCCCTTAAATCCAAATTAATGTATCTTTTTAGTAATTTAGTTAGCATAGTATTTTTTGTTTTCTGTCTTTAGTTCTGTTTACTGTTTCTGTCTTCATGCCTTATTTTAGAAAGCTTGTTTAATTGTTAGTAATATTAGTTAATTGATTTGGTTATTGTTTTATTTTTGTGGCAACTCTCACGTGCTGACTGTAGGGTTGCAGAGAAAAAGTTTTATTTTATTTTGTTATATGTTATTTTTTATTTTATTTTAGCTTATCTTATTTATTTTATCTTGAGTTAGAAAAAAGGGAGAATTATTATCATTCATTGTTGAGATCAGATTTGTAGTGAAAGTGCAATGCTATACATTGTTGTAAAAATGCAATAGTTCAGGTGTGCAGGGGCCACGTGGAATAGTGGGAGTGAATTTGGAGTTGGATAGATAGGTGTGTCTGGGAAAATGAAATGATGCTATACCTTTCACAATGCCTAATTCAGCCATCTGTTCAGTTCACTTGCACACAAAACAGTGCCATCTTTTCAAATCAGCCATCCATGTACAGCAACCGAATAGCCTTACCTTGGCTTCTGTTCCGCCTATTCATCTACCCCCACAACCACTTCCTTCCTCCACCCCACTTCTCTTTGCAAACTTCTCCCTTTTTCCGTCACTCTCTATCCCTCAAAAATCATTTCATAATTTTCTGTCCAGAAAACTTTGTATACTACAATATTCTATCCTCGCGACCACTCGCCTTGAACCCACCCTCTGAACATCTACCTATATCTCATCCACCCTTTCGACCACCATGCCCCAGACAAAACATGCGCCGTAAAAAAACTACCCCAGCCGTATCACACCTTTATTAGCGATGAAATCGAGAGCCGATTTGCTTCGGTCCTTGCCCACCRTGAACTCCTCATGTAAAAGGTTTTCGAAATCCTTAACATTCTCACCATGGGCCTCTCTAACTTTGTGCAAGAGCAAATTGAGACCCACAAATGGCATACATTTTGTAGCTAATCGGATGAGGCCCATCTAGACTGGGTGTTAAGAGTTTTATGCCAATCTAGTTCACTCAAATGCCTAGACATTCATGGTTCACAGCGTCTGGGTGTCATTAACAAGCTTTGATATTAACCAGATCTATGAACTACCGAAATTTGAGTGCGAATATTGCACTTTTTGGGATGACATGATAGAGGAGACTTAGTTRACAGTACTTAAGACACTGATCGTGGAATGAACCTAACGGACTATATCTAAGGAAGGTGCCAGATCTGTAACCAGAGCCAGTCTCCTTCCTCCGGCTCAATTTTGGCTTCTTTCATCAAATCCCGTCTAATRCTGAGCACCCATGACACGACTGTCTCACCAAAATGCATGATGCTTCTCTTTTGTGTTGTAACTGGCATCCCAATCAACGTGGGGCAAATCATTGTCAGTGAAATGAGAGAGTGTAGAAATAAGACTACTAGGGAGTTGTTCTTCCCTTGCCTAATCACGGACCTATGAGAAGCAGAGGATGTTCCCCAACTCCTTACGTCACCCAAAATCATCAATAATGGGCTTATCACCGGTGTCACTGTTAACCGATTATGTCGAGATTCTGAGCCTAGCATCTTCACCACTGTGAACAAGTCAGCTACAYAGTATCCTAGGCAACCTAGYGAMCCCCCGCAAGACTCAGCTCTCGTTAAATTACATGCCTTGTGCGACCAGGTAGGAGAATTGACCATGGCACAGCGTTTTCATGCATCTCTTATGCAGAATTTTCAGCAATAACAAAGGGCCTTCCAGAAGTAATGTATRGAGCAGTAGTTTGCCTACTGGGAGTATCGGCGACTCTTTGATCGGGATGTTGAAAAGGCACTTTGCACCATCTCCTCATGTAGGCTTTCAGAGTTTACCCCTTTCCTCGACCCCCTCAAAGATAAGGGCAAAGCAGTGGCATAGGATCTCTCTGATGACTCCAACTCTAATGCCATGTACGATGACTCAGACTAGTAAGAGGACTTGTGTTTAAATTTTGCTTTGTTTTTCCYTTTYAGTTGCTGGTTACAACTTTAACTGTCTTTGATTTTAATTTTTTTATCAATTGGTTTAAACAATGTGCATGGTTGGAGCCATAGTTTTGCTGTTGGGATGTTCCCGCTCTTTTTGCTTTATTGCTTGGAATATTGTTAGCTAGCAATAATTTTGTTGTTGGGATGTTCCCGCTTTTATTGCTTTCTTGCTTGGAATATTATTAGTTAGATTTGCAGTAGTTGGTGCCATTTTAGCCATAATTTTGCTATTGCGATGTTCCCGAGCCATAATTTTGCTATTGGGATGTTCCCAGTTCTTTTGTTTTATTGCTTGGAATACTGTTAGCTAGCAATAATTTTGTTGTTGGGATGTTCCTGCTTCTTTTGCTTTCTTTCTTGGAATATTGTTAGTTAGATTTGTAGTAGTAGGTGCCGTTTTAGCCATCATTTTGCTGTTGGGATGTTCCCGCTTCTTTTGCTTTCTTGCTTGGCATATTGTTAGCTAGATTTGGTCAGGTTACAACGTAGCTTATGGTTACTCTGTTTTGCTTAATGCTGCAGCTTGCTTACAGYATTGATTGTTGTCTAATTCTATACTCAGATGCCATACAGGCATTGTTGGAACCCATCTACAACATTGAGTTTGTTGAGTTCTTATATTAACAACCCAATCAATGTTGTACCTGGCTTTTTGTCAGAATCATGGTTCACAATTTGAAGATATATTTCACATTAATTGACAGAGTTCCTCCTTAAACCAAATGTTGATTAAGTATGAATAATCCCTCAAGATTTCAAGTGCTATGTATGGCCATGCATTAATTATTGTTGACAATTACTTACACATTCCACTRTTTTAAGCATACAGATGCGATTTCAATTACGTTTTAACTACTTTGAAACTAAATAGCGAAAACCCTTTATTAGCATTAGAAATGGACATAAATTTTTTGGAAATAAAATTTCGAACAGGTTTGGGGGGGATCCTTTGATGTGACCTATTAATTCAGTGTTGCACTATAATATCTACTTCAATGCCTTAATTGCCTAGTAACCAGAGTTATGCATGTTACCCATGCGTAATTTTGCAGTAAAAAGCGATATTAGGTACGAGTATGCATATCAACTCTTGTTTTTGTGACTTGAACCTAGTAATCGGGAACCTTCATAATAAATGTCGATTTTYATGTCAAACAGTTCTTGTGACATTATTATAGAAAATAATGTAAGTTAAAAATAAAAAATAAAAACCAGCCAGCTTACAGAGGCTRCACCAAAACTYTTTACCCCTGATRCCAACCCGATTTCCATTTATTCATTTTTATTTCTAATTTGGAGAATTCAATATTTATATGTAAGATAAGTTTGTTGAACAGATATTGAAATTAGATTAGTCTTTTGTATCGTGTTGGGATAACTTGTATTCTTGACATGTAGTTGGTCATGGTTCATTACCACACACTTGTTTAAGGTGAGCAAAACACTTATCCATGAATGAGGAATCTAATGTTGACCTTTCTAAGCAATTTCCATAGTAGATGATTTTATGTTTCCTTTTTCTTTCATTATTGCTCCAGGACTAGCAATGTTTAGGTTTGTGGGTGTTGATGTGAGTGGGAAAGCATTGATTTTACTAGTGATTATATGTATGTTTTTACTCTTTTTAATATGATGAAGTACGATTTCATATGATTTTACCTTAAATATTGCTTAGAATCAACCAAGTGACTTTAATTGTGCAATAGTGTAAAATTATAGATTTATGTGCAATTGCTAAGATAAAATACTCTATTTTGTAGGAACAATGATTCTATAAGTAAAATAGAAAGTCACTTGATGAACAAGTGAAGATTCATTCAGTGCTGCTATAATGGATAGCAATGGCTTAGAAATGCAACGCAACAGCACTGAGTATTACAAGCAAAAAATAATATTTTATTCAAAGAAAGAAAGTCAAGGAGGAAAAGAAAAGTCATCATTGGATATAGGAAATAATCATTTATGGAGCCAAAAAGCTAAAGAGCAAAAGTGAAAAGTAAAAAGTCAAAAAGTAAAAATTAAAAAGCAAGAAGTTACTTATGACACCTTTTTACCAAGCTCCAAAAGAAGCTTCAGGAGAAAAAATAGAGGAGGCTAAAACAAGATCATTCGGATTTTTACAGGAAAAAAATGAAAGGAGAGAAAAAAGGAGAGAGAAAGAGAGCAAAAAGATGAAAGCTTGGAAAAAGAAGAAGAAGAAGACTTCAAGGAAGCCTTCATCATTGGACTTCATCAACCTCTTTAGGTTTTGTTTCTCTTTCTCTTAGTGATTATTTCAAGATGCATTTCAATATGTGRATCTTTTAATATTGTATTTCATTTCATCCAAGAATATGCACTAGCTTCTTAGAAGTTAAAGTTTTGATGAACCTATGTATTTAATATCTATTTGAATGATTTGAGTAAGGTTTGCTCTTGATAAATGTTTTACTCAAGAATTTATGTTGTTTACATTCACTGTTTTATTGGTCATGAATAATATTTATGTGAGTCTCTTGAACTCTGAAAGGTAGTAAAAGAGGTGAAAAACTTGAGTAGATGTGAGTTTGATTATCTTGAGATAATGTTTAATATCTTAAGGATACTATAGAATATTGAAGATATTCATATTTACCATAAGAGTATATGAGTTTGAACTGTTATTCAAGTTTCTAAGTTAAGTAACGCTCTGGCAGGTACAACAACTTACATGAAATAGAAAGAAAGATCATCAAACTAAAAGTTAGGTCATTTATGTCGTGATTACGTTTTTACTATGAGCGTAAACCTTCTTGCTGTTTGCCTTGCTCAAAAGTCAGTGCTACAGTCGCACTGCAGCATTGATCTAAACTTTGCTGCAGCTTTGCTATTGGAAGTCATTGCTGCTGTCCATCTGGCAGGCTTGATATTTTTACTTTTTGGGATATTAGTACATAGGGCATTCTAACTCACACCCGCTTTTAAGCTCTTAAATCATATCATGTTCATTACTGTGATTATTTTTAATCATTTGGATTAATAATTTAGTTAACTTTACTTTATTTTTGTGACAACAAACCAACTATGATTGATTACGATAAACCGTCACTCTTTGACAAACAATCATTATGGACGATACTCCTTATCACTCATAGGACCTTGAGGACGTGTTCATACTTTGCATGAGTGAAGCTTATTGCGTATGTGATTTATCTATCACTCCTCTACAACATGACATCATTCTTTACTCATGCACTAGTAAAAAACTTTAGTAATTCATCATATGATGTTCATAATATCAATTCACCTACCATAGAACACACCAAAAAAAAAAAAAAAACACAAAAGAAAGAAACATTCACTTGTCAAAAGATAAGAAAGAAGCAAAACAAGAATAAAAAAGAACACATGTATTAATAGTCAGAAAGGCTGGAGAGTGCAACGAGCATAAGAGTAATTAGTATAAAAAGAAAAAAGGAAGAAAAACAGATGACACTGATAACTAAGACGTTCAGGAGAGAAGAAATAAGAACAAGGAAAATACAAAAAAAAAAAAAATAATCACGCACGCAAAGTAATTCTAGTTATAACTCATATTTCAAAATATAAATCAAATAAAATCAATAGAGGTCTAGATAAATCAAAGAAGAGAATTCTATTAAATCTAAATTCCACGAGCTATATACTCCCCACTAGGTGACTAAAAAGAATGGTATCGAATACTAGGAGGATTGATCAATAAGGAGGAATTATGTGATCAAACCGTAGATAATATCTCTATTTGGCCCTATTTTTGGCTAATTTATTAACCAGTTCCTTGTGATTTTAGCTTTTAATCTAAGGTTTGTGATCTAAACTTTTGAGATTTCTTTTTACAATATATTGGAGAATGCAAAGGTAATTATTTGAACCCAAAAAGCTTAATCTTTAAGGAGGTTTTGTAGGATAATGAAAATGCTACARCATTCATATTTTCGAGGATCGGATCGAGAAAGCATCTTTCGACAAAGCGGTACAAATCCCTTGCATTTAATGAAGGATCTGAACGAGCACGACATAAAGGGAGCTGTCTGCATTGACTTCCAAACTTTACCTCAAGTGGCCAGACAAGGGAAACATATTGAGGACCATATTACCCAAAATGTACATTACAAGAAGAATGTCTGCTGAGTCACTGTATATAAGGAACAAGACTTCAAGCAAAAAAAAGAGTAGTTAGTAGTTAGAATTTTAGATTCTTATGTTATAGTTTAGGATTCTCTTCGACATGAGGAACCACCTTCAACATGTTCTGCACTCATTGCTCCCAATACCTTTCTTGCCAACATAGCTTCAATACCACCATCCATACCCCTGATCAGCACACCTGCTCCAGCCATTCCATCTTTCCATGACCCATCAACATTAATCTTAAGGCCTTCTGTTGGTGGACTTCATTTTGTAGCAGCAACTTCCATGCCTATCAACTCCAACTTTTCACTATACACTGCTTTTGGATACTCCAATAGCAAGTTCATAGAAAAAGCTATAGTCACCTTCTTGACAATAAGGCAATTCTCAAAAGTCCACTGGTTCCTTGCAAGCCACAGCCCCTACACATACATATAATAACCAAATCTAAGTCCCACTCRTCCGCAACTTCCCATGGACAATCATATTAACCATGAGATCTTTAAGGCATTTGACACCACCAGTTGCCCATAAAATATCAATCCCAGCCTTTCTCCAAAGGCGTTTAGCATATCTGCACTTAAGTAAAAAGTGCAACTCAGTTTCCTAATCCCACCCACACAAAGGACAGGGAGTATGCTCAATTCAGAACCATTTAGTAAGGTTAGCTCTCACTAGCACAATACCTTAACACAATCTCCAAGCCCATACCCGGACTTTTGAGGGAAGAGAGATACTCTGTAAGTCATTCCAAAAAGAGTTTGCAGCCCTCCAAAGGATGAAGCTAAGCACTCAACACTACTTCCTTGAGCCATCAAATCCCTACCAAACCAACTCTATGGGCCGATTTTACCAAATAAATCCCCTTCTTCTCATAGTGCCAAATTATAGTAGCATCAGATGGTGCAACTGGTAAAGATAACTTTAAAATCTCCCCAATATCACAGAGCATAAACAACCCCTCCAAGATAGCCTTATTCCACTGTAGGGGTTCATACAACAGAAGATGATTAACACTAACATCATGAGGGAGAAATAGGTTCATTGAGATCAACCAAAAATTATAAGGTGTTGCCAGCCAAGGATCATCCCAAATGCGCACACTCTTGCCATTCCCAACCCTCCAACAAATACCAAGCAAAAGTAAACCCTTCCCCTCCAAGATACTTGACCATACAAAACTCGAGCCYACCYGTTTCTTAGCTTCCAAAAAGCCCTTATTTGGAATATACTTYGCCTTTAAGGCCCTAGCTAGAAGAGAACCAGGATGTTTTGGCATCCTCYAACTTTGCTTGGCAAGCAAGGAAAAATTGAAAGACTTAATATCTCGAAAACCCAACCCCCATGCAGCTTTTGGTCGACACAAATCCTCCCAGCTACGCTAAAAAAGCCCCCTACCACTCTCATCCCTATCCACCAAAAATTTCCTAATTAGGGAAGTGATCTCCTCAACTAGCTTATTAGGCAACAAAAAGCACGACATAATGTATGTGGGAATGGCCTGAAGCACTGCCTTAATAAGAACCTTCTTAGCTGTATAAGAGAGCAGTTTCTCCTTCTTTCCTCCAACTTTTTTTTCATATTCTCTCCTTATGTAAGCAAACACTATCCCATTAGAACCCACCCTACTAGGAAGTCCAAAATATATTCCACCCCAACACTTTTTGAAACACCAATCTCCTCAGAAATGTCTTACCTCACCCCCTACTTGTCTTAGCTAAAAAAATCACAGATGATTTTTAAAAATTGATAACTTGTCTAGAAACCCTTTCATAGGTTTCCAAGAACACCTGCAAAAGAAGCAAGTTGTCATTCRCAAACAACAAAKGACTTAATTCCGRTCCTCCCCTACCCATCTGTAATCGCCTAAGCCTCTTAGCATTCTTTTCCTTTTGTATCAATGTTAAGATCCCCTCAGTAAATGTAGCAAATAAGAGCAGTGATAGAGAGTCCCCTTGKCGAATCCCCTTGCTAGGTCTAAAGGCAGTCGAAGGTACCCATTTACTAGTACCTGAACATACACAGAGCAAACACACATCATAATCACCCGAAGCAGAGTCTCAGGCACCCCAAGCCTCCTCAACATCCACTCAATACACCTAGTTCACTCGATCATATGCCTTAGACATGTCAAATTTAAGAGCCATACTTAGAGAACCCCCTTATCCTGCTTCAGTCAATGAAATGCTTCAAATGCGTTAAAGTGCATTATAAATTATCAACCTATCTCTAACAAAAGCACTCTGGCATTCTTCCATTATCGATGGCAAAACCTTATGTAACCTATTCAAAACAGCCTTAGAAATARTCTTATAAAAGACATTACACAGACTAATAGGTCCATACTCAGTGATAGTCTACGAGCGCTTTATTTTTGGCATTAAGGTAATAAAAGTTTGGTTAATCTCACCAATGTCTTTCCCCCTATTTAAGGCATACCCAATAATATCGTTATCAATTTGACCCCAAAAATAGTGCATRTATCGCATCAAGGCAGAGGGCATTAGAAGGATGCATGCCCATGATAGCCACCCTCACCTCTTCTGAAGTAAACTCCTTACTCAAATATGTAACCTATTCCACACCCAATTTCCTTGGAACAACCTCTCCTGAACATCTAAGTTCAGTTGCTCCTCAACAGTAGTAAATAAGGAATTAAAACAATCAACAATGACCTCAGAGATAGGTTTATGCTCAATATGCCTCACTCCAGCCCGATCACAAATATGATCAATCTGGTTACACCTCTGCCGCAGCTTACTATGATATGGAAGTAAGTTGTAATCATGTCCCCTGGTGCAGCCAATTTAATCTTGATCGCCTCTCCAGAATTACTCATGCATTTGCAGTAAATAATCCAACTCATTCCCTGTCTGTTTGACGAATGCTTTATCTTTCTGAGTATTAATCATAGCAACTAGATGTTTCTTAGCTCGTTTGACCTTTCTGGGAGATATCTAAATTTGGATGAACTCCATGCATGAGACGCCGCTRAACATGCCCCAAAACTCCACATGTACAGACCTCTCCCCATCACTTCCAAACTCCTGCCAACACTCCTATACTACCTCACGTCATTCAGGATCATGAAACCAATAAGTCTCCATTCGAAGAGGCCGACCTCTCATTGGCCTAGCCTATTATCTTAATTAGGCACCACTCAATTCAATATGCAGAGGAACATGATCAAAGTGGTAAGGGATACAATGCTTGACCATGGTGTTTAGGAATAGGTCATACCATGCACCATTGGCAACAACTCTATCCAAGCGTACTTATACCCTATTTTCCGCCTCYCGACCATTACATCATGTAAACTAACCCCCAGTAGCATCCAAATCTCTCAAATTAACCCTSGCCAATGCCTTCCTAAAACYGCYATTTGCACTTGGCTCCTGACATGCCTACTCAACTCTTCTTCATGGCTAAAGATCTCATTAAAATCGGTGGCAAAATGCCAGGTAGCCAGACAACTGCATCCTAGCTGGCACAAAACCTCCCYACTGTCCTATGCTCTCTTATGGACACCCATAAAACCCGGTAAAGAACCACCCATGATTCACAACCACYCCTTCTACCTAAACATCAATATGACAAGATAAGTAATTCTGCAAATAAACCACCAAATCACTATGCCAGAGAAGTGCTAATCCTTCCCTCTTGCCCCCTATGTTCCACCATAATTCTAGAAGCAAAATCCAACTGCCTTTTTACAKTCTCCATGCGTTTAATAGTTAATTTTCTTTCACAAAGGAACACTAACTTGGGATCATCAGCCCGAACGAGCTATTTAAGAGCATGAATCGCATAGGGGTTCCCAAGCCACCGGTAGTTCCAGACCAAGGGATTCATTGTTGCTGGAGGTGCTACCATGCAGCCACCACAGGAAGAGAGGAAGAACTTGAAATAGGATTATACTCGTCAAATCCCCCTCGAGGTTTTTTATGTTCACAAACCATATGTTGCACAAACACAACACCATATCCTCCAACTTCCTTTTACCATATTTACTGGCTGTATGAAAATGAACCGGGTCCCTCTCCATCTCCAGAGTTGTCTCCACCCGAACCCCCTCCATACCAATAAAAGAGTCCTCCAATATATGTTGTCCTATGGATTTCTTGTACTGTCGTTCCCCACCCTCTTTTGATAGGAATTTACACACCCTCTGACTCCCTCCTTCTCCACCAGAACCAGTAACRCCATTTCCTACTTGTTCTGCTCATCTAGACAATCCACTTCCACACCACATCTAAGAAATATGTAACATTTAGACAAAAACCGAAGGATGAGTCATTTTTGTCTAAAGGATATATGTTCATTAATTGGGCATGAATTTAGGATGAAGATATATGAATCTAACTCCTCCCTAATTATTACACAAAAAGTAATAAATATAGAGATTTGACGTTATATATTGTAAAAAAGTTAGTATATAGATACTATTTCCTTTTCATTTACATATCGCATTTGAAAAAAGATTTTATTTCGAAATACTTGTCATATTATAAAATTGAGTGAGTATTTTATCTTTACTAATGTTGTAGTAAAATTAAAAATTAACCTCATCAATGAAAAGAAAAGACTCTCCCAATGCAAGAAGGAAAGAGAGAATTAGTGATTGAAAAGGGTTAATTAATTTGTTAATGAAAATGGATGTAGTTAGTTTAGTCACTCTCATCTAATATTATATATTTTAGAAATTTCTTATCGTGTGCAAAATCTCATCGTGACRTGTAAATCAAAACAGATRTAATAAAACTTATAATGAAGAAGAGAAAAATAAGGAAAGGAGAACCTCGTAAAGAGAGGTAAATATCAACCATGATATTATAATTTCATAAGTATTAAAAAAAATAAAAGGAGAGGAAGAAGAAAGGACAACCCCATGACATAGAGGGTGTTTATTCGGTTTTCAGCTTGAAAATTTGATTTTAATTGAATTCTAAAATTTTATCCTCAAAATCGAAATGAGTCGAAATTCTATCAAAATCGAAAATTTGGATCCATTTCAATAATTTCGATTTAGACTGAAATTTCTATTTAAATTGAGTTTTTTGTAAAAAATTACTCTCGGGACGCATTGGCAACCGGGTTAAGATTCAGAAATTTGAGCAACATACCAAAAAAGAAGCCGTARAGGTATGAAGTATAGATATGATAGGTCGGAAACGGAGCACACCAAGATGCATTTAACTCCATTATTTGAGGGATCTCGATAGATTCTTCAGGCGGGAGGCCAAAGGCCGGCAAAGTCCTCCGATCTGCACCCACTATTACTCCTCTTTTCGTTTATGCGCCAGAAACTCACTTAACCAACTCAAGACAAGTGATGAGAAACAGTTTAATTTCACCACAATGCTAATCAAACAATTCAAAGGAAGTGTGGAACAGAGCAAACGAGAGTTGGAAAAATAAAAGAAAAGCAGGAAAGTAGCCGTTGAGAAGAAATGAAGTGCTATGAAGAGAAGAACGAGCCAGAGGCGGTCTTTTGGAAAGAGACCACGTGCTTATAACCCATGACCAGATAAGCATAAATTGGTAAACGAGTAAAGAATGCCAAACAAAAGCCCCTCGCGTGACACGGGCTTCCTTATTAAATACGATGCCAAGCACGTGCTTATACACCCTTTATAAGTCTTCTCCAATCTGCAAAAGTCAGTCTTCCTMACCTCAAAAATCACACATAATCATCAAAGTTCACAACTTCAAACCAATGGCAAAAGCAGTTTCCAGCTTCTATGGAGGAACAACTGTTCTTGGTCTCTCCAGGTCTGACCCTAGTCCTTCATCATTCCATTACAGGCCTTTGGTAATCAGCATGGCTCAAAAGAAGTGTTCTTGGGCTAATATTGAAGCAGATATCGAAACCCATCTCAAAATGTCCATTCCAATTAGGCCCCCAATAGACGTCTTTGAACCCATGCATTATCTCACCTTTGCAGCACCAAGAACCACAGCACCAGCTMTCTGCATCGCAGCCTGTGAGCTTGTTGGAGGTKACAGAAACCAAGCCATGGCCGCAGCATCAGCTATGCATCTTGTACATGCTGCTGCATACGCTCACAAACACCTTCCGTTGACCGATAGAGCCACGCCAAAGCCCCCAATCCAACACAAATTCAATCCAAACATTGAGCTTCTCACTGCAGATGGAATCGTGCCATTGGGCTTTGAATTGCTGGCAAGATCCATGGATTCAGCCAAGAAYAACGCAGACAGGATCTTGAGAGTGATTGTTGAAATCACCCAAGCCTCTGGATCTCAAGGAATCGTAGATGGCCACTACAAGGAATTGGAWATTTGCGATTCAGAGACTGATATGGGATTGATTGAGTATGTCTGCAAGAAGAAGGAGGGACAGTTGCATGCACGTGGGGCTGCTTGTGGGGCTATACTGGGAGGTGGACGTGAAGAAGAAATAGAGAAGTTAAGAAGATACGGACTTTATGCAGGAATGATTCAAGGGTTGGTCCATGGAGCTGGAAGAAACAGAAATGGAATTCAAGAAAGGGTGAAAAAGTTGAGAGCTTTGGCAATGGAGGAACTGGAAAGTTTCAAGACTAGGAATATTGAGACAATTTCTAGTTTTCTCGACGCAGATCTTTGCAGTGTTTAGAGGTATTTTATGAGCACCATACTAAAGATGAAGTCAAGAAACAAACAAAGACTAATAGATAAAGAGATCAAAGAATGTGGGGGTGGCTGTGAGACATAKAGGAGCATGAGATATATCGTCCGTAGTTTRTTTTGTGTACTTAAATATCAAAATTTCTCTTGTAATTTCGCATGATATCAAACAGCCAACGTTATTGTTTTATAATTTTCCGAAGGATTTTATATTTGCTTCCTTCTAATTGTATCCCATTTAAGCATCACAATCAATTACTTGACTGTTGAAATAAATGGAGATTCGTGTTTTAACTTCAACTTCTAACTTTATGTTAAAAGAGTTCCAAATAAAATATCTTTCGAATAAAAATTCTATTTCGTAAGAATAAATCGAGTTAAATTCGGATCAGTGTATTGATTTTTTTGTTTAATCAAAGGGCTAAATAAGTCAAAAAAGCACTACAATTAGTAATTTCGCATGCTATAATGATTTGACATTTGATGAAACGAAGATCAAATTACAATAACGTAGACCACCTGAAGGACAAAGCAATCAAAGAGCTGCGTAATATATGGATGCCTAATGCCAAAAGTCCCAGATTAGGCTGAAGAAAGTGTAGTTGGCACCAACTAGGCTTRTTGAAAGTATTAATCACAAGATAAGGCACTAGTTTTTTGTTAAAACAATGGTTGTTGAACATCCTTTTCCAGTATCACACTTGTTTTACTCTTTGATCCCACACAATTCCTGCCTAACTATTCTTTAAGATTTGCCGTCCCTTGTTTAATTTCTCTGACATTAACTTTATTAATTGTATTTGCTGATGTCGTAATGTAAGTTTGTATTTGATGTACAAAGCTTTCGGTGATCTYTTTTATTATAGAAATTGATTAGGACACATGGAATAGCTAAATTCAACRGGGGGATTGATTCGTATCTCCATCATCGACCTCAAGGATGATCTTTAGTAAGCCAAGCTCCTCCGGATTCTTGAATCTTGGGTTGTATCAGTACYCCCCTTTGATGTATCAAGATCTTGGTACAGAACCTAAAGGACTCAATTATGTATACTTGGCCCTGCAGTTTGGGGTATGTGTCCAACTTTCAGCAGTTCATATATATGAATAGAAAGCCTTGCGGAATTACTCCACCAGAAACAGTACGTAAAMATTATTATTTATTTACAGCCAATGGATCTTTTATTCTTCAATCATGTACAGCACTAACCTAATAAGACAATCTGAAATACAGAGAGACATTATTTATCTATGGATCATATGGCCTGCCAGCAGAAACTGGGAGGAAGAATACAAAGATGTACAGCATATTGCACTAAAAATATCACCATGGTTTCATGGGGACCCAGTTTTATTATTACATTACCAATCACATTGATGATAGAGTATCACCATCATGATAATGTTGATGGTGGGCACTGTTCATAATTATTCAAGAAACCCTGTTTTAGTTAAGATAGCATTTCTTAAATTGCTCAGATCTCTTCCCTTGAGTCTTCTTCCAATCCCCTCACATACAGAAAATGAAGATATTTGACTTCTCGCAAGCTTTCTGGCAATCCACTCGTGTGGTGGAATCATACTGCCATCGTCTTCGTCACTGTCCCAACTAGTATTCATCACACCATCGAAGCTGTCACCATGATCATGGTCATCATCATCATCATCAACCCAACAAGTATTGTTGGATGCTTTCTTCCCATAAATCTTTGACCAGTCAGGTATGTTAACTGGTGCTGAATGTTGAACCATTTTGGGTTCAATAATGGAACTGCTATTGGATTTTGGAATCATTCTGGCAGCAGTAGACAGTCGCCTCGAAGTAATTTTTGAGGACTGATTGAAAACACTAGAACTGGAGTTAAATTCTTTTGTTTCCCCAAGAACACCCCAAACATCTTCTTCTCGAAATTCTTCATACCTCAAAGTTGACCATCCAGTGCTCCCTTGGCTGTACAAACCATACCTGCCTTCAGAAGATGACATACCCCTGAGAACACAAGTAGGGAATTAAGTTAACTTGCTACGTGCATATTCTAAGTTTTAGCCGGCCGAAGTACCCAACGACCGTTTATAATCTGAAGAATACAGGTTGAAAGAATTCAGAATCCGACTTCTACTGAAAGAACTACTCTAAGTTCAAGTAGTGATWTCGGAAACATGAGAAGAAAAATGCTAGGTTTCGTGCCTGTGTGCATCTGTGCAGTGGTTTCAGAAAGAGATGGAACTCCATGCTAAACTGAGAAAGTGAGAGGTGATCCAGAACTTCCAATGATATACACAAGTTCAGCAGCGACTTCGTTTCATACCTCAAATTTTCGTGATTAACGATCTTGTGGATTCTGCTGCAACAACACAGCACCAGAGAAGCTGATACAGATCAAGCAATCCTCTCCTAAATAATGTGTCTGCRCGTTTTGATTGCCTTTTAAATGACAGGCTCCCGAGTCTTGATGTTGAAAGGTCGGAAAGGCTCAACTCTGAAGAATTTATATTCACTTTACATCTGCCTAATAAGGACTAATCACCAGAGGATTCCCTACAAACATAGACACACCTCTCATTTCAGCTTAATCCCTTTAAACAAAGTGAAAGCACAGAATACCCATCATCAGTTGTTCACGATTTCAGATGAAGAGAATGAGGACATCTTTAGGTTCCATAGGATATCAGAATGAAATTTTACCACTACGAATTAAATCTTGAAGAAACTGATGCACACAGACATAAGAGGTATGTATATAACCACAGCTAGACAAGTTTCACAGTTGTTTCTTGAATTTGGACTCTTTTTTTTTTTTTTTTTAACTTTATATCATGAAACAAGTAAGCTTTATTAAATAGATGAAAGAGAAAGCCACAATACTTTAAATGCCCACAAGCACTAGTCATGTTGCTGATGAGTGTCATGCACATGTTATTTCGCCATGATCTGTACTATCATGTCATCTTAAACCTTGTCTTCATCATTCGTTTTTGTTCTTTGCTCCAAAGAATGGTTAGCCACTACTTTAATCTATTCCACTAAGTGATTTGATGAAGAATGAACAAGACAAAGCATTTAATTCAGAACTGAAATGCGAGGAGGWCGGGGTGGGCATCCGATGCCATACAAAACTCAAGCCCTTGGCGATTGATGGGTTGCAAATTAACAGTTCTAATTAAACAAAAGTTTYATCTTGAACATCTCATATTTTTCATCATTCCTTTTCATGTTTATTCAAGGTAAGAACAGAAGTATTTACTGATAGAAATAAATAGATAAAATAAAATTTCAAACAAAACAAAGAAATTGCAGCAAAATCCTTATTCTTTTGTGATTTGACTAATATTTGATTCTCGAAATGCGTAGGTACATGAATGGGCTGCTGGATTCCCAACTGTCAGGGCTCAAGAGTCAACATTGGCATGTAACTTTAGAAAATAAGCACACTTGCAATAAAACATCTAAATAAACGTGATAATTTGCAGATTGGTAAGACTTAAATTTTTTAGCAGGATTACCAGATAACTATCCATTCAGTTGGATTGCTCAAGAAACTGAAGTTACTTGTCGGTTAAAAATAATGGCGGAGTACCTTTTGGACTTATCCGTTGAAAGGAAACCCCTTGAAGTAGCYGTTTGAATTGTCCTACATGAAGGGCCGGCGTCATTCAACGAATTTTGCAGCCTCTGATCTTGGACATAGTTGAGAAAAAGTCAGAGGCAATGTACAGAAGTTCAAATTGAATTTGAAACCTCAAAGGATTTCAATCTCTCAGTTTACTTCTAGTAGAAGAAGAGTATCTAAACGAAGTATCATGGGTATAGAAAACCCAGATTCTTGTCATCACAACTGATTCCGCTGTTTTTGCTATCAGACCTGGATTTCAATCAAGAGTGTGGCGGCCACCAGCCATGGGGWCAGGTCCCACCTGTTATGGTCCTTTTTGTCCCTCTAATTCAGCCAAACTAGTGTAGCCKGATGTTTAACCTTTGTAAAGGGTCCTACTGAAGAACTTTAATAATCAAAGTTTTCTCTGCTGCAATGATCTCCAGTGATTGGAGAATGTAAAGCACTACGATAATCAATAACAGGCCAACTGAAACTTTTGGTCAAGTTAGATCCATACCAATTCACAATGTATCCACAAACACAGATGTATTAGACAAAACAGAAAATTTCAAAACAGCCACACAAACCGAAKGCATTCTAAGTAAATTTGAAAACAGTCCATCAAAACAGAAAATTAAAAATATTTTTGAAAATAAAAATTTCAAAATAAAATACAAAMGGAACACAGTCTGCATGGAGTTTTAGAAGGGATGTCCAACAGCTGCGATTTCCCATAGCTCAATGAAAGTACCATAAAAAAGATGATTTTCCATGTAACCAAAAGCTCTCGGTGAAATGATTTTAAGTTTTAAAAAATGAGCCCCACCAGGTTGGAATTTTCTCACTAGTGTACAAATGTGTTGGGGAAAGAAACAAATTCAAAAAGAACAATCGGTAGAGAAGCTTGTTCACATGAATGAGTGGGATAATTTAGAGAATGCAAGGTAATAATGRMCTTCAATACATCATCCAACAATGTGAACATCATCTTATTTCAGTTTAATCGTAATTCTCATTTCCTTAATCTATGCAACAAATCCAGACTCTTTATCTCCCAACAAAAAGGGGGAAAATGGCTTCTTGAAAAAGGATGTCATCAATCGTAAAATTGAGACACMGGATTAAGTACAATGACACTACTTAAGTGCTTCTGCTCCGGCGACAATTTCCAATATCTCCCCAGTGATCTTTGCCTGCCTTTGCCTATTATAAGTAATTGAAAGGTTCTTCTTCAACTCCTCAGCATTATCAGTGGCATTACTCATTGAGTTCATTCTCGCGGCAAGCTCACTTGCAWACGACTCCTGCAATGYCCTGAGAATCTGACTATTCAAATAAAGAGGCATTAATGCATCAAGAATTTGAGCAGGGTCTTGCTCAAATTGCAAATTACACAAAAAGGCCTCCTTCTTGGTCTTCAGGTGATCCCTCTCCACAATCAATTTTCCTTCCTTTGTGGTCAACCTAAAAGACTCATCCTCACTTGCATCAACAAGATTCCCGTTCACATCACAGACTTCCCCTTTTGCACACAATGGAAGCAAAGTATGAATCACCGGATCAAACTTAATCAGTGAAACAAATTTGGTATATAGAAGCTCAACTTTATCAACCTCTTCACTCACAAASAGTGAAAAAACATCATCGGCAATCACCTGAGCTTCTTTTGCAGTGGGAAAGTTCCCACCTTCCACAAATCTATCCACAAAGAAATTATCCCTTCTGCGGAAATAGGCATTTCCCTTCTTTCCTACACTTATCAAAGTATAATCTAGTCCTAGGTTCTTTAGTTCATTAATCCTGGCCTCAGCCTTTTTGAGTACTTGAGTGTTAAAACTACCACAAAGACCTCTGTCACCAGTGATAACAACAAGGGCAACTTTCCTTACAGGCCTAATATTTGTTAAAGGAACATCTACATCATCCAACTGTAGCTGTTCATTGATGTTGTACAAGACTTCAGCAAGTGCCTCCGCAAATGGCCTGCCAATGACTACTGCTTCTTGGGCTCTCCGCACCTTTGCTGCTGCAACTAGCTTCATTGCTTCAGTGACTTTCTGGGTGTTTTTCACTGTTTCTATTCGCTCCCTGAGCTCACGGAGGCCAGAGCGGATTGAGGGCAGAGTCCGAAACCCAGCAATTTTGTAACTCCTCGAATTTACAGCAACCTTTGTAAACTCGAAAGTGTCAGTTGGGTCCACATGAGCTTGGAAAGAGAAGCAAAATGTATTACGAATTGAAGGTTTTGTTAGAACCCATGATGAGGGACTGGAGTAAGGGATCATAATTTTGGGTTCCGTAAAATGCAGAAAAGGTAAACAAACCATAGGGTTTAAGATTAAAGACAAGAACTTTGTGGTTTTGTAAGGGATCTAAGTGGTTTCATCTATATAGAATGCTGCACGGCCTCTATGTACTAGAAGAAGATTCAGGTTCCCGACTGCTACCAGTTGCCGGAGTTCCAGAATGACTCAAATTCCTTTCTGGGTCAAACGCTATAATCTGAAAACTAAAGAACTGTACTAAGAAATGGGGAAGAGGCTGTTTTTCCGAGGCTGACAAAGATCGATCACAAAATGCTCCCAATGATGGGTCCAATAACTATGGGCTCTTAAATTGGCTTCACCCTTATTGAGAGTGAGGATTATGAAGGGGATCTTTGTAAAAAGTAACGGTCCAATTAGGAATTGCCATTGGGCATTCTTAGGCTGAAGCGGTACCGGCCCATTTTCCGAGCTCTAGAAAGAAGCGGAGCGTACCCTCCAGGGTCCATTACTCAGTGCCTCGGGCGGGTTGGCCTGGCGTTTCGGAAAACTTAATACGGGCTTTAAGTAGTGATGTACAATGCATGTGGGACGAAGTTTAAGGAAGTGTTTGGCTTCTGAGAAATGAAACTAGTTTATGTATTTGTTCTTCTCCATTCCTTTTCGAGGATATCCTGCTGATAGATTTTCCAATAATTCTTGTGCAGCAAAGGCAAATTGGTAGTTTCCCTGCTTCAAATATGCATTCATCTTCCTGTTGTTGATATGAATTCTGCGGTTTTGGCAGCACCAACTGTTGGAGAGAGACGCAGTGTACTTTCCAAACACTGCCTTAGTTGAAGAAAACTCTTCAAAAATATAAAATTCGAGTTTTTTCCTCCCTTCTTTGTAATTCAGGGGCTGTTCAACTCTGGGAGACCATTTTGGTACGATTTGTAGTTTAACTGTCGCAGCGATCTAAACTGGTGGCAAAGGAAGGAAAAAAAAATAAATTAAAAAAAAAAGGAGAAAGAGAGAAGACAGGGGGCATGTCAAGGCTGTGGGCGAGGTTTGCTGGGCTGTTTAGCAATAGAGCATTGGTGGGAATGGACAAAGCGGGGAATCGATATTTTGCAAGAACTGAAGAAATTGATGGTGTCAGTAAGTGGGTTGATTTCTTTGTTTTAATGGTTTCACCTAGTTTAGATTGTTAACTCAATGTCTTTCTCTGTTTGCTATGTTGTTTSTACGGAATATTACTGTTGAAATTGTAAATTTATTTCATTTAATGCACTAAGAAACTTGAATGTTTCTAGATTTTGCATAATCTGCTTATCATGATAATCTTTCTCCTGCCTTGGCTAAGGAAATGGAAAGAGTTCTACAATTCTTGAGTTATTTGCTAGGAAAGGAAATATTTCGATTTGGTTGGTGTGGGGGGGAAAAGGGGGGGGGTGGGGTGTTCGCAGGGGGTGGTTTGGAGGAGCAACGAAGTCATGCAATGCTAAGRGAGGTGACAGGTTGGATACTTGAGGGCTCAGATTGATAAGGATAAAGATTGTTGTGCTATATCAAAATTTTCCTACATGATGCAGCTAACGTCATGGAATTTGATTAGTTCTTTTGGTTGAGACATCCTAGTTGCATTTGGAATATACTTGTCGAAGTTGCTTTAGTGCGGGAAAGCTTGTGGTTCTTTTTCTTATATTTTACTCTATGCTTATGTACCAGTGAAAGAAAAAAGATGGGTGGTGTTCAAAGGAGAGCAGGAACCGACCTCCATTCCGGGTATGCCTAGTTAGAAGGAGAAGAGTTTTCTGTTCTTCTTATTTCTTTTATCCAAATTGCTCCAGCAGTTTGTATTGGTGTTTTGTAGATTGATCAAGTGGTTATTGCTTCTATTGCCTTCTTGTGATCCTTGCYGAACCTATAATTTGTTGCGATGCTGCATTTGATACAATGTTATTTGAAGATATTTCCTGTCACCAATWTGGTATATCTCTCTCTCCAAATTTGAATATCTGAATTTCTRGGGAAAAGGTTTCCTGGTTGGAGTTGAAAATATTTTTGTCCCTAAAAGGGGAAGAGAAAATACCTGGGTCACAATATTGCTTGATTTAAGTTAATACTTATAAAAGGCCCTAATTTTCGGTTGAATTTTTTCCCTCTTTTCCATGTAGTCGAAATGTGCAGATATTGATATTTTTCTCATGCAGTAATTTACATTAAGGACAATAAGCATTATTTTGAGGTGAACCAAATAGGGGATGGACTTTAAATTAGAGATAAGATGGATATAGAAACAGCAAAATTTCTAATTACTCATCTACAACTTTCCACTTTCAAATTGCATGATTTTTGAGTCTAAATCACTACTGCAGACAAGCATATTTAAAGTGATTAGTTCAATTTTTTGTTTGTTAGTTCATTATAAACATGAAGATGCTTTCCTTCTTCACTTCAAAATGCGAAGTTTCATTTTAGTGGTCTAGTGGCATACTGAAGGGTGTGAAGAAAGTACTCGATTGAAGGAATATTTGTTAGCATATTATTTTCATATTCTTCAAATTAACTACACAGATGAATTTTGATTTTTGTAGTAACTCTTAGATCCGAAACTGATGTGCTAGTGAAAAAAAGAGGAACAGCTTTACCTCAATCCATAGTTTCTTATTGCTTTCTGCTTTTGTGCTTCCACTATTGTAGTTGAATGGATATGTTGGCTGAATGGACAGCGCAGAAAAGCTCCCTCACCTGAGGTAAGTTAGAAATTCAGGCCCTTTGTGGTATTACGTTGCCATGAGCCACTTAAACTGCCCTTTTCCTKTCGATATGAAATATCTAGAAGTTTGGATGACAATGTAATTATAAAGTCATAAAAGCTCTCTGTAACTCGTCCTGGCAAGTGTCCAAAGTTCTGTCAAGTTTCTGGTGAAGTTAGTTTTTCCTTTCTGTAACTGACGCAGACAACCGTATTACATACTTATTTACCTGCTTTGCCAATGATGCCTTAGTTCTTTGCCTCCTTTTTGTCCTACATATGTGTTATTACTTGTTTTATTATGTTAGGAACTATTTTTCAGGTTTCTCCTGCCGTTCGTTTGTCAAATATTTTCATGCATGCAATTTAGTTTTCCACCTCTGCATAACCAGCTTTCTACTTGAACTAGACTCATGGAAAAATCTGCATTACTTGAATATGCAGATGGCCCACTATCTTTATCTTTCTTTTTGGCAGCGAGCTTGTTGAAATATCTTTTACCATGAAATAAAATGAAGATCTTGTTGAAATTGTTGATTATGTATCAGGAAATGGCTGATCTAGAGGCAAGGAGGGAGCGTGTTAGGCTAAATGTTGCTCGTAAGTTTGGCATCCCAATGCTCTCAGCTACCAGCARTGCTTCACATTTCCATACCTGCAAAGTCAAAATTTTTGTTTGGTTCTTTTTGCAACCTTATATCTAAACACTGATAAGATTAAGCTTTATCGATGCTATATGTTCAAAGATTGTTTTCCTTTTTCCTGTCCTTCGAATGCCTTTGGTAAGATGCAATTGCTGTATGTTCAAATAGCAATGGGTATCATGTTACGCATTGTAAGTAATCCGTCTACTCAACCTCTGTTCACCTTTTTCAAAACCTAAGATGCTACTACATTATACTTCTATTGAAGGAATTTTGCAGTCTTATTCAGCTGCTCCTTTTTGAGTTTGACCTTGTTAATAGACTTTTTATAACTGAAAGTTTAATCATGTGTGCTAAGTGTTGGTTCTTTTTCCAAAGCAAATGCCTAACAAACATATTTTAAAACGAAGTTCTYAAGAAAGAAGAAGAGGAAAGGAAAGCTAGAGAAGCTGCTAGTGGAAAGTCTGGAACCACTGGTAAGCTGTGAATCTTCTTTTTATTTAATGGAAAAGAACCAGCAGAAGTATCTATGATCACAAGTCACTATAATGTTGTTATTTTATTAGTTTGGATATTTGGCATGTAGGTAAAGTTGCAGGACCAGACTTGAAGAGTTTTACTCAGCAATTTCCAGTTGCTTCAGAAGGTATAGCATTCTGAATTTGTTGTTCTGATCTTCTTTAGTTGAATTGCATCCAATGGGTCAGAAGTCCCATGAAACTCTTGTGAAAATGCCAATAAAGCTTTGCTACAACTGTTGTTTTGCTCGTATAATTTGTGGTTTGTAGATTTAACTTTTCATTCACAAGTGCATGATTACCCCTTATCATTATGAAGAGTAACAGATTTACTCCCTGCTGTATGGGTACAAGGGAAATTGCACTTAACTCCATAACCCATTCTATGCCTAATGACTGGCTGTAGTAAAAAAAAAGGTTCTACAAATTTCTCCATTAGGCATGGGTAGGCACGATTCCCTTTCCCCTCTTTACTTCTTCTCTTTCTTTAGTGGCCTTTTCTGCAGAAATTTCCCATAGCTGCTAAACATTGGTTGCTCCTTCTTGAAGGGGATAAGACTGAAGAAGCTGCTGATGCTGCAAACAACACRAGGTGCGTCAATATGCATTCATCTATATGTTATATGATTTTGGTGAGAATCTATGTTTGTTGAGGTCTATTGCTTTTGAACTGAATTAGGTCTGTGGCATCTAATGCTCTCTCCCCAGTTCCCACTCCCAAATAAGAGAGAGAGAGAGAGAGAGAGAGGGAAAAAATGGGGTAGAAGTAGGTCTATTATTTTGATTTTTCTATTGGTTACGGATTTCGAGTTCCCAAAAAAATATCTGACCTGCCATAAACAGGTTTCACAAAGCAACCGAGGCTGAGAAAAAGACCCCATTCCAAGAGAGGAAAGAACCACCTGTGTAAGTACTATATTAACTAATTTTCTCCCTCCCTTCCATTGTTTTAATATGTCGCCCAAGATATTGGAGAGTACTAGATATGTTTGGACTGAATTTTCTCTCTCAGAATTACCAAAGAGAGGCAAGAGACCAGATTTCCTAAATTGTTTGCATTTGYTTTCAGATCTTCAGAGCCATCCGGCTCTGGTGAGTCATTTAAGCCAGGGACATGGCAACCCCCAACATGACCAAGTGCCTTGTGCTCGTTACCACCACGTTGTTTGACGTTTCTCTGTCTGGCTTTGCATAAATGGCCCTCACWGCATCGCTATCTCAAATATGAGAAAGACTYCAAGGATACCAACATTTTTGAGTTAATGCTATCAGCGCAAAGTTTTCTCTCAATTCTTGCAAGCCATATAAAATCACCTCTGCTAAACATTGTATACCTCTCATGCAGGATTCCCTCCACCATACAATGTATTAGTTACATAAACCATATGCTATTTATTATCCAACCCCCTCCCTCCACCCTCCACCCTCTTCTTCCTTTCTCTCTTTCTTGTTTGCTTTTTGGTATGGAACTTTGAGTCCACCAAAAGTATCTTTGAAGATGTAGTCAGCTGAGTCGAACATTCTGAAGGAAGGAGAGAGCGGTGTGGCCTCCACACTCCAAAGTCCATATAACAGACAGACCCCACTTGAATTGACAATGGTCTGAAAATGGCGCATATTCTTGTGCCTTAAGAAGTGGACCTTTCTTAGTTTTCTAGGTCCATCTTCTCCTCCCCCTCCGCCTTCGCAGATCACTCTCAAGTCTATATTGTGGTGGACCCATGATAAATCAATTAATCAGACTTACATTATAAATTGGATTTATAAGAGATAGCCGAGAGCATTATTYTCATTACAAAATGAGAGAAAAACGTCTACACTCAGAAAGAAATCGATTGAAAGGCTTAAACACTAGCCAACAATTAAGTATAGATACATTAAAATAATATATAAGTACTAGTAGCTTTTATTTTATGCTATAATATAGCTTCACCAGTATCATTAACAGTGGCATGGGTATGCCGCGCGACTCCACAATAGGTGGAACACATAAATACACCAATTACCGTTTACCTTGTATTCATCAAAATGTCCGTTGATGTCTCTTCCCCTCGTAACATATGCTTTTGGTCTCTAATATGAATTATGTTCTTAAAGTTTAAAATTAAATAATCTTGTAAAAACAATTGTATGGCTTCGGTAATCAAGTGTCACTTCCAGTTGATGTATTACTTTAAAAAAATAAATAAAAAATATTTGATCTATGTTTTCTTTTTGATGTTAAAAAAAAAAATTATGCTTTGACAGAGAAAAAGACCTTGTTTTAAGTATTATATTAAAAAAATGCATAGCAAGTTATTTATTTATATATACGAGAGAAAGCGGTAAGCGGGTATTTTCTTTTTAAATTGAATCCTAATTTTCGAAACCAAGAGTTTGACATTGAATGCTAAATCATTGGTCAATGAGACGGGTTCAATAATGTTCTTTTCTGAGGGAATTGGACAGGTTTAGTGATGCAAAATTATTACTATTTGTACGTCTCTGGATATAAGCCCAAATCTCCAAGCCAAAATATGAATTATTTTGTATATTTTAATAAATATTTTTATGATTTCTTTCCATATTACGCCTATTAAATTTGTCTCCATGAATCTTCTACGGAAGAGACGAGGAGTGAGAGAGAGATAATGAAAAGAATTTATTATTTTAAAAGATTTTAACTTACGTATATGAGCGTCGGGACAATATGAGTGCAACGAACATAATTACAATCCAACCAAAATACACAGATCTCCGTCCACGTCGGCTTAGCTCTCAATCCAACGGTTCACATCCTAGTGTTTCGTCCCTAATCCACACGTCCACACCGCAACAGCAAAAACCTCATCGTCTGAAATCGTCACTCTCCGTAGTAGCGCCTGGCTAGCTGCCAAGAGTAGCGAGCGACATTGTTGACTCGTTCCTTCTCAGCTGCTTCTAGACATCTATGCATTCAAATTCCTGTATCTATATATTTCATAAAATTCCTACATTTTCTATTTTTGTATTTAGGGTTTCAGGAAAACCTGACAAATTCCATACAAGGGCGCTTCATTAGTCGTCATGTATGTGCGCACTTGCTCTTCATCGTCAACGTCTGCAATTCTAAGGGCTGCTGCTTCTGCTAGAGTTCGCTTTGCATCTACTGTCTCTGCTTCCTCTTCTTTTTCTTCAGCTTCTACTGTTGCTAGTGGAAGTTTTGTTCCTTCTTCTTCTTGGAAATCGGCGTCTTTTGTCAGCTACCATTCAAGGAGTTTTTCGTCGGCCGTTCGATCGCTAGGTTGTTCTGTTCCTAAGTGGAGTCACGGTGTTGCCTGGCGATCGCCTATCAGCCTTAGGGCTCAGATCAGAACTGTTGCTCCCGTGATCGAACGCTTTGAGCGAAAGATCGCTACTATGGGTATTTACTATGAACCAATTTGGTTCATGTAACTTGATTGTGTGTTTTTTAATTCTTGATTATGTTTTTTCGATTTTTTTTTAATAGTTCTGCTATGGTGGATTATTTTCTTGGGTGTACTGAGTTTATGTTTATCCGGAGTGTAATGATGACAACGGCAATGTTTTCAGTGGATTGTAATGTTTATCTGGAGTCTTTTTATCTGTCCGTTGTGTTCTCGATATATGTGTACCGCGGAGATTTCATTTCTACCTAGTTTTGGCTCGTGTGTACTCTCATCAACTCACGTAGGTGATACCATGTCCTGCATTATTGTGAATATTTGATTTTTGAAGCGTTTTCCAAGTTTTAGGTCGACCTGTATTTTGATTGTCCTTGGTTGTTCCTGGAGAGCATGTCCATTGTTGGTTTTGTAAAATGACGCTAGTTCCCCATTTAAACATTTTTTTTTCACAGAGAATAAGTTATTAATTTTTAGTGCTGTAATTGTGAAAGTCTAGCTTACCAGATCATCTTTTTGTTTCTGCTTATATATCCAGCTCCAGCCTCAGAGAATCCTTTCGCCGGAATTTTGACTGGTCTTCCTAAGCCTGGAGGCGGGGAATTTGGAAAATTCTACAGCCTTCCAGCTCTAAACGATCCGAGAATTGGTATGTATCCATACACTACCATAGTATTTGTTACTGAAAATTACTGTTTTCTTTTCACTTCATTTTCCTTCGCCATTTTACCTTTGCCTAGTTTTCCTGGCAGTAATGTGTTGCCATTTWTATTGGTTTCGTGGATCTGGTAGCCTAGCCCCTAACTTTAAGTTCAGCTATACCATTGTATTGAGCTTAGTATACATTATATTATTCTCTTTTATTTAGAATCCAAATTTTAGGAAAGATGTTGATTGGCATTTGACGCTGCGTGACCTTTAGGGACCTTCTTTTGTGGTCAAAGTTTTGCATTCTAATATTTGATGTTTTTTAATAAAAAAATTTCCTGCAGACAAGCTACCTTACTCTATCAGGATACTTTTGGAATCTGCCATACGTAATTGTGATGACTTCCAAGTCACTAAGAATGATGTCGAGAAGATCATTGACTGGGAAAATACTTCACCCAAGCAAGTTGAAATACCATTTAAGCCCGCCCGTGTCCTTCTGCAGGTTTAAAACATCATCCAGGATTACAATGCAGGAACAAATATAATCTTTCTGACAATTGCCTTTCTCATTTTCAGGATTTTACTGGTGTTCCAGCAGTTGTTGACCTCGCCTCAATGCGAGATGCTATCAAGAACCTTGGAAGTGACCCAGACAAGATTAATCCCTTGGTATGTTCTGTTTTCTTCCTTTCCAGATTTTTATGCTAGAATCATTGGCTATGGTTTATCTGTATTTGAGAAAAGATTATATAAAGCATCCATATAGTATTGTAATTTGGAACTTGCAGACATATTTATCTGAAAAATCTTGTTAGTATTGGTAAGTAAGAAAAGGAAAATGACCAGTRTTTAGTCTTTCTTTTAAAGCTTAGTTCACTTGATGTTTCTTTTGCTTCTGCATATAGAGTAATGCATATTAGTAATATCACCACCTATGCTACTGCTCCTTATTTTCTGTGCTAAGATGAGATCTCTTGTTCAGGTGCCGGTTGACCTTGTCATTGACCACTCAGTCCAGGTTGATGTAGCAAGGCAGGAAAATGCTGTGCAGGCTAATATGGATCTCGAGTTTCAAAGAAACAAAGAGAGATTTGCTTTTCTTAAATGGGGATCTACTGCCTTCCACAACATGCTTGTTGTTCCTCCTGGTTCTGGTATTGTCCACCAGGTAAATGTTCTTGATAGATAATCATTTTTCTTCTGTCATTCAGATATCTAGACTTCACACTGTTGTATGTGAGCTATGATTACTTTTGTTCATATAGCTTGTTAAAATTGCACCGAATTATGTTTAGTAAAAGTATATGTTCTGGAACTATTTATTTGGTTTCGTATTCTGTTTCCATTTTATGTTATGTAAATTCTACTTTGACATCATTATTTGATGCTTCTGCAACAATTTTCAGGTTAACCTTGAGTATCTTGGACGGGTTGTTTTCAACACTGATGGCATTCTTTACCCTGATAGTGTTGTTGGAACTGATTCACACACGACCATGATTGATGGACTTGGTGTTGCTGGATGGGGTGTTGGAGGAATTGAAGCTGAGGCTGCAATGCTTGGCCAGGTAGTTGGATCTACCTTTTTTTTTTTTTTTTTTTAAATATTAATCCCCAGTTATTCCTATAGTAGTCGGCATTCTATAAGCGACTTGCAGAGTCTATGAAGCTTTTGCTTCTTGTAGTCGGCCCTAATGCCTCCCTTCATTTGCTTGCCTCCTACTGAAATGATTACTCAAGACTTCCTATCCTACTGAATTGCTAGATGGTAAAACTTTTACGSGATAGGGTGTGGGATGACAATCTAATTTACTTTTTGTTTCTTTATGATATGTTACCAGCTTAATGTAGTCTTTGAAAAGTTCTGGTTTTATTGTTTTCTGGTTAATATTATTGGGAGTTAGTCTAGTTGGCTACCCTGTTAAATGCTCTTTATTGTTGTGTCTCTACACAGATATGGATTTGTCTTTCATCATTATGGGATTTGATTTCTCTTCTTACTTATACTGATTTGACAGCCAATGAGCATGGTCCTGCCTGGTGTGGTGGGATTTAAGTTGTCTGGAAAGTTATGCAATGGTGTTACAGCTACTGATTTGGTTCTAACAGTTACTCAAATGTTAAGGAAGCATGGCGTTGTGGGGAAGTTTGTTGAGTTCTATGGTAAATCTACCTCCTGCTTATCTTACATGAAATGCTTATTCAGATATATTGGATTTGGCTTATGAAATATGTGGTTTTAGGTCCTGGTATGGCTGAATTATCATTAGCTGATAGGGCAACTATTGCAAACATGTCTCCTGAGTATGGAGCAACAATGGGTTTCTTCCCAGTAGATCATGTGACCCTAGAATATCTCAAGTTAACTGGAAGAAGTGATGATACAGTGAGTTTCTATCTCTTCATTTCTGAGCTTTTGGGGATTCTCAGTGACATTCCAAAATAGAAATTCATACTCTAATGTGACCGGGCTTCCATGCTATTTAGGTGGCAATGATTGAAGGATATTTGCGTGCAAACAAGATGTTTATTGACTACAGCGAGGTATAAATTTTTCACATTCTCGTTGCAACTTTTTTCCTTTTCTTTTCAAGTTGATCAAAATCATTACATCTGACTTGACAATTTTATGGGCCAGCCTCAACAAGAGAAAGTATATTCATCTTCTTTGGAGCTTGACCTTTCAGAGGTTGAACCTTGTGTTTCTGGACCAAAAAGGTGAATATAAAGTTTTGGCATAATAATCTTTTCATTTTTATTTTTGTTCTTTAGTTTTAATGTCATCTATGTTTGTTCTTAGGCCGCATGATCGTGTTCCTTTAAAAGAAATGAAGGCTGATTGGCATTCATGTCTTGATAACAGAGTTGGTTTCAAGGTCAGATGTAAATCTTTTTGCACTGTCTTTAACAATATTTTCCAAATTTCCCCTTTTAAGCCCGTTTAACCTCATTATCTCCTTCTCTGGTCCATTGTAACTTTATTTAACCTCGGTTAGATGTKGCGCACTGTAACAAGTGTTAGCGGATACTTGAATGACATTTACTAAAGCGGCTTTACATCTAAGTATGCATTAACTGATAAAAAATGTAATGGCTGATCAATTCTTTGTGGATTTTAGCAGAACTCATTTAGTTATTATACCTTCCGATCGTTTTGTACTTCCCCAGGGTTTTGCTGTTCCAAAGGAAGAACAGGATAAAGTTGTGAAGTTCTCATTCCATAATCAACCTGCTGAGCTCAAGCATGGCAGTGTTGTTATAGCTGCAATTACAAGCTGCACAAACACATCTAATCCAAGTGTCATGCTTGGAGCTGGTCTTGTTGCAAAGAAGGCATGTGAATTGGGGTTGGAGGTTAGTACTAGTCTTGAAATTGTCTCTTATATCATGATCTTGTAACGATTAGGAKTTCAGATAGCCTTTTGCCAAGTCCCGGTCTCCTGTTGRCTTGACTTCCTTTTCCTTATAAAGTCKTAGGTCATTGATTGTAAATTTCTTCTATTGATTATTGAACAGGTTAAGCCATGGGTTAAAACAAGTCTTGCCCCAGGTTCAGGAGTAGTAACAAAATATTTGCTCAACAGGTACTTTTCTAGCGACTTGGAAATCTCTAAAGTATTTACCCTTGATATAAGTTAATAAATTTATTGCTCCACCTCTTTCATTGTAGTGGCCTTTCTAAGTACTTGAACCAGCAGGGTTTCCACATTGTTGGCTATGGGTGCACAACATGCATTGGAAATTCCGGAGACCTTGACGAATCAGTTTCTTCAGCAATTTCAGAAAATGGTATTAAAGATACAGATTTAGTTTTCTGTTGCAAAGGTGATGATACCACATGCACATACCCAGAAAGAAATTAAAAGAGTGAATGAGAGAGTATGTACATTTCTTTGTTGTAGTTCCAAGCTCAAGCCTAGTTGGACTATTCATTTGTTCTCATTAATCTTTCTTACTCCTCTAGCATGCTAAACACAGCCAGAGTGGATATGTAATCCGTTCATATGAGTGTAGTGTTTCAGAACATGACTTGGTACTGGAGGCTGTATAATTGAAAAAATGGCAAGTTTATCCATTTAGTAGTAAATGCATGATCTAGTTGATTCTAGCTCCTATGGGCAATTGCAGAGTATGCTTTGGAGTTAAAATAATTTTTTGAGTATTAAAAGTTGGTCTTACATAGTTTTTGTTTACTTCAGTATGCTTCTTTTTCTAAAATAATATTAAATCTCAAGAACCTTCTAATGGACTTTGTACTGTGCACTCTACCTTAATACAAGAGATGCTTGAAGGTACTTACATGAAAATGCAGGCTGATACTATTTCTATATTGATAGACTACAGTAATTAAGAAATCTTAACTTGCCATTGGTCTATTGAATGTTTAATAGTCAASTGCTATCTGGTATTCAAGGTATCCTGACAGGAAAAGGATAATATGCTTTAATAATCCCCCTGCCCCTGCCTCCAGTTGGTGCAATTTTGTGCTATATGTTYCCATAATTAATATTTCTCTATAGTCTGATGCTCATGTGATTTCCTGTACAGACCTTGTTGTTGCTGCTGTCCTTTCTGGTAATAGGAACTTTGAAGGTCGTGTTCATCCACTAACAAGGGCCAATTACCTTGCTTCGCCACCATTGGTCGTCGCCTATGCACTTGCTGGCACGGTATGGTGCTCAAGTGATTAGAATGACTCTTCAAACTGAAAAGACATGCCTACTTAATCATCTACGTGCTATAGGTCTTGTCCGCGGGATCAAATGTCCTAAGACTATTGCCAAAGCAGATACAATCAATATCTATATAAACCTTGTCTTTCTAAAGGAAGCTTTGAATATTTTCTAGCCTCTTGATGAGGAGAAACTATCTTAATAACAGATTAACTAAAATGTCTTCACAGGTCCTGGTAGTTTTGCCTGTTCCACTAAGCTTTCAGAGTAGTTATTGCTTTCACCATTTGATTACGCACAGGAATTATATTTTTTGTAATGAGTCAGTGGGAGTATATTTTTTCTGACTGGATCCTCTCTAATTTTCTTTTTAGGTCAACATCGACTTTGAGAAGGAGCCAATTGGAACTGGAAAAGATGGGAAAAGTGTTTATTTCAGAGACATCTGGCCCACTAATGAAGAAATTGCTCAGGTACTATAGCATTTTGATACTGGTGTTTGATTAGTTTCAGCTGATGATGTTGACCATTATCTAATTGCATCGGACACTGTTATAGGTGGTTCAATCAAGTGTGCTTCCTGACATGTTCAAGAGCACTTACAAAGCTATTACAGAGGGCAATCCACTCTGGAATCAACTTTCAGTTCCATCATCAGATCTGTATTCATGGGACACGAATTCTACTTACATTCATCAACCACCATATTTCAAGGACATGACCATGGATCCACCAGGTCCTCATAGAGTGAAGGATGCATACTGCTTGCTGAACTTTGGTGACAGTATCACCACTGACCATATCTCTCCAGCAGGAAGTATCCACAAGGATAGCCCTGCAGCAAAGTACTTGATGGAACGTGGGGTTGACCGCAGGGATTTCAATTCTTATGGTAGTCGTCGTGGCAATGATGAAATTATGGCTCGGGGTACCTTTGCTAATATTCGTATTGTCAACAAGCTCTTAAATGGAGAAGTTGGGCCAAAAACTATCCACGTCCCAACTGGAGAAAAGCTCTATGTTTATGATGCAGCCATGGTGAGTTTCTTAATCTATCATGACTCCTTGACTTGAGATGTGTCAATGAGATGGTTTTGATGTCTACCTTTAAACTGAACCTATTTTTTGACTTGACTTTTCCCAGAGATACAAGAGCGCTGGTCATGACACCATAGTATTGGCAGGAGCAGAGTACGGAAGTGGCAGTTCTCGAGACTGGGCTGCCAAGGGCCCCATGCTACTTGTATGTTGGTAAACGCTATCAAGTATTTCTTTTGAATTCTTCTCATGGGTGGTTGATTAATCCCTACAACTATTGTTTTGCACTTTGTTTATCAGGGAGTAAAAGCAGTGATTGCCAAAAGTTTCGAAAGAATCCACCGTAGCAACCTTGTGGGAATGGGCATAGTTCCACTTTGTTTCAAGCCAGGTGAAGATGCAGATACACTAGGCCTGACAGGTCATGAGCGTTATACCATAGACCTCCCCCAGAAAGTCAGTGATATAAGGCCTGGCCAAGATGTCACGGTGATAACCGATGATGGGAAGTCATTCACCTGTATAGTTCGTTTTGATACCGAGGTATGAACCCCAACTTGGTTAAATTTTTCAAGCACTTTGTATGCACCAGAAGTTAAAATTATCTGGGTTTGAAGTCGTAAATTTCAATTATCTTTAGGTTGTAAACTGCATAGGAGTATTCTATCCATTTTACGGTAAAGTTTTATTAGGATGCTTTGACTATGCATCATTGAGAATTGTGTTACAAATGGCTTGGTTGATGATTGATCAATATCAAACAGAAATCAAGAAGTTTATGGGTTTATATGGAGAGATGATTCATTGTACTGATCCTGTAATGCTCGTTATAGGAATGAAGAAGATAATCGGACTGGAACTAGTGCTATTCTTTTCTCAAATTGTCATGTGATTTGCCTTTGCAGGTTGAGTTGGAATATTTTAATCATGGTGGCATCCTTCCTTACGTAATTCGGAACTTGACCAAACAATGATGCAAATTTGGAAGCTTTCTTGGCTTGGATGATGATGTCTGAACTATGGAAAGCTTGGGCTGAGGCTTACAGAAGATAAAAAGCACGGTTCTTCGTGTTGTTGAAAATTTCCATCTGTTCTGTCTGTCAATAGAACTTTGGGTAATAATGGTGGATTTTCCAGCCTTTAATTTGTTCACTTTATTGTGCTGTCATTTGGCTCTTGGATAAATGCGACAAGTATGAAATTTTGGCCTTTGGTGGGCTTTCACCTTTCCAGTGTTTCTTTCGAAACTAAATGGATGTATTGGTGAAGAATTGCTGGATGATTTTGATCAGTTTGTACTTGAAATGCTTTGTTTACTCTAGTAACCACTTGTTTTCTATAGTCGGAGCGCCGGCCATCAATTTTCATCGAAGTCCTTTTCCGGGAATTTGGTTTGTAATAACGATTGATTCATTGGCTCGGATTACTTGCTTTTGAAATTTCTCCAAATCAAATTTACCATAGCAGACATCTCAGTCAGAAATAAATCAGTTTGCAGACATCTCAGTCAGGTTCCAGATTTATGGGAGTTCCCCTTGGGCCTTTTCGGGGCCGATGGGAAAAGTGGATCAAGATACCGAAGTTCAGTGGGGTCGTCGACTCATATCAGCACTTGCTGTCCTTCTGTGGGGATTCCCGAGGCCTTGAATCCCAGTCCGTCATATTGATCCACCTTTAAGTCATTAGAAGGGGAAGTAGTGCTGGCAGATGGGCTAGGGCCGGTCCTGTTACGGGTGCCAGGACTGCTACAAGACCAGTCTGGTTCGGTCCCGTCTCCTATTTCAAACGGGCCTGTCCTCTGGTGAAAACCCAAGAATCTATCGGGGACAGATTCTAAGTACGTTTACGTAACGAGCCTGGATGGTGTGCGCTTGTATTTTTTTTTTCCTTTTAGTTTTATATATGATTCATTAATTAGTAGAGAAATAATTTGATTATATAGAAATATTGTTTGTCTATTTAGAAAGATTTTGCTTATATTGGAAATTTTTAATTATTTACCGAGAGTTTGCTTACTTAAAAATATTTTATTTATTTAAAAAATATTAATTTATTTTGAAAAAATTTAGAAATATTTCATTTACTTAGGGACTTAAAAAATATTTAAAATATATATTTTACTTAGAAATATTTTATTTACTTAAAAAATATAGTGACTTAGAAAACACTTATAGACTTGGCTATAAGTTCAGTAAAGCAATTAGATAAATCAATTCAGAGTGATGGGGGGTTTGGCATAGGCCCTGCAGATTTTATTAAATACTAAAAATAAAAAATATATAGGAGGGGGTAAAAAAAATTAATACAATTATATAAGTCTAAAATAGAAAAAATTAAAGTAATTATACAAGTCTATACAAAAAATAATCAAAATCACTAATCGTCTAAACATTTAAAATCAAACTTAAGAAAACTAAGACCTAATCTGTATTTGCAACTTTTCACCAATTACCACTATATATTAAAATTTTTAATAATTTTTGGAGACATTCGATTTCTTTTATCATCTAGAATTCGACCTCTTACACTAAAAGCACTCTCAAAAGCAATGTTTGACACCGATGCATCCAAAGTATCTCGTACCAAATGATGAAATACATAAAACAATCCGTTACAATCTTAAATTTTTTTTTAAAAAATAGCTATGTTATCCTAAAACTAGTCTTGGGCTTAGGCCCATCGATCTGCAGCCGGGCTTGAACTGATCTTGATCCTCAAGCCGGCCAAGGCTCGCTGATCTTAGAAAAAACAATAAGACTTTTGTACAAGTCCGAACCGAGACTGGACACAGTAAGCTACATAGGCAATCCGGTCCAATCTCGGGACTATCTGGACCTAAGGAAACCCAGCCCTTTTGCCAACTCTAAGGGGAAGCATTCAAGTCGAACTCGTCGCTTCTTACCTTCGAAGAAAGAAAATAACTAACGAAAGCTGCTATAAAAAAAGGCTTTTAGGTTGCGTCTTTTGTTCTTGTTCTTTGAAAGACAAAATTGTTTGCATCAATAGTATGTAAGGAAGTGACATGACATAGTGAAATGAGTTATAGAATATAAGAAGAAAAGGGTATGCATTATAGAATATAAGAAGAAAAAGCTGCACATTCATCCTGATATGATAAGCCGATTCGCTTAAGCATGAAAGAGAAAGATAAGCTTAGGAAGAAGAGATCTTATTTAACCCTTGAGCCAGCCTTGGCCGTACAGCAGAAGAAGAGATCTTATTTAACCCTTGAGCCAATCCACTCCATCTTGAGCATCTCAAGAATGCGCTCTTCTCAAGTCAATCTTATGAGATTTAGGCAGCATTATGTTCTGAACTCCTCTAAATCGTCCGGTTTTCATTCCTGTGCCTTTGGTTTCCTCATCTGAAAGAACCATACTTGGATACTCATTCGAGGCAGATGCGTTGGTCTGGGCTCCAAGGAAGCAGTTGAAATTCTGCCAGCAAATGAAAAAGAAAAGGGCTGTTTTCAAAAAATGGGCCTCCACTTAGAAATTGAAGGACGTCTACAATAGATGGTATTATATAATTCGAGAAATGCATTGGAATAATATCATCACATTCGCCGAATACATTTGGTCCATTGTTAAATCCTGTGCATTAACTGAATGCATTGGAGTATAACTTACGCGTTTAAAAAATGCATTGATTTTTTAGTTACCGTTGCATTAAGAGAATGCAATCATGGTAAAACTTCAAAAAAAAAAAAAAAATTACTCATTTTCACTTCCCTGATTTACTTTCAGTGAAAACGGTAACCTAATTCCTCCTCTGAAATCCGATCAAATCCACTGTAAATCCGTCAGTTTCATTCTCCGGGACATTTGCCGTTGCAGATTTTCGCTGCATGGCGGTCCTTGGTCAGGTCCTTCTCCACCCTTCCCTTCGCCACTCGGAGTCGTAGGTTCATCAACCGTTCAATCCCTTCAACCCGAAATTAAGGTGCAATCTCTGTTTCCACTTCGTTTCAAAGCTGTAGGTTCACATAAGGTTTGTAGAATATTCCTAATTTATTAATCTCGGAGCAAATTGTCTGTTAATTTGGGAGCAAATTAAGGTTTGTTAATCTGATAATATTCGTAGTTAAGATTTACCAATTATGTTTCAATTGCTGTGTATTTGTATTTGTATCTTTGTTCAAACGGCTGTTCATTTCATGTCTCGATGTCCATTTGGAGACAAGAAATACTTCTGCTATCCCGTTATACGTGTTATATTCCCAGTTTTGGGATCCTCATATATGTGAAACTTTCGAAATTAAAATTTTTCTGAGATTTTGTATAGTGCAAAGGTAGTTGACTATATAATACATTTCAATTGTAGGAGGATAACACAGAAACTAGGAATATAATTTGTATATATATTTTGTGTAGCTATAAGCGCTAGGTAGAGCACAACTCCTTGTTTCCTTCTTTTTTCCCTTAATTTCTATTTTCTCATTTTTTTTGGCTTGCGCTTGAAGGATAATACAGAAATAATTTTATAAAATGATGCCTAATTAACCGTCCATTAACTAATGTATTTGTGTTGAATCATGACATGACTAAGTACTTCAAGCAACGGTCATTTCTACAACTTTTAGTAGCATGAGTCGTGTAACATTAGTATATAAAAGTATCAGTACCTAAGTTAAAACTCTCACTTGTTGTTCTATTTCGATTTTTAGCTTCTTCAAGGAAAGAGAAGAGATTTCTATCTTAAATACGAGTCTAGTGCATTATAAATTAACTCAAGGTGCATAAGATTTGCATTTACCAACCATAGCACAAAGGGATCAACATAAACAAAGAAATTAAGATTAAAGAAAAATTTATTAGCAAGATTCATCAATTCAAAAGGTTTGCTTTAGAAGTGCTTACTTCTTTCCGTCTTGCCTCCGCAAGAGCAGCTTGTTTTTCTTTTCCAAGATGAGCTGCAACGCCATCGAACAATTTCTTTTGACCTTCTTCTATTCGTTTTTGTATTTCAAGTTTAACTTCTTCAGAACTCATTTTCTCCTCAACCCTTTTACGAATGTCTTCCTCCAGTCTCCTTGCAGTCTCCTCTTCTGACTGTTTAAGCTCTTCCTCATGTTGTTGCCTGAAAGCAAATTTGTGCAGGAGGATAATACAAAATATACAGAGAGTTGTTTATTTATAATCATTTAGTTAATACTTATAATTTGTTCATACTCATGCTTACTTTACAAAGAGATATTAAATATGATATTTACAATTTTGTTAATAGATTTAACGAGTTCTTTTAGATATTCATCTAGGTCCGTTAGATAYGTCATTGCTATCTAGACAAGGAAGCACAAGTCTAACCTTATAAGGGCCGGGCATAAGCCATCCATATCTAGAGGCTTACAGTATAGGACTCATGTAGGTAGGTTATGGTCAACTTATGGTGTTGCTAACCTATGTGTTAGGGATGCCATAGATATTGCCGGGTTTCAGACATTTGTAGATTAGGAAATGTGATTGTTGATCATGCCCTTATCACCTCCATGGTTGAGTGATGACGGCTGGAGACAAGCACATTTTATCTACCTATTGGGGAGGCCACAGTGACACTGCAGGACATTGTATGTATTGATGGGTTTGAGTGTTGATAGTGACCCGATCATAGGAGGTCTTGCTACGAATAGTTTGCAAGGGAGGGTATTTGTGTGTCTAGACTTGGCTTTCAACCGTATTAGTGGGAGAGATCAACTCATGGCCAACGAGAGATCACTATATTACAGTCGAAACACACCTGTTTTGTTCGAGTCCAGAACAACGCTCACGAGAATCTTACTGCTCAGTAAGTTACTTATGATTACACTTTTTGTGTTTCTTACTTAATTTATAATTGCATTTGCCAAATTGTTTAATGTTTGTCCTTATGTTTATCATTACAACAGGCACATTGCACGACAAATAACTCATTTGATTATAGATGATCCAAGAATGCATGTCAAGGTTATTCATTAGGAGGTAATGAAAATGTTTCATTTTGAAATAATTTACAAAAAAGGGATCAAATGCAAGAAAACAATGTATCGAGTTATTATTTGGCTCTTGGATATCTACATTATCAATTCTTCCTCACTACTTTGTAGCACCATCAGAAACATATTCGGGTACAATTATTAAGTGAAAACATAATCGGGACAGTACTGAGGAGGTTAAAGTTTCCAAATTCATCTTTTGGACGTTCAGGCCCCAAATTCTAGAACTCACTTATTGTAGGCCAATAATATCTGCTGATGGGACGCACTTAAGGGGCACATACTGTGGTGTGCTATTGATTTCTAGTTCGTGGGATGCTAACGATCATATTTTTCCACTTACCTATATCATTGTTGATAAAGAATCTATGGAGCGTTGGGGGTGGTTTATGCAATTGTTGCGTTTCCATATGATCAAAGATAGATTTGTCTGTTTAATCTCAAATAGATATTAGGGTATTTTTAGCGTAGTGGCACAAAGTCAAGATTGGCAGGAATCGAAGACTGTCCACAGATTCTGTCTCCGTCATATTCGTGCCGACTTCAATATCACTTCAAAAATAGTATGTTGAAGAAGCTAATTTATAAGCCGGAAGTACATCAAAAGTATAGAAGTTTGAGAGGTACATGGAAGAGATAAGAAAAAGAGATCAGGCAGCATATAATTGGTTGATGAATATCTCTGTCGACAAATGGATTCTATCTCATGATAGGGGACACAAGTTTGGAGTTTTAACAACCAACTTGTCTTAGTCTATGACAGTATTCTGAAGAAACACATGCACTTCCACTGAAGGTATTGGTTGAGATGAGCTTTTGAAAACTTATTAATTACTTTTGCTTTCACCGAGATGAGGTGGCTCAATACTGATATCCATTTCCATCTAGAATATGGAAGATTTCCACTTACTTTGAAAGCAAGGCAAGGATGCACTCAATTACTCAATACAATATACAAGCTGATTTATTTTGTGTCACTACTCCACGAAGATAAGGTCGAAGGGGGAACCATAATTACACGGTCAATGTGAGTGAGAATATGTGTGCTTGCTAGAAATGACGTTTATTCAATAGATCATGTTCCCATATTTTTGTTGTATGTCGAAAAAGATGTTGGGATGCTGCACATCTATTCAGTAAATTCTACTCAAAGGATAATTGTAGAAGCACATATAGTTATAATTTATATCCAGTTTCAAATGAGTTAACTTGGAGGCCTGCACCTTTCATCCTTGAATATAATGAAGAACTTATGAAGAGCCGCAATCATTTGGAATGGAAACGTACTACCAGAATACGTAGAGAATGAATTTTTGCAGTCCCAATTCTCTCCCAAGATGTTCAAACTGCCATCAATACGGTCATAATAAGCGAAATTGTGTGAACAATAATAGATTTAGATTTTCATCATTATTCAAGAGACCTACATAGTTTATGAATTGTTATAATGAAGATGAACATTTATATAATCTTTTCACTTCAAATCTTGATCTTATATAGTATTGTCTCTTACTTCAAGTTTAATTCAACAAAACATATTATTCTCTTGATTATTTCGTTTACATTTTGAATGTAATGATGAAAAATTTGTTATGTTTTTTGATTAATCGTTGTAATTGTTCATTTTGTATATACTGAGATATTAGAAAATTAATATTGCTTGTGTTTTGTGTTTTAATATTTTGGATAACATAAATCTTGAAAATTTTATGAGTTATGTGGATATGATATTCCAGTGCCATTACAGATATGCAGAAATACACATTGAATTCAACAAATGTGAACATCTTGACTTCCAACACATTTGATTAATGCGACAAAAATCTGAAGAGGTATAAAGCTAACGTATTCGCTGGAGGCAATGGATCTAACCAAATAGTCCAACACATTCAATAAATGTGATGGTTTCGTGCCGACACATTCCACGAAATGTGTTGAGTCCATTAATACTATTATTTCTACAGTATGATCCATTGTGTATATTTTTCTAAAAGGACGCCCATTTTCTAAAAACCCCAAAAGAAAAGGCCCGAGGGCCCTATATAAACCTGAGGGTGATGCAATAGGTTGTATTCATGAGGAAATATGTTCCCCAGTTTGGACAAGATGGAATAAGAAATAATTAATAACACCCAGCAGATCCTCATTGCCTCATTGTAGCTAAACAAGAACAACACAAGGAACAATCAATATGGCCTAAAATTTTGCGGCWTGCTTAACAAGAGGCTGCCGGCTAAAAGTGCAGTCCAGATTCATATCTCAGCCCAAAATCAGCTGCCAAGCTTCCATATCTGCCACAGGGAGATAATATGCCTCAGAACTAATGACTTCCATCCCTAACCCCGATGATGCAACGTTTTGCTTGCTTGTGAGGCCAGTGCAAATGCTTTTGCTCTGGAACTTGTCATTACCCGCTCCTTCTCTGCTCGTCGTTGATGCTGCCTTGCATTTTTTGCTCGTTTCGGTGCTAATCGAGTATCCCTCTCTACAAATGCAAGCCTAAATCGTTCGGCTATTGGCAGCTCGCTAAGGCCATCTGAGGGAATGGTTGACCGAGAAATGAACCCAGAGACTGCCCATGTTTTGGGATCAATATCTTCAATAACTGGATAATCCAATGATGCGTTTGGTAATGCTTCTTTAGGAATTTCAACTCCTTTGTAACCAAAAGGTGAAGATTTGGGGTTTACTATTATGCGTGGGCATTCTGCAGACAAACATTCTAGTGAATCGTTGTCGATTTTAGGCTGTAAAAATAAGGAAATGTCAGAAATTTAGCTGAATAGACTCATTCTAGCTATTTTCATGTTGTGTAATCAAACATGAATAACTTGAGAAAATCAACTGTTGCAATCACAGGACTTCACATTCAAGACAAAGAAGAATGGCCATACCCATATAAGCCAACGAAGGGAAGGTGCACAAGCAGCAATTTTCACTGGATCCAGTTCCTCCCAAGACTCTCCAGCAACATCATGCAAATTAGGCTTCAAGATACTTAAGCATCTACGAGCTGTATTTTCACTTGCTGGACAACCTCTGCAACATTAACTTTGGTTCATTTCCTGTTATTGAGTTTTATACTTGTCATTAAAACCCAATATCTTGGGCTATTTCTATTTCCAAGGATAATAACATTTGAGAAGAAATTGCATTTAAAAAAAGAATACAGGGGGAAAAAAAAAACAATTGGAGAAAAATAAGGTGTGATATAGTATAGAAATAGAGACACTCAATTAACAAAAACCAGCAAGTAATAATCAGGGGACATACTGTGTCTGGAAATAGCAAACATCATTAAGAAGCTTTTGTCCATTTGGGATGCAACGGAGATAAATAGAAGCAACGAGCAATAACCAATATAAGATATTCACATAAGCTACTTTTCAGCAACCTCTGAGTATCTGGCTTCACTGCAGACTTATTTCAGCACATTAACAGAACACTTGRTAAATGTGAATGCTCTAGCAGCACATACCCTTTCAAACAAAATCAGATCACAATAGATATGAAGAATATTCTAGGTTCCAACTGTAACCCATTATAGTCAGCTATACAGGTTTCATACACAATCATGGATATCAAGCAAATACGAACATTTATTCCCCGATGATAGACAAATGAATATTGAACTGAAAGTTCATAAAACAAAGTTAATGAGTGAGTTGAACATAACTAAAGAAAAACATAAGTAGACAAGGAACAAATAAAAAAAATACATTAGGGAAGAGAGCATACCCCCATCTTAATACTTCCAGAGAATGGCAGTCTTGCAGGAGTTCAGAGACCCCATCTGATGTGAGTTTACTGCACCGACTGCATAAAATATTATCTCCATGTAAATAGATGTCCTTTTAAAGATTTCCTAGTAGCAAATTCTAATTGGAATTTCCTTAGGATTTACAAAAATATCAGTATATCAATAACTAGACAATTATCAGCTAAACATGAAAAGATTGATACCTTATGTCCACTGCTCGAAGAGCTGTGCACGTTTTTACTACTTGGGTTAATCCGAAATCAGAAACATCTGATGTAGATATATCAAGGATATCCCAGGAACTCTCAGCTAATGCAACTAGAACTTCATCATTCAGTAACTTTCTTCTCTTTGCAATCGCAGTGAGTGCCATCTGCCAATTTTCAACAACAGTTTGGTATGTCACTAAGTATACAATAACAGAAGTAGTAAGGTAGAGAAATACAGAGTTAAACGAGTCTTCGAAATGCTTCAGCTGTACTGTCATACAATATTTGAATTTGCATGGGATTTTCGTAATCTCCCATATCAACATGTGTATCTCCGGATTGCATAATAGAATCCTACATAATTTTCTCATACTGCAACAATAATTTAGCAAAGTGAAACAGGCTGCAAAGGAACGGAACCCTGCCAATGCATGATATAATTCTGACCACTAATAACTAGCCATATCTTTTAGGAAAACAAAGTAAGAGAAGTCGTCTACGAAAGGAAGAGCCTTTAAACAAAAGTTCTAACATCGACAGAAGTTAACCTCCACTATATTACACAAGGAAAATGTATAGGCATTAATGTCTGCAACAGTAAAGATAAATGAGAAAGGTGGATTCTTTTTTTTACCTTAATATGAGAGGGAAAAGTGGACGCTATCTCGGGCAGGTCCTCGATTATATCCTCCAAATGCCTACCAACAACTCCAAGGCACAGGCTCACTAAGCTTGGAGGTTTTGACTTCTTAATTTGTAAAACTGAAATCCAGATAGGCTCAGCAAAGTCAATTTACAGGATTCCAGAATATAGTATACCACTTCAAGAATTGATTAATGACAAAATACCATTAGATAAACTTAGAACAGAAAAGCGCTACTCTTGAAAGCCCGTAATATTATATTCTGATATGTGGACTGAGCAATAAAATTTTTGGAATGCACCCAAAAACAAAAACCCAGATATAAACAACCAAGTACAAACCAGTAATCAAATACATAAGAACAGAAGGTAGAAAGGAGGTTACAAGAAGATTGAAGGGGGGCGGCAAATTTCTTGGCGGAGTTTTCAGTCTTGTTGGAATTTGTATTCAAATCGAGCTTCTGCAACAAATTAGCTATATCCCTGGCCTTCCCTTTTTCCATCAAACAAGAAAGGGAGATGGCAAAGGAGGATTGACGACAACAGATTTCTATTGACAAAGGGCGAGCTGGAGAAGCTGAGAGACAAAAGAAGGAAGCAAAACGGGTTGAYGGTGAAAAAAATATCAGTCGTTCTTGTGGCACTTTTATGGCGGTTTCTTAGTCCTTTTGGCTGGAATAGACGGCGATCGGCAGCTAGAGAATGGGTGGTTATCGCAGCAGTGACCGCCCTTCGGCCTTGGTTTAGTATAGGCACGGWGGTCACTGGTCAGATATTATTTATTATTTAAACAAATTTCCAAATAAACTAATGAACCAATTTGAAAAATGTTAGGTGACTAATTTTTATGTAAAAACTAAAAAACCTACAAAGTATTGTTATTTTTCTACTTTTTTTGGTAAATACACAATAAGTATTTTCTTTGCTTGGAAACTTGGCAAAAATATTATCTCTCAGATCATCCCTCCCAAGTTCAATTTACATTTTCATGATTCTTAGGGGAATATGAGTTAAAGATTTACTCATAATAAAACGTTATGTAAAAGGTCCCTTGACCAAAATAAGAGAATAAATAGGTCAACAAATATTATTCATACCTAACAAATAATTAATTTATATATCTCTTTAGTGCATTTAAACACATGAGATAGTTTTACACTCTAACTCACTTGACTTTCCATTTTCACCACTACACTAATGGCTTTCGYATTTCAAAAATAGCGCACATATTTCACTGTTCTTTTTCTTCTTCTTCCTTGCCTTTTCAATTCACTTTTTTAGCATTTTTCATCATTTTTGTGACCTTTCAGGCTTTGCATCTTTTTAACTTTGCGAATGAGCTCAAATATCTTAACCTCGTTCATTTATAAGGTGAACACCCCACTTTACATTCAAAATTGAATTTTTTAAGATTTATGGATAAAATCGTGATACATATCTTGATACTATGATAAATATAACTTACTTTTGATAAAACAAAAATGTATAGAAAATAAAATCTTGATTTATGGCATTATCTTGATGAGTGCATGCACCACAACAGGCCACCCTAGTAGACATATCTACTATGGTGGCTTGCTCTGATCAACACACCCACCAATATATGTGCACCACAACAAGCCACTGTGATAGATATGCCTACCACAGTGGACTTCTGTTATGAACACACCATAATATATGTTCATCACAGCAGGCAACTGTGGTAGACACCATTGTAGACCGTGGTAGACAAGTCTGCACGGTGGCTTCCTGTGGTGCATATGTTCCACTAATATCTATCATGGTGGCCTGTTGTGGTGCATATATTCCAATAATATCAAAGATTTTTATTTGTTTTAACTCTAATTCAGTAAAAAAAAAAAATTAATGATATCTTGAATATTTATATTTTATAGGTTCATCATAGCAGCTGACCGTGATAGGCATCTCACGATTGGCCATCTGCGATGAACCTATACAACATAAATATTCAATTATATTGTTAAGAGGAAAGCTTTTCTTTACTAAATTAGAGTTAATACAAATGAAATTTTTTGATAATATTTGAATATGTGCATCACAGCAAGCCGCCATGGTAGATTCTACTATGGTGGGCTGTTGTGATGCACATATATTGGTGAGTGTGTTCGTTACAGCAGCCCCTTGTGGTAGACATGTCTACCATGGTGGCCTGCTGTGGTGAACATATTTTCAGTAATATTAAATAGTTTCATTTGTATTAACTCTAATTTAGTAAAAAAAAAAAAAGGCTTTCTTTTTAATTATATCTTAATTATTTATGTTGTATAGATTCATGACAGCAACCTACAGTGGTAGGCATCACATAACGATTGGCCTACGGTGATGGGCCAAAAAAAGAAAAATACAATTGCAAAGATTTTCAATCTAATGTATAGCTTTATATTTTTGCAGGCATGAAAATTCCTTGTCGATCCAACTAAACATTTTAGGACTATGATCACTAGCCAGTGCATTTTGCAAAAGATAGATGAGGTGACAAATGCTTTAGACAATGACCATCGTGAATTGCTTACTGATTCTTGTTTTGAACCCTTAACAAAGATAGGGGATTTGAAGGTTAACAATTAGCTTATTCATGCTGTGATGCTGAGGTGTTTGATAATCAAGAAAAAAAATGAAGTATGGTTTCAATTTGGTAATAAGAGGTGTAGGTTTGGCTTGAAGAGTTCATTCTTGTGATTGACTGACCAACAATCAGAACCAATGAGAAAGAAATTCGAAGAAAGGAAAACAGAGTAAGTTCTACAAGAGGAACTTCCTTAAGTGTAAAGGAAATCTGAAAAGGTCAATCATTCTTGATAAGTTTAAAAAATGCAAAGATCTAAGGGATAAGTACAAGCTCAGGCTTTTAGGAATTTGGATATATGTTATATATGCCAAAGAAGAAAATACAATTGTTAACTTGTGGTGGTTCTATCTCATGGATAATTTGGAAAGATTCAATCGTTATGAATGGGGAAGGAAATCATATTTGAAAACTATTGAGTTATTCCAACATGATTATATAAAGGCAATTGAGAAATATAAAGAAAAGAAAGCATATAAAATCAACTACCGTAGATTTCCTCCATTCATAACGGTATAGCTTATGAAAAATCATCCTACTGTATTTTTTTTTCAATCTTGTTTATGTAATATTTAATAAAATTGCATATATTGGGCTTTGACTTTATTTCCTTTTTTTTAATTTTCTTTTTACAGATTTGGGCATTCGAAGTCATGCCTCATTTGGCAACCAAGTTCGGATATTGTATTGGAGAGAGAATACCAAGAATGTTGAAGTGGACTTTAAAAGACAGAGGGCCCACCATCGGACCATGCCTCGATCGTCCAGTTTTTCCAGGAAAAAGTTAAGAATTTAAATGTAATTAGAAAATTAATCCCTTCTTCCTCGAAAGCTGAGGAAGAAATTTGGTAGAAATTTGTTCCTTCTCAGATAACGAAGATGAGAATGTGGATGACGAGGCATCTTCAAGTGCTCTAAGTGATCATCTTTCCCTTCTTGAGGCTACAGCAAATGAGGCAGATATGACGGATGCTTCCCCCTCACAGTTATTCCCCCTCACTTATCCCCCTCTCACAATGATGATTTGATCAAGATGATGCAGGAAATAGTTGATAGGAGGATAGAGGGGTTGGAAGGGAAATAGAATGAGTTGATAGGAGGATAAAGGGGGGTTGAAAGGAAAATAGATGTAGCTTAGAATAGTTAACTGATTAGTTGAATTGGTCAGGGGCCAGCCTAGATTAGTTGATTAATTAGTTGGCCTCAGAAGGTGATACATAAATATAAGAAGGAGAAACCCACTCGCACTGTTAGATAAGAATAGGCCATGGAYGATGGGTTACYTTTTTTCGATAATAACTAAATTTATAATTTATAAGCTTAATTCTAACCTATTTTCTACCTATTTCTGTAGTTGAGGTCCAAGAAGATAACCTTGTGACTAATGATTACAATGCCTTAAGCTTGATTGTTGTTACTTCCTCATTTGAAGGTCGGTTCCTTTTTTTTTTTATGATTATTGTTTTTTGAAGTATCACAATGATAGAAACTTTTTTCTAATTAATGATTAATTTTGTGGAATTTTGTTTGGCAGAAAATGAAATGGCATCTGAGACTGTCATAGTGATAGCAGAAGATAATTCGCCTCTAGGTAGAGGATTGTGCAAGAAGAGGGATGCCCCTCCACTGCAGTCTCCGTTCACTGATCCTTCCAAGAAAAGAAAATATGAGGGCGTGAAGCAATCTGATCCATTTCAGGTAGTTGATCCTGCAAAAATGGAAGATCTCAAGTCATGATTTCATAATGAAACTGTCGGGTAAATTTCCCTTCTTGAAAATCATCTTGTTTAAATTTTGACATGTCTTGTATTGTATACATTTGTATCTTAATGCTAAGGAATGAAACTTTCAGGGATTCTATTAGTTTTTCCCTGCTCAACGTCAAAAGAATATTTTTCAAAGTTAGTATGAAGGCTAACGATTGGCTTACTGATGATGTAAGCAAAACGAACTTATAATTGTGAACAATTGATTACTGGTTTAGAGTAATGTTTAATGTTGAATGTGTAATACATCATATGGGTCTTGTATTATATTACATTAGAGAACGATCGATTAAGTATCTCAACTTGTTTAGACAAGACGCTGCCATCCTCGATTGAAGATTTTATCGTTTATGGAACACACTTACATTGATAGTCAAAAAGAGGAATATGTTGATCACATGGAGTTTTTTATTTTTGATAAAGCTATTATAAATTATATCAGTGAGGAAGTTCCTCTACTCGGTAAAACCTTGAAAGGATTGAAAAGTTTTATACTTGCAAGTTTGAGTGCACTAGAAATAAATTTGGATGAGCGCTTAATTAATRTATTTATTTGATAGCGTCCCATGGGTCATACATGAGAAGGAGCTCGAAAATGAGTTGTAGTGCTTTATTGATTTTCTGCCGGGGCTCCTTTATGGCAAAGTCTTACATGGATATGACACTAATTTGCCATTTAGCATAGGCAGCTCAAAAAGTTACCTCAATAGAAAAATACGTATGTTTTTCTTCTAACATTGCAAGTAAGATGGTTATTTAAATATTTATGATATTGAAGGACTAACATTTTATTGAATTTGTAGCAACTGTTGTGGCATGTTCACATGGGAAGAATATTGAATTTCGCTTAGCCGAACATGACGTTGATATGATTGATCAGAATAAGATATTGACATGGAGGAAAAAGATGGCAACATATATTTTTGCTCAAGAATTTGACTCTTAGATTGGAATTTCTATATTTATATGTAAATTAATAAACTTAGATGGTGTATAGGGATATTTTTTTTATTTATATAAACTTGGATTAGCAGATATACAAAATAAACTGCTAATTGATGGTGTTTGTTTTAATGCAATTACACTAGTTTTAGTTATTTTTAATTCTAAATCAGCTTAAAAGTTATCTATTTAATAATATTGCGATTGATGGAGTATATGCTCATCACAATAACCCATGGTGGCATACATTCTATTACGGTGGCCTGTCGCCATGAGCAATATTTCATATAAAGGTACTAGTTTTAGTATATCTTAGTTCTAAATTAATTCAAAAGATTATTTATTTAATAATATTGTCAATTTATAGAACTATTGCTGATCACAACAACTAATTGTGATAGATACTAATGAGCAATATTTGGCCAATTGATGGAATATATGCTCATCACAGCAGCCCATCGTGGCAGACATTCTATCATCATAGCATGCTGTGACGAAAAATATTTGATAAAAATGTGCTAGTTTTAGTATATTTTAATTCTAAATAAGTTTAAAAGGTTGTCTGTTTAATAATATTGCTAACTTATAAAACTATTGCTACTTACAATAGTTAATCATGGTAGACACTTTTCAGGGATGGCCTGTTGTGATAAGCAATATTTGTCAATTGATGGAGTATATGCTCATCACAGCAGTCCATCATGGCAGACATTCTCTTCAATGGCAACCCATCGTAACAAATATTCTATCACGGATGGCCTGCTGTGATGAGTAATATTTCTTACACATGTACTAGTTTTACTATTTATTAATTCTAAATGAGTAAATAAAGTTTTCTGTTTAAAAATAGAAAAAATTAATAGAAATATTAATTACAACAGAAGTCCATCGTGACAGATATTTTATCACGGCAGCCTGCTGTAATGAGCAACAATTCATGCATAAGTACTACTTTTAATATTTATTAATTGTAAATGAGTAAATAAAGTTTTCAATTTAAAAATAGAGCAAATTGATGGAAATATTATTGATCACAAAAGTTCATCGTGGTAGACATTCTATCACGGCTAACCTACTGTGATGTGCATTTGGCCAATTGATGGAGTATATGCTCATCACAGTAATCCACTGCGACAGACATTCTATCACGATGGCCTGCTATGATGAGCAATACTTCATATTCATCATCACTTGTGGTCATTTTTGTCTCAAAGGAACCCTTGAAATGTATTTTTATTTGTATAAGTTGGATTCCCTAAACAATGTGTTAATTCTCTTTATACTATAGCACACAGTAAGATAAAATATATATCTCAATGCTAAAGATATATAGATCACAGTTAGTCCATTATTCAATCGAATATATAATTATAAATCAATATAAGAGTTGTATGTTTAATAATTTTGCCAATTGATGAAGTATATGCTCATTACAACAGTCCATCGTGGTAGACATTCTATCACGGTTGCCTACTGTGATGAATAATATATCATACACATATGCTATTTTTAGTATTTCTTAATTCTAAATGAGTAAATAAAGTTATCTGTTTAATAATATTTCCAATTTATGAAGTATATGCTCATTACAGTAGCCCACCATGACATACATTCTATCATGATAGTCTGTTGTGATGAGCAATATTTCATATTGATTATCACTTTTGGTCATGTTTATGTAAAAAGAATCCTTGAAATATTTCAAGTGAATGTTACAACGATTCAATTTCTATTTGTATAAGTTGGATTTCCTAAACAATGTGTCAGTTCTCTTTCTACTATAGCACAAAATGGGATAGAATGTATATCTCAATGCCAATGATGTATAGATCCCAACTAGTCCATATGTAAATATAGATCAGTATAAAAGATTATATGTTTAATCATTTTTCCAATCGATGGAGTATATCCTCATCAGAGAAGTCCACCATGGCAAACATTCTATCACGGCTACCTGCTTTGATAAGCAATATTTCATACAAATATACTATTTTTAGTATTTATTAATTCTAAATGACTAAATAAAGTTGTCTGTTTAATAATATTGCCAATTTATGGAGTATATGTTCATCACAGCAACCCACCATGGCATGCATTCTATCATGGTGGCCTACTAGGATGAGCATTATTTCATATTGATCATCACTTATGGTTATATTTGTGTAAAATGAATCATTGAGATATTTCAATTTAATGTTATAATCATTTAATTTTGATTTGTATAAGTTGGTTTGTCTAAACAACATGTTAATTCCCTTTCTACTATAGCACAAAGTGGGATAGAATATATATCTCAATGCTGAAAATGTATAAATCACAACTAGTCCATAATTTCATCAAATATGTATTTATAAATCAGTATAAAATATTTTATGTTAAATAATTTTGTTAATTGATGGAGTACATGCTCATTACATTAGCCCATCGTGGTAGACATTCTATCACGGCTGCCTATTTGATGGGTAATATTTCATACAAATGTGCTATTTTTAGTATTTACTAATTCTAAATGAGTAAATAATGTTATTTGTTTAATAATACTGTAAATTTATGAAATATATGCTCATCAAAGTAGCCCATTGTGGCCGACATTCTATCATGGTGGCTTGCTCTGATGAGCAATATTTGTCTATTATGTATTTGTGTTAACTCTCTGTTGTTTGAAAAGGATTCTATTTATGATGTATATGTGCATTAGAGCATCCAAGCTATGATTATCAAAATTCAATACACATGAAAGCATAAACAAATGTCTTCACTTGAATTAGAATAAGTCATATCTTACATTTACATTATAAGATAAATTAATAAGAAAGAATAAATAGATGTCTTCACTTCTCAGACAAAGGGTTTGTACAAGTATTTCAGTTGTGGCTAGTCTTCGAACATGTTCAGGGCCTGCATACCTCTCCAATTGATTTTTTTCGTAGTTTCAATAGATGTCCAGCATGTCGTTTTGTTAGCGATCGAATGACTACTCTTGACACAACTTCTGCAGGAAGTTGCCACTCATTCTCATTTAGCAATGGATTAATAAACTCCAAGTATGCAGCTCTCTTACAAGGAGCGATATAAAAGGAACAACAAAGAGCATAAGTGTCTGTAGCATCCTGCCTGAAAGTACATGGGGGCAACAAAATTTATCAATATCAAATTGCATATAAGTACACGTATATTTTTTTCAAGTTAATCACATACGATTTCAACTTGTTAACGACTTGAAACTCAATTGGTGATATCATGATTGCTTTCTATCCATTGCGTCGAGATAGTTCAAAACACATCTTGAGCTCTATGGGTGGGTGAGGTGGCAATTTCCCCTGCCTCATTTATTTCATAATACCATTTCTGCAAAAATTGTCTAATGTGCTTAATCAAACTAACTATAGGAAAATCTTGAGCCTCTTTCAATGCAAAGTTCAAAGATTTTCCATTTTTTATTATCACTATATTGTATCGAGTCCTTCTAAAATGTGTTCTACTTCAATAATGTAAACAAACACATTCTAAGTACTCTCTGGCTCCATCTTTTTTACAGCAAAGTGCTGTCATATAGGCGTCAAAATCTGTTAAAGTATATGTCTCTGTAGTCTTTTTGAACAATGAGGACAAATTAGCCTTGAAAATTTAACCTTCAAGTTATTGCACAAGTGATGAAAAAATCAAGTCCACGATGCTTCACTCTCCAAGTCAACCACACCCTATCCAAGTGGATATATTTGGCTGATTGCATCTTGACAAATGGCAACAAGTAGAGTACCTTGATAACTACATGTCATGAATGTACCGTCTATGCAAATGACAGCAATGAATAAGCTTGTTCTAGAACATGAAATTGTGTCAATTAATAATGGAAAAGTACAACACGAGAAAATATGATAATACAAAAAATGTACCTGAAATACATACTATAGTAAGTTTCAATGGACGTCATTTTTCCAGGATTAGTGTGTTCAAAATGTGACAACACGATGATATTTTTYCATAAATATKCCCCARTGTTCCTTGGACGAGCTCATAACTAAAATACTTASCTAAATATACCTTACTAAAATTTATAGTCATGCCAAACTCTTCATGAACATCATTGATGATGTTTCTTGGTTTGTAAATCCTTCTAAAATCTTCAAATTTAGAGGCAATGTGAGTTTCGATCATTAAATAGGTAGCATGTCTATAATCTCGATGGTTAACATTCATGGAGCATGTGTACTAGATGTGATAAATTCTAACTTTAAAACTTTTAGATTCATCCAACTTTGTAACCTGCAAACGCCACTTATACCTCTTCTCAAGATAAAAAAAACTATATAAATTGATTACTTTTTAACTTTAAACTCAAAGTGACACCTCATTACAAGCAAGTATAACCTCGATATCGAAGTTTTCTATTGGGAAACAATTTTTTCCTTTGCAAATCTTTATATTTTGGTATCCTCGATAATGGCTCACGGGGAATTGAACCTAATTTAGCCGATAATTCCTTTATGTTTCCACCCACCACATAATTATCTTCGGGAAGATACTGTCTTTTCGAATCCACACCATCCCAATCTGTTTGCATTTCAAACAATGCTGCAATAGGTGCTTCGTTCAAACCATCATCTGCAATAGGTACTGTTTATCCTTCATTTTCTCCTAAACCATCGTGCTTTCTATTCTTCTCAAATTCTTTCTCCAAAAGAGTAATAAAAAAAGGAAGTTCTTTACAAACCAAGAGGTACCATTTCAACTTGTAGTCACAATCAATTATCATTGGTGGTATTGGAAAGTTAGAATTTTTGGACACCATACTTGTCATATCTATATCATTTATTCCAAAATCCATCCCCACTGCCTCTCAAACAGTTTCACATAACTTGATATGGGTAATGTTTATTTAAATAAGAATAGGAGCCATATTTGTTGGACCATTATACCACCATGTCCATCTACCTCCGCCTTCTTTCTCAACAAATTCACCGAAGTAATAATCAAATATCGACAAATTATCCAAGACAATCATAACTGCAATTCAACAACCTAAAATTAGCATTTACAAACATTTTTAAGCTGATTTGTTCATCCTAACAGCCTACTGTGGCAGACATTCCAATCACGGTGACTTGCTGTGATGCAAAATATTTAATGCAATTGTATTAGTTTTAGTTTTTCTTAATTCTAAATCAGTTCAAAAAGATTTATGTCTAAGAATAAATTAAAATGATATTGCATATGTTCATCACTGCATCCCTTTGCAGACATTCAATCACGGTGGCCTGCTATGATGAGAAATATTTCATATTGACCATCACATTAGGCCACTGTGATGGAACGTCTGSCACAGTGGGCTACTATTATAAGCTTATGCTAATAGACTAACTTAAATAATTTTGTGATAGATATTGTTTACCCATACTTATAGACGAGAAGAGAGCATTTAATTCATGCAATATAGTATATAGAAGAAATAGATCAACATGAATACAAGTTTAGAAATTTGATGTACATATAGTGATAGAGATTGCACCTTTTTCCTTGACAATGGTTTGGCTTCTTCTTGTTTTGGTCTTAACGGTAAAATTGAGAAGAAAACTCTTGGTTCAGAGCTGTCAAATGAGTGCAATAGAGAAGAAATAAAGAAGATCTTATGGATTTTGCTGAGATTTACGGCGAAGAAGAGAGAGAAAAAATTTTGGCCCTTTGTCTGTTGGTTGGAGAATAGGCAATTAGGATAACGATATAATATTTTGATCATTTAAAAAATCTATTAGGATAAGATAATTTAATAATTTAATAATTTAACATAGATGAGTATTTTTGTAACAACCCCATAAACTATCTTAACACGGGAATGTTACCTATTTACCCTCACGTATATTGCGAAATTTGAAAAAATAAAAATTTTGAATATTTTAATACAAAGGGTTTATAAAAAATTTTGGCAGAGCTTCCTTTAATATCAACATATTCCCCCTRTATATAATCAGAAAATTTCTCACCAAACATTCCCAATACTCTACATATAATGAAATAACTTCAAGTCCGACAATATCATTTACTAACAAAATAATCATATTGAACTAATTCAACCCCAATAATATCATTTACCAACTAAATACTCATATATTTAAAATTCAGCGGAAGCTTTTGAAAATAAACGAATAAAATTTAATCATTCAACAAGTTCATAAATCAATAGAAAATTTAATTAACATAAATGACTCTTGGATATCAAAGCCTGCTCTGAAATGATCTCCTCACACCATCTGCCTAGTCATCTCCTGAAATGTAAAATAAGGGAATATGAGATGAGCTACTAAGTTCAGTAAGTAAATCGCATGCATGAATTCATGTATCATGYACTATATGTCATGATGTTCAAAAATTCACTTTGTTAAAACTTTTCAAAAATTTCCTTTTCAAATTGTGAGTTTATTTGGTGTAACACCCAGCCATTAAACTCTACAGTGAGCAATTATTATTTAGAGCTCGATTATATTCTACCGATAGAACCATAAAGCAGTTAACATTAATTAATCTTTTCCTTTTAACTTTCACCTCAAAAGAGGTGAACATTACTTACATTCCTACCCTACAAGAGGGTTAGGTCGGGTGCGTCGGTCCCCCAGGCTCCATTTCCCACTTGCACCTTTCATGGATTAGGCTTTACACCCCTTTCAAATTCTTAAAATTTGGAAATCATTTAACATAAGAATCACATTTTTCCAAAACTTCATTCCTCAAAACATTTGCTTTCTTAAATGCATGATTATGCCCATACTAGAAAATGGCAAAATATTATAAACTATATGTACATGAACATAGATCACATAAACTMTGAACTTAAACTTCCCAACATGTCATCAAGTAGAAAAATTTACATATTTGAAATAAAATCATAAATCATATCACACAAAAACAATCCAATTATAACCACAATACACATGCAATACAATTAATGGGAATGAGGAAATTTACTTACATCAAAGAAAGAGATTTACTTACACAAAGCTCACATTCAATTCATCTAAGAGTAAATTAGGTATCACAATGATACATATGCATTAATGAGAATGTGAGAATTTACTTACTTGAAGTCCTTAGTAAATTTGGTTACTTTAAATCACTACCGGAGTACCTTGACTGCCCACAACATTAATGTGCAACGAGTATCCTAATATTATTACACAAAGTAAAAACATTTGAAATTTTCTTAACCAAATACATTCATTTAACATAGGTGTTCACTATTAATACATTCATCATTTTTGCTATAGGTGATATTAACCAATAATTTTTGAGTTTATATCGATAATAATCGAACTACTAATATTATAATTTAATTTTGTGACTCCTAATCGTTCTTAAAATAACAATAATAATCATAATCACAACATACATTACTTTATTGTACAAATCCTAAATTTCACCCTAAATTATATTCCAACATATTTCTAAAATTATATTCTCCTTTTAATTTATCATACTAACTTAAATTTCACATTAAACATATTCCATATTTTTCCTTAATTATTATCACATAATACAAAACCTAGGCCATTTGGTTAACTTAAATGACGAAACTAAGGATTCACCTTGAATCCCAAACCCTGGGTGTGGTATTGAGTCCAAGGTGTAATGGAATCAATCATGCTTGGAAAACGAATACACTTCAAGCATGCAAATGGCAGTCCTGGTAGCACACATGCTATGCCTGGGCAATTGGTTCGAGCGCACAGCGCACAACACCAGTCGCCTGGGTGCCTAGGCGCYTGGTTGGCTTCCTCCTGATCAAGACAGTAGCTGCAGAACTGAAATTGGTGCTCTATTTCCGATAGAGCTTTCACGAAGAACTCTGACAAGTAGATGACAACCAGTGAGATCTAGTCAAACTGGTCTAATCGGCTTTCTTTCTGATGAACGAAGGAGCAGCAACCGAGCAGCAATTGATGGCAACCGGCAAACAAAACTAGATCGATCTGACGTGTGCAGTGGAGGATGGCAACAGTACGTGTGGATCTCGGTGAGCTTTAAGCGCGGCGAGCAGTAGCGATTTGGATGGGGAAGCTTCTAGCTGGGGACCTTTTGAACAGCGTCGACTTTAGCTCTGATCGATCTGACGACACTGCAAGCGGAATCTCTGGTCACACAACAAGATCAATGAATGAGGAGAGAGAGAGGGAGAAGAAAGGGAGAGGAAACCGGCATCGTGGGCTGCATCGGTGAGGGCAGAGGGAGGAGGCGGCGGCAGGGAGGGAGCTTAGGGTTTGTGTTCTTTTGGGGGAGAAGATGAACAGTCAGATTAAATCAGTTATTATTATTTTTAACTAACTTAACCATAATCAAGGTTCCTTTGTGGGCCATTTTTATTCCTTAACCAACTAAGCTCGATTAATTTAAGATCTATTAGTTTTCTTTTGGCCCGAAATTGAACTTTAAATCTGATTTTAGGTTTGAATAAAAAGAGAACGAACTCTAATGGGTCAAGCCTAAATTAATTAACTAAAAATTATAATTAAATTAAACTAATAAGATTTCACATTAAAATAAATATACTCAGGCAATAATGCACAAATAAACAACCAGGCAGAGAAATAATAATTTATTTTTAATTGGCACATCGAATATTATGACCTCCAAGTCATTTAGCTGTAAAATAATCAAACCACTAATAATCATGAATTTAATCTAATTAGTGGATTAGAATATAAAATATATAATTATATGAAGTTCATAAACATAAAAAATAAATCTCGAGTATTACAATCTTAGTCATTCAATAATACATTTTAGAGTTTCTTTAATATATGAGGCATTTTAATAAAGATCAATTAAAACTTGTGTTTATTGTTTAAAAGAAAAAAATGACTAAATCTAAAAATTTCGAAACTAAAAGAAGTGAAACTCTTTTAGAATTAATTCATATAGATATTTGTGGCCCTTTGCCAGTCAAAACCATATGCAGCAATGTTTATTTCATTATTTTTATAGATGATTTTCCCAGATTTTGCTACATCTACTTAATTTCTAAAAAATCACAAGCCTTGGATACTTRAGAAAAATTGGAAACCTCATTAAGACTGTCAAATATGATCGAGGGGTGAATATTTTGAMAAATGTATAGAAAAGGGCCAATATAAATGTCCATTTGCCTTGTATTTACAATATTATGCATAAAAGCACAATATACAACTCTTTACACTCCATAACAAAATGGAGTTTTAGAAAGGAGAAATAGGACCTTGATCGATATGGTTAGGAGCATGATTATTAGGTCTAGGCTACCAAAATTTCTATCAAGAGAAGCATTGGGGACTAAAAATTATATTTGTAGCAGAATTCCCAGTAAAACATTGTTAAAAACACCTTTTGAATTGTGGTGTGGTTATAAACCTAATTTAAGTCACATGCATATTTGGGCATACAAGATAGAAGCAAAAATCTACAAAAAAGAAGAAGGAGGAAAGTTTGATTCTCAATCTGTGAGTCGCTATTTTATTGGTCATCCTGAAAATCAAAGAGATATAAGGTTTATTGTCCTAAAAGAAGTATCAAAATTATCGAAGCTATGTTTTAGTGGATGGTTATAGATATAGAATTTGATCTAGAAGCAGACATTGTCGATGATGAAGAAGCAAACTCAAGTAACAACAGTTTTAGTGGATGGTTTACTTATTCTAATCTAGTACAGAAGGAAATAGTTTTGAGGAGATACAAGGAGTTGTACATGTACCACTTCACTAGAAATCAGTACACAACAAATGAAGAGCCAAGTTGACAATATCATGAATGATGAAAGGGTGTAATTATGCAGCAACCTATGGAGCAACCTATTATGCAATTAGAATAACCTGTTTTAAGGAGGTGAACAAGAGAAATGAGGTCTGCAATTCCTGAATGAAGAGCCAAGTTGACAATACCATGAATGATGAAAGGGTGTAATTATGCAACAACCTATAGAGCAACCTATTATGCAATTAAGACAACCTATTTTAAGGAGGTAAACAAGAGAAATGGGTCTGCAATTCCTGATGATTATCAAGTGTACCAAATGGAAGTTGAACCTTATTTGCATGAGGAAAATGATCCAATTACACTACAACAAGCGATGAATTCACCAAATTTTGAGAAATGGATACAAGCCATGGAGGAAAAATTAGAGAGCATGTCCAAGAATAAAGTCTGCATACTTGCTAACAAGCCCAAAGGATGCAAACCAATAGGCTGCAAGTGGGTGTTCAAGAATAAAATAGATGCTTATAGAAATATTGAGAAGTACGAGACAAGATTGGTGGCAAAAAGACATAATAAGAAAGAGGGAATCAACTATAATGAGATATTTTTCACTAGTCTCTACGAAGGATTCTTTTATAATATTAATAGCATTGATGGCGCACTATGATTTGGAGTTGCATCAAATGGATATCAGAAAAACAGTTTTAAATGGTGATTTGATTGAAGACATATATATGTTGCAGCCAGAAGGGTATGAATAAGATGAAAGGAAAGTGCGCAAACTCAAAAAATCCATTTATAGACTAAAGCAAGCTAGCAGACAATGGCATCTCAAATTTGACAAGGTAATCACTAGTTTTGGTTTTCTGGAGAATAAATTAGATGAATGCATTTATCTGAAAATTAATAGGAGTGATTTTATCTGGATGATCCTATATATTGATGATATCTTATTGGCAAGAAGTAACATGTCCTTGTTAAAAGAAGTCAAAGATTTTCTTTTAAAATAGCTTGACATGAAAGACATGTGGAGGCTCATTATGTGTTGGGAATAGAAATAATTAGAGATAGAGAGAAGTGTTTGCTAGGTCTGTCACAGAAGAGCTACATAGATAAAATTTTATAGAGGTTTAGTATGTAGAATTGTAAGGGAGGAGAATCTCCTATGTCAAGAGGAGATAAGTTGCATATGGGGTGATGTCCTAAAAATTTATTGGAGAAGAAGGGTATGCAAAATGTGTTATATGCAAGATTAGTTGGAAGCCTCATGTATGCACAAGTTTGCACCATACCAGATATAGCTTTTGTTGTCAACATGTTATCTAGGTATCAATCAAATCATGAACATGGACATTGGATTGCAGGGAAGAAAGTGTTAATGAATTTGAAACATGCAAGAGATTACATGCTAGTTTACAGGAAACTTGAAGATAAGGAGTTAAACAAAGAAAGGTATGAAGATGCAACATATAAGCAAGACAATGATGACTTAAAGTCTTGTTCAAGTTATATATTTATGGTTGCTGGAGGTAGAATCTCATGGAAGAAATCAAAACAAACTTTGGTAGAGACGTCAACTTTTCAAGCAAAATATATAGATGTACATGAAAGCTACTAGACAAGATTTATGGTTTGAGAAATTTTGTTCTAAAGTTGCAATTATTGAAGTCAATCAAGAGGCTTATGGCTATTTATTGTAACAATACTTCTCCAGTATTCTTTTCAAAGAACAATAGCAGGACTTCTCATTCCAAAAATATTAATGTCAAATATTTTTCAGTCAGAGAGAGTGTGAGTAACAATGAGATCGAGGCTATGAAGATAGACTCCAAAGATCAATTAGTCGATCCTTTTACCAAAGCCTTGCTAGTATCATGCTGTGTCAAACATGTCAAAGCCATAGGAATTTCAAAAATTTAAATGTTAACTTGAACTAGCATCATTATGAAGACATATCTGTAATATTATCTATACTAGTCATTCAGTTTGCATGAATTATTCAAAGAAGTTCATTCATTCTATATTTCATAATCAAACATATACAAAATATTCCTCAATATGAAATATCTCAGTCTTTAATCTTGAATTGAAATTTTAGCAAGACGTTAGGAGTATATTTTGTTTCAGAATATTACTTTAAGTACAAAATATACTTATTTGCTGCATTAAGTGATTCATGTGATTGTAATTGTGTTGTTGTGGTTGTAAAGTGTTGATGTTTTGATAATTCATCATGTTGTGTCTTAATCCGACATAAATTTTTCACTGGAAATAATCTTGAATCAGATTTGCCATTTACTTCTAGTAAAAACTTAAGTATATTGTGTCATACTACATATTTAGAATCCAAATAATGCCAAGTTCAGTGGGAAATTGTTATATCACACCAAAAGAACATGACATTATTCYTCTAGCAAAGTTCTAAATGTTGTACTCGATCATATAGGATTTAAATGCAAATGTATCCTAAACCAATTAATAAGAGTTTGGTCCAAAAACATTGAATTTATTATGTGTTATGTAGAAAAAAAGAGGCACATCAGTTCAAATATAATATTTGAAGTGAATAGATGCATTGATTCAAAATCAGATAATTTAAGAGGTGCAAGATAATTACTTAATAGATGTGATTGTCTGATACAATCTCTATATGAAGACATTGATAGTCCCTGTTCTATATACAACCAATTTTCAAAAAAGTCCCATTTACTTTAAGAATTACAAAGGTGTATTGAATCAGGCGATCATCATGGACAAGTCTGTGCAATCAAGTAAGTTTCGTTATTATACCAAAAATGTATACAAAGCAAGAAGAATTAGTCTATTTTGATATGATATATATATATATGCTAACACTTTTCTTTTGATCTTTAGGGGACAAATTTGTGCTTATCTTAACTATTTTACGCCGGATGGAAGACTTTTCCACCATTTTGCTGCTGCTTTCCCTAAGCTAAGAAATATATCATTCACACCTTCAAATGGCATAGCACTGAGTTCCTCTACCTCAAKCCAGGAGCACGACTCCGAGCATGTCCCAGCCGGCATCTTCTCAGCATGTTCTAGCCATCTTTGTGGAAATCTATAATGTCTCGGCCTAGCACTTTTCATGTAAGGTCATGTATCTTCATTCTTCAAATACCTATAGTAGTTGGCAATATCCAGAGGTTCAACCAATCGCCGAAACTGCGTTTCGAGTTCTATCCACTCTTTCCTTCCTTCAAATCCATCTGGAAGTTCATATCATTTGAATATCTCGATGGTTTCATCTCATATTCCAGCTAACTCCTGTTTCTTCACTATTCATCCAACTTGAGGTTTTCACTTTTTTTAATGATTTTCATTTTTCTAAAATAATAGGCCTTGGGAGTTATGTGAATAGTATTAAAAGTGTAGAAATAGTGAGGGATTTACAGAAGTGTAGAAATAGCATTTATGGCTCGGAATATCTTTCAATTAGTAAGTCTAAAGCATTTCAGTTTACTTGCAAAACTAAAGAATAGGTTTTAGCTCGAATAGTATTTGTACTATTAACGGGCTTGCACTGATATATTGCTTACACTGAAATGGTACCAAAATTAGGAAGCAGTGGACATTATTCAAGGTTATATTAACATTGTTTATATTGACAATGGCACTAGGGAAGTTAGTATCTTGATTCTTTCACATGGAGTATTAGCATCGGTAATGTTATGGACCTTTTTTATTGATTTGGTCCAGTAGTTTTGATGGTATTTAGTGAGAATATTGTTAATATTCTCTTGGTTTCTAGCAATTCCAGTAGTTTTGGCAGTATTTAGTGAGAATGTTGTTAATATTCTCTTGGTTTCTACCAATGTTTTGAGCTTGAATTCTCTCACTCTTTGAGWTTTTGCKTCTAGTTTCAAATGGCGATCAAATTGTGTAGTATACGGTCTTGAAAAGCAAAACTTGGGAGAAGCAACAGAACATGAGCCTTCTTTATGGATTTATTATGTTTTTAAATTTATGTATTTATGGATTTTTTATGTTTCTAAATTGATGTATTTATGGACTTGTTAATTTTATGAATTTATGTATTTTTGGATTTTATACTCCAATGTTTTGTATTTGTGAATTGTGTAAACTATAAAGGATATGCTTTTGTTTGCATTTTTGCATATATAAATAATAGAAAGCTTCATTATTGTTCTTAAAATATGCTGGATTTTTTGCAAAATATTATAAAAAAGCAAAAATAAAAAAGTTCAAGTTGAACCTGTGTTGACATCAATTGAAGAGCCTGATTGATAAGCCTTAATTTAGAGTATCTTTAAGACATATAAGAAGTAGTCAAATAATTAAATAAATACATTTAAACATGATTGATTTCAAGCAGAGTTGTCAAAATGGGTTAGGCCTACCGAGTTAGCCCAGGCCACCATGTAAAATGAGTGGGTCAGGTTGGGTTCTCCCAAACACTTTGGAGGGCGGGCCTAAGTGGGTTGGCCCAAGTGTGCCATGTGTTAGGGTAGGTTGGGGCGGACCAACCATCCTATTAATTGAAAATTAAAATTAAAATAAAAATAGAAAACTTAAAATCAATTGAAGAAACTAATATAAATCCATTTGTTGAGCTATTTTGTTAAATGTTAAACATTGTATTATTTATTTTCATTTTGTAAACTTTGTTTCAAGTAACCTAAAACATCAAAAAATATTGTATTATTTATTTAGTTTCGTAAACTTTTTTGAGCTTTATGAACTTTTAAGTATAATTATTTGTTGAACTATTTAATTAAATGTGAAATGATATATAATATAAACAATGATATGGTGAAGTATACTGATTATTTAAATTGGCAAGGGATTATTAGGATTTTAAGAATTTTTAGAATCTTTTTTTAACTTTTTATATATTTTTTAAATTTTTTTGTGGGCTAGCCCACCTAACCTACAATCCACCTCAGGTTGAGTTGGATTGGAGTTTTCTCAGCTCACCAATTTTAGCAGGCTGGCACCTAATGGTGGGTTGTAGGTTCGTTTGACAACCCACGGTGCACGTAACACACCTAATGCTGGGTTGCTGGGTTGTAATATTGCACCTAACGCACCGTGGGTTGGCTGGTTTGACAGCTGTAATTTCAAGGCATCTAAAAAGGGTAATATTCAAAACTCAAAAATGTAAAACGACTTATATTTTTCAAGAAAAGCATCTCCTCTAGATGAGTATGGAAGAATGACTGAATGAGTATGAAATTGTTCTCCTGAATTTACACTTTTTTAAAATGATGAAAAAAAGTCTTTTGGAAAAGAAAAAAAAGCTTCTTAAAAACTGTTTTTGCTTAAATTTAAATATGTTAAATTACTAATTGATATACTAAAATACCTCCATTTGCATGAAAATTTAAGTGAGCGAGGTGATGTGAATTACTCCATCCGTTTCAAAATAACTATCTGTTTAGATAAAATTACGCATATTAAGAAATTGCTAATTCTCATAAAATTTAAAATAAAATGACAATATTAGCCTTCTTTTAATTTCTTGTAATGTTAAATGCTTTGATCAAGGTATGTCCCCAGGAAACAATGTGTTAGGGTTGAATAAGACTAACGAATGAGAGTTATAATAGGAAAAAAAATGAGATTTAATGTATTTGTTGTAAATAATTATTGGTGAATGACTTCCCTACCCTTAAAACCCTAGAAGCTCTAAGTTTAACCTTTATAAATAGAGGGCTTTGGTCAACATCAAGGTTAATGATAATCAGTCTCGATTCATCCCTACTTCTCTTCTTTTCTATGAACTTTAAAGTTAGTCCCATAATTATTATATAATTACTTTCTTATTACCACTTTAAATTAATTGAAGTACACAATAGATATAATTATGCGGCATTTGTGTTAGTACTAAGTTGCAAAGTATTAGTGTTTGTTTTGTAAGCTGAGTGTATATGGTTAAATTGTCGTGTATTTTATTTCCTCATCTTAGTTTCATCCTCTTTTTCCATGTGTTTAAGAAAGGAAAATTAATGATTCATATAAATCACTTAGTGGAAAATGACCCGAATAAATCCAACGCGTAACTAATAATCCTGTTATACAGAAAAAACTAACTATCAGGCCTTTTTCGAAACGAATTGTATCGTTGTCCGATTTCATCTACAAAAAAAAAGGTTATTAAACGAATTGTAATTATGATTGAAACAATGGAAAGGGAAATATGAGTTAATATATGTTCTAAGGTTGCAAATATCATAAAAAAAGAAGAGTCTCTTAAATGGAAATCGGGAGTTGAATTTATTATAGGATCTATTTATCTTTTTTAGAAGATGACATGCCGCCACTCGGATTCRAACCGAGATGCTCTAGCACTGCTTCCTAAGAGCAGCGTGTCTACCAATTTCACCATAGYGGCTTGTCTTGACCTTATCCTTATAATAGCTTATGAATAAACAATCGTCGAGTAAAGAATCGTCGAGATTGAAGAGGGCAATTTAGTGTAATATTTTCATTTTCTTTTAGTTTTTTAGTTTCAAATTATTCAAAAAAATGAAAATTCAAATATATATATATATACACCTTTTTGCTCATGCTCATTAATAAATGCTTCTATTATTTTTCTTTCTTTCTAATATTCGTAGAAAACCTATTATGTTGGTATCATGTTCATCTTCTGTTTCTTGTCGTACCCCTTCATTTACTATTGGCCACTAAATACTTTTGATTTACATGTCTTTATATTGATGTTGGTAAAAGATACTTTTTGTTGTATGTTAATATCATATATTTTTTATTATTATTACACTTTTTTTATATTTAATTCATTACATTGTAGTTTAATTTTATTTATTATTTATCCAATTATTGTAACGTCAATATTCTTAAAGAATATTGAACTATTGCTCCCGAAATAGTAATAGTATAAATGATTAAGATTACATGTTTTTTAAGAAAATCATTTTATATAACTAAAGAATATTAAGCAATAATTTTAAATTGATTTTATTTACTTTTGAAGAGTGTATCATAGTCAAACATGACTCTTTTATTTGCTCTTGAGGAGCTTAATAGTAACATTCTCGAAGAATAGTGAACTACTGCTATAATTTAAATTTACATTATTTGCTCTTGACGAGCTTGTATTATGATCCATATATTTTTGGAGAATATTTAACTATTGCTCCAAAAACAGTAATAGTGTAAATTATTAATATTATATATTCTTGGAGAACGTTATATTATATTCATGAAGAATAATAAACAATTACCCTAAATTGAGGTTATTTACTCCCTAAGAGTATATTGTAATCTAATTATTCTTATAAATATTAAACTATTATTCCTGAAATAACAATACAGTCTAAATTAGCATTATTTGTTCTTGAAGAACATGATATGATGTTCTTAATGTTCCTGAAGAATATTAAACTATTATTTTAATTTAATATTATATACTCCCAAAGTGTATAGTATAATCTAAGTATTTCTGAAGAATATCGAATATTGCTCTAAATTAATTTATTATGAGTTAATATTATCTACACCTCAAGGGTATATTTCAATCTAAATAGTATTGAAGAAATTGAACTACTGTTCTTGAAGTAATAGGTTGAATAAATTATTATCGTGCTCTTGAGGTAGCACTTGTTTTGAGAAAAAAAAATGAAATACTTTGGTGATATAATATGTAATCCCTGAAGGAATGCGAACAATATATATCTTGTTGACATCAATTATTTTGTTATGACTCTACATCATTCATAATATATTATCCCTTATTTTAGACAAATGGAAAATTTCATCCAATTTGAATTTGTTGCACTTGATATTTGGCAATAATTATATGTCATGGGCCCTTAAGCCGAAATCCACCTTAAAGGGTCTGGAGGAGAACAAAAAAAAAAAAAAAAAAAGGAAAAATGAATCCCAGTAGGATAGTACAAAAGAATCAATTTTCTTCATCATCATCTCTACAAAGTAGAGTATGTACCTGTCGTACGACCAATATATAATGGATCTCTATCAAAAATCAATCAAGAAAAAGAGGGAGTAGAGATAAAAAGTTTTCTTGATTTTGATGGTCCAATTGATATGATTCACATAAATCTCCAATTCCTTTGCTCATCCAACAAAAACTATTGATCATTTAATTAGGGGTGGTGTGATAGAAAACGTGATTAATTTCTCATGTTATTCTTTTAAATCTTTCATGGATATTCTTTAAGTGTTTAAGGACTTTCTTTAAGTATTTGAAGTTTTTACATTTGGACTATTTCATTTAGTTGAATTATTTTTACTTTAATATTATTTTTATAAAAGTTTTTAAATATTTTTTTTTTACAAAAAAGATTTGTAATATATTGTTGAGATATATGTCTTCTCATTGATACTGCAACAATACRCACAATATACTCAAATATAATGAGTATTTCTTCACCTGAAGATGAGATAGACAAAATTAAATACTATAGTGTAAAATTAGTTTATTATTTCGTAAGAATTGCCATATTTTTATCTAGAAAGGAATGGACAAAATTTATGTGCATTTTCTTCTGGAAGAACTAGCATTTTTTTGTCTGGATAGGAACAAAATATATATGCAATATCATCCTTAAAGTTACTAAGAAATTTATTAAGTTTTAAAGATATCCGCAGAAATTGTGTCGTATTGAGACAATGACAAAAAAAGTGATTAAAATATTTATATATCGCCACTATAGTCTCACGAATCTAGTGTCTCTTTCCTCGTAATATGCCAAGATTAAAGCACTGGAAGTGCATTATCTCGCAAATTAGACATTTACTTGTGATCCTAACATTCTTAGTATTTGGCATAATAAATTGGCTCATATTGAATCTATAACGATGTGAAAAATGATTGAGAATTTGCATGATCACCTATTGAGAAATAAAAACCTATTGAACTCAAATGAATTCACTATGTGTTGCTTTTTCTCAAGGGAAACTGATTATTAAACAATCACCAGCAAAGTGGGAGCTGAAAGTCCTACATTTTTATGCTAGATTCCTAGTGATATATGCAAACTCATTTATCCACCATGTGACCAATTTAAATATTTAATCGTTTTAATTAATGCATTAATATATACGCAATCAGAAGTTTGTAAAATTACTTGTTCAAATAATTTAATTATGAGCACAATTTCAAGCCATCAATTAAAAATATTCATTTGGATAATGTTGGTGTATGTGCATCTCATATTTTCARGTTTATGAAATATCAATTGAGACTATTATTGACCATCATGTAGCTTCTGTTCATATACACAATGATTTAGCTATACATTTTATTAAACACTAGCAACTCATTACTAGACCTATGAAAATGAGAATAAAACTCCCTATAAATGCATAGAGATATGCTATTCCAGATGAAGCAGCACTAGTGCGTATAAGGCAGGGAGCTCCTAATATAATAGATGATAACAAGAATCTTGAAACAAAATCAATTGAAAATGTCAGTAGACATGATTGGTCAAGATAAAGAGATGCACTTGAATATTAAAATTAGGACATATAGTCCGGAGACAACAAGGTGTATATCAGTTGATTATAAATGAGTATTTATATGTAAAAAAAGAGATAAAAATGGTGAAGTTATGAGATATAAAGCACGACTAAGCTCTAAGGTTTTTCACAAAGATAAGGTATTGATTATATAAAAACATATTCACCTGTAGTGAATATAATTACATCCAAATTTACATTCAAATATCTTGTGAGCCTAACAATACATGAAAATCTTGATATGCATTTGATGGATCACTTTTATCTATGTGGATCAGTAGATAATGACAATTACATAAAATTCGTCGAAGGATATGATTTTTCTGAAACATTTACTTGAGAAAATCAATCCATCAAATCACAAATATTTTTACATGGATTAAAATAATCTAGACGTATTTAATATAATCACATGACTGAGTRTATGTTGAATGGGGAATATAAAAGAAATATGTCTACCTTGTGTTTTCATAAAGAAAACATCTATTGGATTCTCAATTATGTTGATTTAAATCTAATTGAGATTCCTGAAGAGCTCAACAAAACTGAAGATTACATTAAATGAAGAGCTCAACAAAGCTGAAGATTACATTAAATGAATTTGAGATGAAAGATCTAAGAAAGACAAAAATTTATTTTAATTTGAATATTGAATATTTTTGGGAAGGATTATTTGTTCATGAATTTAAGTATGCAGAAAAAATAACAAGATAATTTATATGGATAGTGTACATCTATCGTATCCTAGTCATTAGATCACTTGAAGTTAATAAAAGATCATTTTTGCGCACTTGAAGATAAAAAAAGATTATTAGTCTTAAAGTATCATACCTTTGGTACTTTTTCTCTAAATCTCCTTTCAAATTAAAGTTATATATAACTACTATATACTAGAGATTTGTTAAGTAAACTATAAGAGTTAGATGCTCAAATCATTTAAAAATTATTGCAATTCATGAGCTTATATTGCATGACTCAAAGGAGGTTACATCAAAGGAGATAGAACAGATCATATTTCTTGAAAAGTTCTTTTACATGCATGAGCTTAAGAAMAAGTTGTGACATCGATGTTCAACAGATTCTATAAGTGAATATGGAGAAAATTAATTTATCAAATTGGAATGCGTCAATGAATTAAAGACATTCAGTGATCATCTATATAAGGGGRAATAGTTATACCATTTTTCTTTCTTTCATTTAGGTTTTGTCAAACTGAATTTTCCTGATAAGATTTTAATGAGGCAGCAATTAATATTCTAACATTAGTTATACTCTTTTTTCTTTGGCTTAGTTTTTCCCACTAGATTTTTCCTAAATAAGTTTTTTATGAGATAATAGTTGTATAGATTAGTCATTCAAGGAGGAATATTGTAAATAATTATTGGTGAATGATTTTCTTACCCTTAAAATTTAAAAAATCCTTGGTTTAATCCCAACAAATGGATGACTTTGGTTCATATTAAAGTTAATGATAATTGATCTTTGATTAATTCATGTTTCTCTTCTTTTCTTTATAAATTTTTTGTCACCTTTTTTCTTTTTATATTATAAAAGTATTTTTTATTTCCTAGAACGATCAATAATTTTAAAAAAAATCAGAGAATAACTTTTTTGAAACAAGAAAAGTAATATTTTAAAAATCTGAGTGGATTAATAAAAGTCCCAATTTGCCCTGTGCGGCCAATCTCACAAGCGTACGCAACTTATATCCTGATCCATCTGGATCCTTCTTCCTGTAATTGACTTTGGACCCACACGTCCACAACGCCGTGGCCGCACCCAATCCCGGGGACCCGAATTTATCTACTCTTTCGAAAAGGTCTTAGTGCGTTGGATCTACGCGTTCACCGTAACTGCATATTCCCTACATTGTCCTCCAATTAGAATCAAATTCTCCTCTTTAAAGATTAAGACGTCATTAACGGATCAGATTCAACGCGTCACAGCTTTTGATTACTTGTTTAGAAACTCGTAAACCAGAGTTAAGAGTTAATTAAATCATAGTTAATTATGTGTGGCCTAAGAGTCCCAATTCACACCGCCTCCTTCCCCTCTATAAATTGACGCCGAAGGCAACGCTTYCCCTAACCTGGTTTCATCAACGAATTTCGAGTTCTCTCGTCGGAAGGTTAGTACTTTTCGTCTTTGAGGTTCCTAATAATTGTTTGTTGATTTGTTTTTGCTTTTTCGGGGGGTTTTAATTGTTTTCTGGATTCGTAAACGGAATAAAGGATAAGGTTCTAGGTCCTAAATTGATTATGTAGGATTCTTGGTGATAGGCTGAAGGGATATGGGGCGTTTTGAAGCTGTAATAGATTTTGCGAAACTCAATTTGGATTACTTAGTGTTTATGGCTCTTTTCTTTCATGATTAGGGGAGGAATTTACTTTCACAATATCTTGTATCGCCTAGGTCTCAATCTTAGACTTTTTAGAGTAGSTGATTTTTAGAAGAGATGTTGGATTTTTTAATCTTAAACTATAAACCTGGGGTTCTAGGACATTTATGGATTGCAGTGAGCTGATTTTGTGGTTTTGATTATTATTTGTAGATCTCGCGCAGTTAAATCAGCTCCCGTTGTCAGTTTCTCAAGTTCGTAACCAACAAATACATGGTTGAGCTAGACGTACAAATTCCAACTGCTTTTGATCCATTCGCTGAGGCAAAGGATTCGGGTGCTCCTGGAGCTAAAGAGTATGTTCATATCCGTGTCCAGCAAAGGAATGGGAAAAAGTGTCTGACTACTATCCAAGGACTGAAGAAAGAGTTCAGCTTGGAGAAGATCCTCAAGGATCTGAAGAAAGAGTTCTGTTGCAACGGGAATGTGGTACAAGATAAAGAGCTAGGCAAAGTTATACAGCTCCAGGGAGACCAGCGCAAGAATGTGTCACAGTTCCTAGTTGCTGCTGGGATTGTGAAGAAGGACCAGATCAAGATTCATGGTTTTTAAGTGTGTCCTGTTTTAGCACCTTTTAGCGTTTATTGTTGGTGTGTGGCATTTGAAGACACCTATTATATTGGTTTTTCAGTCTTGAGGGCGGTTCTTGCTGCCCTTTGTTTGATATCTTTCTCAAACATGGATGATGTTATGGGAATTCAAATGGCTTGTACTTACTACTTATCAAGAAATAGAAGTATTTTTGGTTTAGTTGCTTTTGTGTTGTGGTTTCATCTGTTGTCATTTGGCTTTCAGTTTTTGTTTATCTTCTGAATAAACCAGGAGTATATCGTTCGGGGCAGAGCATGTTTGACTGAAAATTCTCTTTAATTTGTTATTGCTCATCTTCTGAGTGATCGACTTGTCCTTAAGGATGGGTAAGCCGACTGAATTTCGAGGCGAATAGAATCAGGGGTCTCATCCTCTTGGTGTATGGTGTTTTCGTTTTTCGTTTATCTGCCATAATTTCCAACTATTGTTCATTATCTGAATAAATACTCTTTTATTAGTAATCTTCTGAGTGATTGGCGCTTAACGAGGTTCGATGCTCTGTAAGTGGGGTTGTCACTGAATTTGGAGCTCTAAAGAGGATTTGAGGTACCCCCGACTATGATGGTTGTGTTCCCTCCGAGCTACTGTCTCCGGGGTCCTGAAATGGATTAGCTTTCTGAGGCAAGGGTGCATGTATGGATTGATATAGGGGGTTACTGCTGTTACAATTGTCTGCTACGTTGTGGATGAGCATGGGCTATGGAAGAGAAAAACGCGGTTCGGCTGTGGATGAGTTTTGTGTTTTTCCTGTATTGTAGTAGTTGAAAATGCTGCCGAGTAGTATAGCTTTACTAGAAGCTTAATTACCAAAAGCACGAAGGAGGGAGCKCGGTGGACTCTTTGGTTTGTTGTCCGTAGTAAGTTGATGATAGMTGTGTACCTTGCCATTGGCGAATGTTGGGACAATGTGAAATGTGTGAAGCATGTTAGGAGAAATTTGTGTCTATTTCACTTGTTGTTCCGTTTTTACTCCTGTCGGGTTTTCCTTGATCTAATTCCCATCCTTCAGTGCAACAAGATTGTCAGCTCCCTTCCTAATTGAGGTATTTGGTTATTTGTGCGAGCTGAAAGACCCCCAGAGGAACAACTAATGAACTATACGCCAATTTACTTTTGCCTAGTCCAGTTTGCCAACCCAACTTGCAATGCCAATTCAAACCTATCTATGTCAATAGGTAGGGGCCATAAAGTACTAAAACGAAGGGGCAAACCGACCCTGGGAGCTAATTTGACATATCTATGTCAATAGTTAGTGAAACTAATTAAATATGTCAGCAATTAAAGGACGAATGTTACTCGGGATCCTCGGGATCTTGGACTGTCTAGATCCAGACCAGCCCTGGCGATCATGCACTTGGAAATTTTGACCTTTGGATGCTTATTCTGCCGGAGAGACCAAGGATATAGGTGTATTTAGACCATTACTGCAAGACTTGCAAGGGTATGAGCGGAATTTTTTTTCTCTGAGGCTCAATGCAAGCTAGGAACTCGAAGAACGGCAACGAAAGCAAACATCATCTTTACTTGTTGATGGCAACGAAAGCAAACGTCATCTTTACTTGCTGATCTAGGTCAGTCCGAAGGTTTAAAAGTTTGGAAGTGTTTTTCAATGTTCATGAAACCTCATCACAGGTCTCCAAAGAAATACAGTTTGTGCAAGATCAATTGAAAAGAGTGCAAGAACTAACCTTTTCCAAACAAATTACCAACCAGAAGATAGAACGAAATATTCTAAGGTCATGCTTAGCAAAGCCGACAGTTGGTGCCGATTGGCAAAATGTTACATCAAGACATCCTACTATTTCTTGCGGGGCAACTATAATAAATTTCTAAGAAATCAGTGGAGTAGAGGGTCTGTGTATACAGGAAAATTTTGAGAAGTTGGGCGTCAACTTACAACGAACCTAAAAAGGAAAAGAAAATGAAATAAAGCATATGGATAGGAAGCATAAAAAATGTACAAACGCCATGATGGGCATCAAACAATCTCAAAGCCCTCTTGTTCTAAGGTGCCAGGCATTCTACTTCAAGGCCAATACAGCCTGGAGAGGATAGCTCTGCTTCTTTTATGGGTTTCTTATTTGGAAATATGTCATGCTAAAGTTACAGGGTTCTGCACTTCCAAGGAGCCTCTTGTATTTAGAAGAGAATGTTTGGCTGCTTGGTGGTTCCACTTCTCATCATTGCACAGAACTCTTCATAGTTGATTCTTCCATCCTGGACATTCAGAGCACACAAACAAGGGAAATAAGTAATATTAAGGTGCCCATATTGGAAAAGGGAAATGAGAAAACTCACATTATCTGTATCTACTTCAGATATTATCTCGTTTATAGTGCCTGGGTCACCCATTCCATATTCTTCCATGGCTGATTTGAGTTCATCTGTTGTAATAAATCTGAAATAGCACACAAGAGAAATTATTGAATTCCAATTTTCTTGGAGTACGAAATAAAGTGTAAATATGCGAACTGAAAGCAGTTTTCTTATTGTCGTTAATAGTTACTTACCCACTACTATCTTTATCAAAATATAGGAATGCTTTATATAGGTTCTCCTCCCTTTCGAGTTTATGTTTATGCATTSTAGCAGTGATAAATTCAATGTAGTCAATTGTCCCATTTCCGTCAACATCAGCCTGAAATTGTACAACAATAATCAGAACATTATACAGGAGTGCAAGACAGAGAGCAGAGAGTTTCTTACAGCTTCCATCAACTGCTTAGCTTCAGCCTCCGTGAGTTTTGAACCAAGTCGAGCCAGTCCAATCTTCAGTTCTTCATATGTGATTGTGCCATTGTTGTCAGTATCCATATTTTGAAACATTGCCTTCAGCCCCTGAATTTCATCGGCGGAGAGGTTTTCTGCAATGACCTGGGGTGTGAATAAGGGACTATTAGTTTCGCTATGAAAATTTATGTGGACAACCTTCCTGCATTAGATTATGAGCTCTTATGTACTAGGTTTACTCGTCTCTTTCTTTGTTTTGGCAGGCTATATGCAGAGAATACAGGCAGTCTTATGCACTAGGTTTACTGTTATTAGTTCACTTTGTTGCCTCTTGGGCATGCTCAATCCCAAACTTAAACTTAACAGGATGTAATTGAGTTCAATATCCCAAGTGAAAACCAAACATCTGTGTTCAATATAAAATGTCATAACTCTGTGCTAGAGAAAGTGGTTACAGAATTTTCAAGAATGATAATATGTTGGATCAAACAGATATAAGATGTTACCTTCAGAGCGAGTTTCTTGAGTCTGTTCATAGCTCTAAATTGTTTCATCCTTGAGAGAACCGCACTGTCTATTGGTTTATCAGATGCATCACCTCCTTCTTTAATCCATGGGTGCTCTAATAAGCCGAAAGAGTAAAATAAATGGATTAGTAACTACAAGCTTGTCAGTTATGATGATATGCAGCGAGTAAGATGTCAGAAATAAAACTCAAAGAGACGTGCTTGCATCTTTGAGGAACTGGGATGGTAGATTTTAAATTTCGATGAGAATAAAGAAGGAATTGATTTTGCATCATCTTCAAAGCAAAAACAGATATGTACAAAGATGCAAGCAAGAGAGAAATTGGGGCAAATAAAAGTAAATGCAAGGAAGGAAATGCATTACTGACTCCATGATAAGCATACCAAGAACTTGAGCTGCGGTAATGCGTTTCTTGGGATCTTGTGTTAACATCTTCCGCACAAGGTCCTTAGCACTACTTGATATAGATTGCCAAGGTTGGCTTTCAAAGTCGATATATCCTCTTAAAATAGCGTCAAATATTCCCCTCTCAGTTTCTGCAATTAGAAATTTTGATCACGTTATTCGAAGAGTAGAATAATGTTGTAACTTATAACTGTATCCTCAGGGAAAAATGAAAGCCAAGTCTATTTACTTTACCAGCCCAAAATGGGGGCACACCACTGAGCAAAATATAGAGCATAACTCCAGCACTCCAGACATCGATTTCCTTCCCATATTTACGTCTTAATACTTCAGGTGCAACATAGTACGCACTTCCAACTATATCCTTATATATCTTTCCTGCGACATTAATTAGTATTAACTTAAAACTATGAAACCATGATGGCAGGTGAAAATAAAAGCAATTACACTTCTATCTCCTAATGAAGCAGAATAGACTCGTAGTTTGAAAAGGCTTATGTTCAGTCTCTAAAGGCATTCTTAGAAAACGGCTCACTGGAAGATATAGTATTTATTCAGAAGTTATAAGAATTGCAGCTTCAATGGGTGGTTTCTAGCTAAGCACTCATACATCTAATTCTATGCGCRAATTAGAGGAACCATGAGATAATACGTAAATAGAACTAGGCAATCTAAAGTATCAAGTTTGTGAAAGATATATCAAATTTTCATAAATTTATTCTGCTTGAGATAAGACAGTACAACCATCAAGATAAATTGCAACTTAGACCTCTTTCGCCTATAAAGATAAAGAAACTTTCCCTTTTTTGTAATTTAATCTTTGCTATTTGGTATCATTGCGACAGGCAGAAAGGTGAACTGAGCCTTGTGTAACTGTGTAACTACCATCAACTAAGATAGCACAGGAAACTAAACAAAAATGCTATAACATATTCAAGTTCCTCCCTTCAACCAAATATTCTTTGTAATATGAGTTCAAGCAATGAAATCTTAATGATGAAGAACTGATTTCAGTTTGTTGTGGATCACTACAGCTTGAAACATACATATCTATATCCGGTAGCAAGTAAACAGTAGTGATACTTAAGCTAGATCTTTCCAAAGTTGTATACCTAAGATGGTAGCCTCCGACACAATATCGAACTTACATGTCGATAATCACATTTATAGCATGCTTTCCGCATTGGACTAGAAAATAGAGGCCTGAACTCCAAAACATCAGTTAAATCATATATGATTCAACACAATGAAAAAGCAAGCAAATGAAAAGAAATAATTTGGTTTCTTTTTACTCTTTACTCTTTTCAGAAAGTCATCTGCACTAATAAATTGAAACAAAAAGGCGACAGAGACTAATCCAAGAACTTAATGACGTTCCTGGAGGAGAATTAAGGAGAAAAATTCACCTTGTTCTATGAACATCGACAACCCAAAATCGGTTGCTTTCAAAGCAGCATTTTCGCTCTTGTCAGAGAGTAAGAAATTCTCTGGCTTAAGGTCACGGTGCATCACGCCCATGAAATGACAGACATGCACAACATTGACAATAGCCCTGCAAATTGAAGCAGCAGCTCTTTCACTATAATGCCCTTTGGCGATAATTCGGTCAAAAAGCTCTCCTCCTGCACACAATTCCATAACAAGATGAACTGAGTGCTTGTCCTCATATGCTCCTTTGAATTCAACAATATTAGGCTGTCCACTTAAGTGCTGCATAATCTGGATCTCTCTTTTCATATCTTCTTTATCGCTCTTGGTAACTAGCTTCTTCTTGGAAATTGACTTGCAGGCATATTGTCGACCAGTTGCAATATCAGTGCAGAGATATGTGACGCCAAATTGTCCCCTGCCCAATTCTTTTCCCAGTGTATAGTGTAACTTAATATCTTCATATGGCTTCCCCAAAATTGTGTCCGGCCTGTAAGCTGGTCGTTTAGGACTTGGAGGAGGCCTTTCCGGCAATTGGGCTTCAGAGGCAGGTGATTTGGCGTACTGAAGGGGACGCTGATGGTTCCTATGGTTATGCATTCCGTTAACACCACCTCCTGATCCATGGCCATTGTCCTTTGACACTAGAATTTTATCTTTGCTAAAGCACGCACCCATTCTTTTTTCTTCTGGGTTGTTTCAATTCTTTCTTACTGAAGTTTCTTTTGTTTGAAGCCGAATAATATTACTGATCTGCCTACCTTTCTATTATCCCACCAAGTTCTGATCGAATTCTTTGCAGCTATTGGAATTGAATGATAGAACCAATAATCTTAGGCCAAAAAGTTACTACCTTTTTGTCATCCAGAAGATGAGAAAAACAGAGACTTGGTCAGAAATGCAGTGCATCAAAAATCCCAACTGGAGATTAAGATTTCAGAAAGAATCCATGGGCCCTTGAATGAAAAGCTCAGCAAGACTAGACGAAAAGGAAAGAATCAAATAAAAATAGCTGGATAGAAAAGTCGAACAAGATAACCAATAGGAAGAGCTTTCGTCAACTGAAATGGTGAATCAGTAGCAGAAACGAACTAGAAATACAAGGTTGAAATCTTGGAGACTGCCGAAGCTTTAGCTAAATGATGAAGAAAAGAGAATAATAAATCTGGTGAAGCTCATAATGAAGCCAAGAAGAAGGCTCCTGCAAGGCTGTTATCGTTCAACTCTTCTAATAGGAAAAACTTCCAAAGTGGATTCAATCAAGAAAATGTGCAGAAATGCAGGCCAATGCAAAATGATAACCTCTCTCGCTACTTCGATATTTGAAATTTCTCCGCACTTTCTGGGTTCCAAAATATGGAGTAATTCTTATTCTCAGTATGGCAAAGAAAAAGGAAACAGTTATCAGTTCTTCATCTTTTTAAATTATGGATTTGTTGAGTTGGTAACTCAATGAAACTTTAGCCATGTTCTCTTGCTCAACTTCTGGCCCTATTTCTGTTGCTCCTGTTTACATAGAATAACACCAAGGTGGATCTGGTTGGCATGCTTATAAATAGGTTGTCGGTCCTTTCCCTAATAAGTGGAAATTAATTAGTATCATAGTTTAGATCTGAAAGTGCTCAATTCTCTGCTGACAAGTGAAACGTGTGTGAGCCGTCAAAATATTTGAAAGTAAACTCCTATAATAATATACCATCATCAAGGAAGGATGAAATTTAATTTAATTTAATTGAAAAAAGAAAATAAATTATGATATCTAATCRATTCAATTTAAAAATGAAAATTTTAATGATATCAAATTAAATCATTTGTTATATTAATCAAAATGCAATTTATATATATAGTTTAATTTTTAAAATAAAGAATAAGAAATGTTAGAAGGATTAAAGTATATGAATTSATTCAATTAGTGGCAAAGTTGTGATTAACTATTACAGCAATCACTAAAAAGAAGATTGTTATTTTGCATTCTTCTTAATTAATTTAATCAATAAAAATATTAAATAATTCTGAATCCAACTTACATGAAGGCAGAGGTTGGTTGGCTGGCTGGCTGGCTGAGAAAGAACCTTTTCCAGAAAGACACCTCTAGTGGGACCAGAGATTAGTCAAGCTGGGCAATGATTAGAGTTGATATGGGGATAAGTCCACTTTGTCCACATGCGCCGTGCTGCGAGCCATATAGGACACGTGTCGACTCGTTCTATGTCCGACCTTGCCTCGAATATTACTGGAGAAAGACAGTAGCAAAACAAGTTGATCAATCTACACGTTTTTGGTTCGTGAAAGACACGTTCCCTCCCCTTATATAACGTTGCAAATAATGACGTACATATTTATTTTCTTTTGTTCGCACTCGTCGTCGTATTCGAACATTTTGATTCAACTAATTCAAATAAAAAAATACGTATAAAATTATGTAATATTTTAATGCCCGTCTATGTCATCTTGAACATTTCTTATCATCCTCATATTCTTACCATTTCCTTTGGCCAGGCTAAAATGTGCACCAGAGACATACAAGAAACGTACACTGAAATGAAGTAACAGTAAGAAATGTATGATAAGTATTAAGACTAGGTTCTTGCTGCAGAAAGATGTGACATATCAATTGTTTAATGCTGAGTGCAACTCCTTGCTATGCTGTAGAAGGTGCTTTGGCTTGAACAAAATTGTGCAGCTAAATTGGTTAAGCTTTAAACCTAAATAGCTGCTTCWGGTAGATGTAACAGTAAAATTTTAGTTAGAAATCGACTTCTCCACCAGAACGACACGCCCATTCCATTCTGTCCCGTGCAGAGCTCTGATTGCTGCATCTGCTTCTTCATCCCTTTCTAAAGATAAAAAGCCGTAGCCACGCGAAATCCCTGACCTGGGATTGGAGAAGAATACTTAAGAGATCTCAATTACAAGAAGCATATCATGTCGAACCAAAGAAATATGTGCAGTAATTGTCAGTTACTTAATCCTGCACAAATCTCGGGACGAAGAAGAAACTATCAAGAAAAACAATGCGATACAAACTATACATGATTAAAATTCAGAAAGAAGTAGCTTCAGTTGATATTCTGATAATCATGTCGCTCTATCATGAGATCRGAATAAGAATGGCTGCAACTGTTTCCACAAGAGCTACTGCGTATGAGAAATCGCTCCATGTCCTACCCTAGAGAATTCATACTCAGAAACTAACATAAGCATCTATTTTTTTGCTTATCAAGCAACTCTTGCACTGAGAGCTTAAAGTACTGAGTACATATTGGCAATACAGCCATGTCAGCCATGATCCAAAGGATAATGGCAGTACAGTCATGAGACCAGAATACTAAAATGTTACTCATCTAAGATTTTTCTGCTGCTAATCTCCTGATTCTCCTAAGCTAACAACTTGTTGCTCATGTTCGTCAAAATTGCTCCTTTGCAGATACTGAACAGACATTTGAAAGTAATTGATGCCTTTCATGAAATTATGGTAGACTACTACAAAAGATACTTGAAAAGAATAATAGAAAGCATGTTTATGATCCACTAGCAATTGCTTTACTATTGTGCATATCATAGAACTGGCTATTTGAGATTCATGAAGACACGTCACAAGAGAGAACATCATGAAACTAATCTCCCTACACTTTTCATGAAGTTACATAACATAATAGAAAAATCACACTGATTATCTAAAGGTGGATCCCCTACTAAAGGAATCAATTTCTTTCTTATATTTTATTTTATCAAAGACCTAAAACAGGAGTAGGTCTAGAAAGGTATAATTACCTCTTATCACGGATAATCCGAACATTTCTGACTCGGCCAAATTGAGAAAATTTTCTTTCTACTTCTYTTTCTGTAGTAAAAATGCCAAAGCCTGCAACAAAAAGACATGTCCCAGGATTTCCTATTCCGGTCCTCCTATAATAAGCTGGTGACAGATATCTGATTTCAGGAGACCTCTGCTGAGAAAAATAGCTCCGAGGAGGCGATCGGTGCCTTTGGGAGTACCTTTTCCTAAAGTCAAGAACAACCAAAAAAAAAAAAAAGAAAACATAAATACACAACAGAGCACTGGGAAAAGTAATAAAACAACTAAATGTTCTTCAATCTTACTACATAAACAGATAATTCTTCATTCTGTTGAGATTGGATGGTGAAATGATTGAAGTATTGAGGTCTTGATCACTAAGAAACTCAAAGGGAAGTGCCTTATTGTTTTAATAGACCTGCAATATCAGTTTCTTATCTCTAATTAAATGTACTGATCAGAGAATTTTAAACATCTTGCTATTGAGATTGTATGGTCAAATGATACTACTGAGATTGTATGGTCAAATGATAGTAGTAAAGATGATTAGGAGAGGATTACAGCTTCGAAAGAAGTATCAACCTTGACCTCGTTTGAGAATCATGCGTTAGTTAATGATGCTGCAGATACTGAAAGCTCAACTTCAAAACTGAAACTTTTATCTTCTAYCTAGACTTCTGGAGATGTTCCAATTTCCAATTTCATATGTCATTGTACACCAGAATATAGTTCATGAAGTTTAACGAATGACCTTATATTGTGACATTTCATGAGCAAATGCAAACATGCTCCCCCAATACCCCACCCAAAAAGAAAGAAATAGAGAAAGAAAAAGTCACCTCAGGGATTACCTGTTTCTTCCATATGGCGACCTCGATCGAGAYTTATTATGTTCTCCTCTGTAACCAGAATAGAGATCCCGTTTCCGGACATTTGATGGTGAAGCTGACCTGCCTACTTTCTCGTGATTGTGGTGTGAATGATGACTTCTGGGTGACGCAGGTGCATGTTTTGAGGAAAAGCTATTTAGAAACTTTTTCTGGGATTCATGCCGGAAGGAAGATTTCTGGCAACCAGAGTCTAACAGATGATCCTTACAGGTGACTTCTGTACCCCGATCAGAACTTCCAGCCAAGTCACGTTTATGCTTACGTGATCTACAAGAATTTGAGAGTTCTTTATAGCCTTGTGAAACAGATATGTTTTGACAAGTAAGAGACGGATGAAAACAAGCGGCTTTGTCAGATGATCTCTTGCGACTTTCACATGAATGTTTGGATCTTTCTTGAGAACTAGAAGAACAATCCCTCTTACACCTAGAAGAGGGAGTACTTTGCTTAGGTGACTGTAACCTTGATCTTTTCCTATGACGATTCGTTGGTGTAGCAACACTTTTACCAGAAGAACCTTCCATATGCTGAGACCTTTGTCCTGAGCCCCATGAAGATGCAGAATTCTGTCTACCAGCATGCATTGAATTATCCATAGAAGGGGTATCTCCACTCTGTTCACGGCATTCAGCTGGGCTATTTATCTGATCAGGTAATGCATTGGAATATGATACATCAATATGACCATTTGAAGCAGAAAGTCTGTGCTCATCAGTAAACTGGTGAAACCAATGAGAAGTTTTAAGGGAAACCGATATTACTCTACTTGTAACTGGAGATACAGATASTTGTGAAGTTCTCACCAGCTCATGCCTATCAACATGGGCATAATCTGCCTCTTTACTGGCATCATCCCAGTGCAAGCTAGGAGAATGAAGCTTGTGTGTCTGACCAACTGAAACTTCATGATCATCTATTTCATTGTATGCGAATTCAGGCTGAGTCAGTTCTTGTTCCAGTGCCTCTAAAAAGGTTTTCTCACCTATTTCATTATGAGGTGCAGTGTTTGGGATACCTATTATTTCTCCTTCCAGGCTGTGTTCCTGCAATGAAACAAATTGCTGTGGCTGGGAAGAAACATCCTTTAGAATTTCATGGGCAATACTTTCTGTATCCATCTGGAAGGTGGAATCACCAGGATAATCACCACATAACTTGTGAGCATCCTGATAGAATTGGTTTTTCTGGTTTACAAAATGCAAGTTCTGATCATTAACAACATTTGCATCAAGCAAATCATCGTTATGGCATCCATTATGAGCAGATGAATGAAAATTTTCAGTACAATGTCCTGGCATGTCATAACATTCTAAATTAGACATTAATGATGGTAATTCAGATTGCCCTTGCTCACTGAGACGGAAATTGAATTTATCATTGCCTGCTGAGTCATCATAAACATAATTCCCAGCTATATCTTTACTTATAATAAAGCTTAGGTCCAAATCTTCAGGCAGATTAGATTCATCATCCTTCAAAAGATCACCTATTTCATCAAATCCATTCTCAGCAGAAGTTACCTCCATGCCTGCCATGGTAACTATATTCTCTGAACAAAACCAAAAATCAGTTCTCCAGGAAGGAGCAGATAAAGAAAGCAATTAGAGATATAAAAGCAACTGGAGAAATACAGCTTGTATTTATTAGTAATCATATGCACTAGAAGAAATCATCACAAGATCACTTTGAAACAAATTACAGGTTCCCAGGATGTGCTTCTTACGATCCTATAAGTTAGAAATAGTAGATTGCTAAAGATTATTACTAGAAGCTATTAATTTCTCGTAGTATTACTAAAACCAAGTTTTTACTGGGAAAATCGTCGACAACCCTTTTGAAATTGAGAATTAATTCAGCAAGCACTTTCTCCTCCTAAAATTTATGTCACTGGSACAGGGTTTTAAGTAATTCAGACTGTAAAACAACAATGAGTTTGGTTCAGATTCATGATTATGTCTCCCCAGAGAACTACAGTAAGAAAATAGCGGGCATTCAGTAAAGCTTCATGAAATGAACTTTCAACTTCATGATAAATGATATAAACTACTGCTGGAACTTTTTCTGTAAAACTAACTACGAACCAGAATGGTCAGTAGTATAAAGATTCTAATAATCTATACCCTGCACCAACCAAAAACAACCCAGAAACCAATCTTTCTCCTTAAACAAGCAGCCACTGTTACAAACTAATAATCCTAGCATTAAGTGATAGAATGAAGCTAAAATCTCAAAATCTCAAATACCAATTCCAGCTGCTTCCTGAATTTCAGTTTTCTCCATAGAACTCTCGAGAAAATTTCTCAAGCGCTTAACAGTGATCACCATGGGACCACCAAGGAGCAATTGCCAAGTCGTCAGACACTAATGCCGAATGTAAACTGCTCTAGAGGAAAGATTGAATAACAAAACAAACTTCCCAAAAATTTTCAGCTTTCAAATTCTCCATCAAATTTGTAAAAAAAAGCTCAAKCTTCTAGAACAATCCAGACTATTTTCTCAGARCCCATCAAAGTTATTCTTGCATGGGAAACGTGAAAGGGAAATACGGCTAAAATCAATSATGCAGTGACCTGAAATTGGGGAAAAAAAGGAAAAAAGACTCTCGTTGAGAACCAACAATTGATCATCATGCATGTGGGTAATCATCATTGATCTCATAATTAAGCATTTTAATTTAATAAAGCACTCAAATCAAACAAAGAATTAATTAAAAAATTCAGAATTCAGCTGAGTTGATATGAATCCAAGAATATCTCACCAAGAMCCCAAATTCCATAAATGCATGGAGTGGCAAATACATGCAATTAATAAACTTCAATGCAAGAAACAAAAGAAATTAAAATATGTTAGAAAACAGTACCTTTTTTCTAGAGATATATCATTCAAAAATAAGCGTAAAAGTCAAATCATCGAACACATCAAGTTCGTTAATGACGGAATAACATGGGAGAAAACAAATTAATTGCAGCATTGAGCAAAATAAAATGATGGTGTTGAAAAAGAGTTTAGTTTTTTTTCTATTTTTCGGATCTGAAAGAAAATTATATGTAACGGTTTTGTATTTTGTAAACAATCCTGGCGTCCAATATTTTTGTAAGTTAGTGAAAATTAGTTCGACGCTCATCACTCGCGTAATGAAGGCGATGCCAACGTTGGCGATCATGCGTCCGACCAGTTTTTTTCTGCAAATTTATCCCATTCTGAGGATGATCAAATTCAAACTACCATTGCATGCACTTGGAACTAGGGGTGCAAATTATTTAATTTGATTCAGTTTTTATCATTTTTCAAACTAAATGAAAAGTTTGGATTTGAAATATTTGAATTCGAAATCAAATTATTTAAAACTTTAAATTTACATCGATTTGATACTAAAATATAATTTTGAAATTATTAAGATCTCATATAATGAGTAAGAATATAAATCACCTAAATCAATATTTGAAATATTATTTATTTAAAAAAATAAGAAAATATATAAAAATTTAAAACACAAAAAACAAGACAATTAGAATGACAATATAGTAATTGATATAGCCACTCTGATGCAGTATGCATAGCTCAAATGAAATAATTTCCTTATTTTGTTTATAAAAGTATTATTTATGATATAATTGGATCTTTTTCAAATGAATTTAAAGCTATAATTTGTTTTTTATTATTAAAATTCAATTTTATATATCTATTCATTATTTGCAATTAAGTTTTTAGCTTAATTCCTCTAAGATGTAAATCAAAAGCCAAAGATTTTCTTATTCTTGCAACAATTGCTCTAGTACAAGATATATAAGATTATAAGTACTGACTGATGAGAATAACAGGTTAACTAATGCTCAAAACATATTTAAATAATCAAGCAATCAAATTTCATATATAAAACAAGGCAATTAACCTTTTGCTTCCTAATCATTTATTACGCAAGTAAATAAACTAAAAAATACATAAAGATAATGCTAAGAAAAATAATACTTTTAGCAGTACGAAGATGGAATGTTTCATGTAAAAGTTATTATATTCAAATCATACACTAATATAGGTCACATAACCTACTAAAGGAATTACAAAGATATATGAAACACCTAAATTATTGACAAAAATATAGTAAAACAAAGAGAAGATTGCATGTATATTTGGTTTGGGTTGGTCAAAGATTCAAAATGGTGAAAATTAAATCACTTATAAAATTTGATTTGGTTTGATTTAGTTTGAGGAATTTCTCAAACCGAACTAATTTTTTTAATTTGGAACCAAAATAAAAATTAAAAATTTTGATTTGGTTCAATTTGATCGGTTTGATTTTCTCTTGTACACCCCTACTTGGAACTATGTGACAATTTCATTGGTCATATCGTTTTTGTAKGTCATACCATAGGGAGGGGCTAAATGCATACTCCGTCATCCTAATTCCATGCTTCATTACTCAATGTATAAATTTTGGACAAAATGACTCCTTTGTTAATTATGAGTTTAAGGTGTATTTGGATTGAGTTTCATGGGGAAATTCTATTGTTGCAGAAAAATAGTTCATCAAAAATACGAGAAAGTAAAAATTTTGAATTTGTTTATTAAGTGAAAAAAATTCCGTTGAAAATTTATTTGGATTAGAAAGGTGAAGTTATAATTTTGTTAAAGAAGTATTTGCTATAGATTTTTGTTTGGTAGTGATTTTTTTTTTTTTGGACGAAACAAGATTTTTTTGATAAAAAACAATAAAAATGAATTTTATGTTTCAATAAAATTTTATGTTTTGTTGACAAAGTTAAACAAATGAATTTCTTAATGAAATCGGGATTTTTTTTTTTTTTGTCTCAATGCAAATACAATTTTAAATGCAAGGGTTTGGAGGGGGCTAAGGTTATTTTATCTAAATCTTATATATACAATAGATGGGGTGTGGAATTGGGATGGAGGGGTACAGATTTAGCCCCTCCCCATACTATATCGTGAAAAGTAAATTATATGTTCTATATTAGATCGCATTTTCTTTTTCTTTTTGAGTGAAAAAGAGAGGACGCATTAAAAGTCCTCTGAAGGACGACAGTAGTTCAGTCGAAACAGATTCCAACCATATTACATGGGATGAAAGGTCAGAGACTATCTTAACGAGTTCATGTCCTAGGCAATTCGCAGATCTCCTTACATGGGAGAGCCGAACACTAGAAAAAGCAGTAAAATTATGTCATATATTAGCAATGATGTTGCCAAGGAGGGAATGATCCCTCTTCTCAAGCTGCAACTTGTGTATACTTTCTAGGGCATCACCTTCTAAGATAAGGAAGGAATTCACATACTCCTAGGCATTGTGCAAACCTTCAAACAGAGCCAATGCCTCAGCCTGCGCAGTATTACTACACGCTCATCCTTTTATCACCTTTGATGCAACCATTCACCCTTACAGTTTCTGATCACTGCCCCAAATCCACATACTTTATTCGTCCAGGTTGCAGCTGTGTTTAGCTTATCTGCATTGTGACTTAGGGTTGCCATTTATCTGGAGCCCTAGCTTGTCATTTGCTTGGGATAAAATGTAACTTTTATCCCAAGCATTGTGAAACTAAAAGTTATGGTTTGGGATGTTAATTGATTGGGTTTTAGGGGAATATGTTCCATTTTGGTTATTGGTCCATGTAGCAAGAATAAAAAGCTACAACCATACTCTTTTAATCGACCTAAGGGAGTGCAGCTATGCCTAAATTTAGGGTTTAACCCAAGTTACATTAATTTAATTATGTCGCAAACCTAATTGCTTTTTTATACGATTTGATAGTCAATTGATTATGATATGTTCAGTTAATTTCTAAGTTAAAGTATATTATTTTGGAGCTTGAGTGTTATTCCTTTTTTAATTTCCTATTTATTTGAGTGTTATTTATTTATTCATTAATCTTTTTTGGTCAAATTGCTTTCCCTTCTGATTTAGAGAGAGGTTATGTTTGCTTACTGATTAAGAGTACTCATTGCACCATATCTTTCCCCATTTAGAACATAAAGCCTACGAGTTCGAATTAGAGGATGAAGTATAGGGATGAATGCTCGGGGTTCAAAGGTTGAATACTAGTTTATTTTAGGAAGCTTTCGCTCCCTATTTTAGCTCTCTATTTTAGAATTTTGCATTATAAATGTTTCAGGACATTGTCAATTATGGTTGTATTTCCACTCATAATTATTGTCGATTTATTATTATTTCATTTGTAGTATTAGAAGGCTTTGATTGTAATTAGGCCTTGTGTTTTCTTTAGGGAAAACCTTGGAGAATACTACCCGAGCACGGGTTTTGACATGATTTCAAGGCCTGACATTTAGTGGTATCAGAGCTTGTTTCGGTTGCGAAAAGTTTTGGTATAGGTTAGCAAATTGTTGTGCAAAACCAATTCATTATTAGACTGTCGGGACCACAACACAGCAGCCATACCCCAGCCGCGATGACCATAGCTACATCAACCCCAAACAGCACGAGCACAAGAACAGCAGCCCCAACCAGGATGACCACAACAAAAGAGGACCAATGCTGGGGTCTTTACTATRTCTCAAGGGGAAGCTGATGCGTCAGCGTATATTGTGGCGGGTATAATTCACGTGAACACCCTTCAAGCTTATGCATTGTTTGATTGTGGGGCTACCCACTCTTTCAGCTTCCTCTCTTTTGTCCCATGAAACTTCTCTTGGAARCTTGGCAAACAAGTGTCATAAACACCATTTTGCTTTTTSACTTTTTACWTTTTACYTTTTTCCTTATTGTTTTTTGGACTTCAGATTCGACTTTCTCCTTTTTCCATTGATGAGTTATCTTTTCTTCTTTGACTTTCTTTCTTTGAATAAAATATTTTTTTGGCTCATAATATTCAGTGCTGCAGCATTTTGTCGCAGTATTGAATAAATCTTCACTTGTTCATTAAATGACCTTCTGTTTTGCTTATAGAATCATTTTTCCTGCAAAATAGAGTATTTTATCTTAGAAAATRCACATGAATTCTATAATTTCACGCTATTGTACAATTAAATTCACTTGATCAATTCTAAGCAATATTCAAGGCAAAATAGTATGAAGTCCCATTTCATCATACTAAAAAGTGTTAAAACATGTGCATAATCTCTAGCAAAATCAATGATTTCCCATTCACATCAATACCTCTAGAAGGAAGATTGAATTTGAAATAAACCTAGTCCTAGGGGCAGAGCCAATCTTGAAGACACCTTACCGGATAGCGCCGACGGAACCTAAAGGATTGAATTTCAAGAATCATTAGATATGAAGTTCTTAAGGCCAAGTATGTCACTATAGGAAGAACCCATATTGTTCGTGAAGAAGAAGGATGGAAGCATGCGCTTGTGCATTGACTATCGAATATTGAACAAGATTACAATAAAGAATAAATATCCCTGTCCACACATAGATGATTTGTTTGATCAATTGAAAGGAACTCGAGTATTCTCCAAGATAGACCTCAGTTCAGGATATCACCAACTATGCATAAACTAAAGGATATACCTAAAAGTCCTTCCAGGATGAGATACAGACATTAAGAATTCCTAGTAATGTCGTTTGTCTAACTAATTCTCCAGCAGCTTTCATGGATATGATGAACTGTGTACTTAAAACAATAGTTAGATGAATTAATGGTAGTCTTCATTGATGATATACTTGGCTGTTCACCTATAGAAAAGAAGCATATGAACACCTCTGGGGGGGTATTTCAAGTGATATCGGAGAAGAAGTTATATGCGAAGCTCTCCATGTGTGAGTTTTGGTTGCAGAGCGTAACCTTTTTGGGTCATGTAGTTTCGGGAGATGGAGTCATTGTCAAACCAAAAAAAGGTAGAAGCTATAGTCGACTGGCCAACACCCACCAATGTGACAGAAAGCAGAGTTTCCTGGGTCTAGCTAGATATTATAGGAAGTTTGTAGATAACTTGTCTACAATCGCGTTACCCTTGACTCGGTTAACGTAAAAGAGAACAATGTTTGAATGTACCTCTAAGTATGAATAAAGCTTCCAGGAATTCAAAGGGAAGTTGGTATCTGCATAGATCTTGTCATCACCCGTAAAAGGCAGGAGATATGCTGTGTATAACGATGCATCAAAGCATGGATTAGGATGTGTATTGATGCAAGATGATCAAGTTATCACATATGCCTTGTGACAGTTGAAACAGTATAAAAAGAACTGCCCCACGCATGACTTGGAATTGGCGGCGGTAGTGTTTGCCTTGAAGATATGGAGACATTACCTCTATAGTGAGCAATGCAAGGTCTTCACTAGTCACAAAAGTTTGATGTATTTGTTCATACAAAAAGAACTGAACATGAGGCAGTAAAGGTGGCTAGAGTTACTAAAAGATTATGATATAAAGATTAGCTACCATCTCGACAAGGTGAATAAAGTAGCGAATGCCATAAGCAAGAAAAGTTCAAAATTTTAGTTGCAATGTGGACTCAAGAGAGAGAACTTATCTTGAATTTTGGAAGGTTGGAAATCTAAACTGTAGAGTCAATGAAGAAKTGCTTGGCCACATTAAATAGCACAACCTATCTTGCTCAAGCGAATTAACACTGTCGAAAAAAGAAGATACATAATTGATTACATACCGAAATAAAGTTCAAGAAGGTTCAGATATTAAACTCCACCAGGACGAAGCTTTTGGTTTCGAGGTTAGCTATGTGTGACGTCAAATTTACAATTGAGGCAGGAGGTGATGAGCAATAYCGATAATAAGAAGTTTTTGAGTTACCCAGGAGGAATAAAAATGTATCAGGAGTTGAGGAGCAACTAGTGGGATAAAACGAGAAATTGCTGAATTTATGGCATGGTGCTTAGTTTGTCACAGGTTCAAGTTGAACACCAAAAGCTAAAAGGATTGCTGAAGCCACTAGAGATTCCTATTTAGAAGTGGGAACGTATAACGATGGATTTCATTACCGGCTTACCAAGGTCACAATTTGGCAAGAATGTAGTATAGATTGTGGTGGATACGTTGACAAAGTCTGCCTACTTTCTTTCAATTAAGTTCAAGCAAATCATGCCATTTCAAATCTCCAATTTTGCTCATTGTTACAAAATTAATGCTGCAACATTGCTGGAAATTTTCAGCCACTAAAGAATCAACCACATCAATGGAATAACAATCTTCAACCTGATTGGGGAACTTCATAGTATTGAGCACATTAAATGTCACTTCTTTATCATGCACTCTCATGGTCAACTCTCCTTTTTGTACATCGATCAAGGCTCTCCCAGTTGCTAAAAATGGTCTCCCAAGAATAACGGAAACTTCCTAGTCCTTCTCATAGTCAAGTTGCTAAAAATGGTCTCCCAAGAATAACGGAAACCTCCTAGTCCTTCTCATAGTCAAGTATAATACATTCAATAGGAAATATAAACTTACCAACTTTCACCAAGACGTCCTCAATCTTTCCCTTTAGGATAGACAAAAGATCTGTCAGCTAGCTGAAGAGTGACTGCGGTCGGTCTGGCTTCTCCCACTCTAAGCTTCCTAAACACTGACATGGGCATCAGATTGATACTAGTACCAAGGTCACATAAAGCTCTCCCATTGTAAGTGCTTCCAATCCTACACAGAATGGTGAAGTTATCGGAATCTTTTAACTTCCAAGGTAACTTGTTTGGTAATATAGAGCTGCACTCTTTAGTTAATGCTACAGTCTCATACTCCCCCAATCTTCTTTTCTTAGTCAAAATATCCTTCATAAATTTCACATAATTAGGCATTTGTTTAAAAGCCTCTAAAAGTGGAATATTAGTATGAAGTTGCTTCAAGACATCTAGAAACTTGTTGAATTGTTATCTTCTTGTTTTTTCTGAAATCGCTAAGGAAATGACAACATTTGATGGACTGGTTGCAGATTTGTCCTCTTTGGTGACGATGCTACAGTATCAGAATTTCCTTCTTTGCTGTAGCCGTCTGCATCGTTTATCCCAGTTTGCTTTGGACTAATGTCAATCACAATTTCATCCTCTTTTTCACTTTCCTTGTCTTCTCTTTCCCTTGAAACTTTCTTTGTTAATGAGGTTCACTCAACTCTTTACCACTTTTCAAGGCAATGGCCTTGCAATGCTCTTTTTCATCTCTTGCAGGCGTTTCAGTATTACTAGGAAGAGTACCATGCGGTCTAGTGTTCAAGGAATTTGAGAGCAGTCCCATTTGGTTCTCCAAATTCCTAAGTGATATAATATGACTTTGAATGACTGCATCTTGTCTTTGAGTGTCTTCTTCACTCTTTGCCATAAATTCTTTGAAAAGCCTTTCAAGAGAGCTATTTTGATCACTAGGCAGTCCTCTATTTTGCTAACTTTGTTGCTGAAATCCAAGTGGATCAAGAGATCTAAATTGCTGCCCTTGTGGTTGATTACTTTCTTGGCCTCCCCATGAAAAATTAGAATGATTTTTTCATCCTGGTTTGTACGTGTTCGTAGGGGTTGTTATTCTTGTTGAATCCTTCTCCCACATAACATACAGATTCCAGATTCGAGGGGCAACTCTCAAAAGAGTGTCCCTCTCTACAGTATACACAAGAAGGCAATGAGGATGAATGCATAGATGTCTATAGTACCAAGGGAGGTTGTTGTCCCATAAATGATCTTAACTGCATTTGCATAGACTTTAATATATTAGAAATAAAGGTTACTTTGGCTACTAGGGAAGACACTGCATCAATCTCATGGATTCCTACCACTTTCCTTGCTGATAAAGGTGTTGTAGAAGTATTTTTGGCTGCTGGGCAGTGGAAGCTATTGCTAGCAATCCTCTCCAATATCTCAAAAGCTTCATTATATGACTTGTCAAACAATGCTTCATTGGCTGATGCATCCATTACGTTGCAATACTGGGGGCTTAATCCATTGTAGAAAGTCTCCATTTGGATCCAGTGAGGGATCCCATGATTTGGATATTTCTTAAAAAGCTTCTTAAACCTCTCCCATGCCTCATAAAAATTTTCATCACTATGCTATTGAAATGTCATGCCGCAATTTGGCATTTTTGGTTGGAGGAAAGTACTTGAACAAGAACTTTCCTGCAAGATCACTCCATGAAGTCACAGAAGATGGGGGTAGAGTATTTAGCCAATCTCTAGCTCTATCCCTCAATGAATATGGGAAAAGTTTGACTCTGAGAGCTTCTTTACTGACTCCTTATAACTGAATAGCATCACTCACTTCCAAGAATAGACAGATATGCTGATGAGGGTCCTCTGTAACCATTCCACTAAATTGCCCCACTGTCTAAAGCATCTGAAACATAACCGGCATTAACTTAAAATGTTGAGTTTGAATAAGAGGTATCACTATGCCTGACTGAAGATCATCTAGCATAGGTACAGTATAATCTCTGATGGATCTATTTCTGTCAACAGCCATAATTCCAGCATTCCTTTCTGCATTTAATCTGGCAGTCATTACTACAGCATTATGCTTTGCAGCCATTGCTGCGGCATTCCCTCGGCCATTGAGTTCTGTGCCCATACCCGGTAAATTTCCTTGTTCTCTTTCAGCCATTTTTCTTCTTCTTTTATTAGCACTTGCACATCGTCTTCTTTTCCTAGAGCGAAAAGTTCTTTTAGGTTCAGGATCAAATGGATACGTGTTGTTCCCTTCGGACATTCATGAAAGAAAATTTAACTGTCAAGAACAAGAATAAAGAATAAGAATATAGGATAGGAGTAAGAATAATAAAAGCAATAGAAATTCAAATATCACTCAAACACAAAACAATCCCCGCAGCAGCGCCATAAAACTTAATAAACAAAATCGCATGTGTAATAAAGCTTCACTCATTCAAGTATACACAGTCCACAAGTAATATAGAGTAAATAAGAGTATCATTCCACAAGGATTATTGGTTCAAAAGTGATGGTTTAAATTCTTAATAAACTCAATAGTTTGTTGGTTGTCACGAAAATATAGTAAAATGAACTAAAGTTATCTAATCACAATGATTTAAAAATAATAACAGCAATTGCACAAACAATATGATTAAGAGTTTAAAAGTGAGTTAGAGTTAAGAATCCCCTATGTACTAATATCCAAAAAGTCAAAATATCAATGCTGCAGACTGGCTGCAGCAATAACTTCTGAGCATATGTTACCGCAAAAGCTTAGCCATAACATCAATGCTGCAGACTGGCTACAACAATGACTGCTGAGCAACTGCAACAGCAAAGGTT